>WNYF01000022.1:0-248198 GCA_021396225.1 Sporothrix inflata
CCCCGCCCCCCCCCCCCCCCCCCCCCCCCCCCCCCCCCCCCCCCCCCCCCCCCCCCCCCCCCCCCCCCCCCCCCCCCAGAAAGATAGGAAGTGAATGAGAAGGGAATGGTTGGGAGAGAGAGAGGGCGTGAGAACAACGGGCTACATGGCCGTTTTATTCATGGTCCGCAAGTCGGCCTACGCGGACGGGGAAGGGAGACAGAGGACCACAGGAGCAAAGCATGCTGCATGTCATGGTCTGGGCAAAACGCGGCGGGGCAGGCTAAGTACAGCTCCTCCCAGCAGCGAGACCGACCAGCATATGAACGGAGCTTGTCATTCCACGAGGGGTCCTCTCGCAAACACCGCATCTTTTGCGGTCGTCGGGATGGGAACCCTGTGCGCCAAGAGGGACTTGGAGGCAAAACGACAAAGATCGCCCATTGGGCGGAGACCGAGACGACAATGAAGTGCTAGGAAATGCTCCGTAGGGTGAGAAAACCACCTGAACAGACTTTTCCTACCCTGTTGGGTCCGTGGCGCGGCGTGCCAAGACCAAGAACGGGCCCACCCATGCGCCCTTTTTTATCAATCTCATCTTATCGGTCGACAAAGACGGCCATGGGAGAAAAAAATGGAAGAACGTGGCATCCATTGTGGAAAAAATGACATGGCGAACGACAAGCTAAAATAAAAGAGGGTAAAAAGTAGTGAGATCGGGAGAAGGCCGACATCGCCCGCCATCGGACAACGTAATTCTTCGTACTCTCTTTTTCTTTTGTCCTACCTTTCGTCTTTACCTTCCTCTTTGGAATTTACCGAAACGAGGCCAAAACAAGGACCTCAACCAAGACAAAGAGAAAACCAATGAAGGATATGCCACTCGCAGCGACAGAGGAAAAAAATTACAGTCTTATGACAAAAAATAAGAAGACTTCATGAAGCTACCTTTGGGATTCATCCGTACGAATTCACAGAGTTGATGTCACTGTCCAATTATCTGCGCAGCAGGACATGACAGGGAAAAGAGCTTATGCGCATCACCCGTCATTTTATTTCCCATTGTCTCTTCGGTTTCTTTCCTTCCATGGAAAGTTCCGTCGGTGACTTGGCATCGACGCGTACTCGTAAGCCGTTCGTCGTGAAAGAAAAAGAGCCAACGGAGACGAAGAGTAAAAAGGAAAAAAAGGAAGAAAAAAGTGGACAAGCCCTCTTTGCCAACGCCATTAGGGCCGTTTAGGGCGCCTCGAGTATCTGCCGGAGCGTTGCATCTGTCGGGGCCACCTGGCTACACCCATTCAGGAAGTCAGTCCCCGACAGCCAAGACGCCACGAATGGGGGTTTCCTGCGTTCCCGCTCTCGCCTCTTCATTTTCTTTCTTTTTCCTTTTTCGTTGCGTCCTTCTTCTCTCGTCTATTTTAAGTTTTGCTCGACTGCCGTTGAACTGTCGTTGCTGCCGTTGAGGCTCTTGCGTGTCAAGGCCGAGCTCGACGGCACTAAATTGGCTGGAGCCATTTCTTGCCCACAACATGCCCGCAACCTACCCACAAAAGCAGACGTCACCCTCCGAGTTGACGAACAATAGATGTTCGTCTCGTGGGACAAAGTAGCCATGCACACCATATCGTTTGAGAAACACAAGTTTTTCTTTCGGCGAACAACACCAAACGAACATCTCCCTACTCACCCCTCCCCAACGACCAGTTCGTCAATGTAAATGTCCAACGGCCTTACCACAAAATACACAATGCTCCGCAGCACGTCCTCGAGGCACCCTCTCAACTGGAAGACGTGACCTTGGCCGGGGTATGTTGTCACTATTCCGGGCCATTGTGCACTTTTCATCGCCCGTCGCATGCCCTCCGCTTGTGATACTGGAACGAGCGTGTCCGCCTCGCCGTGAAAGATTCGCAGACGGGGAATGCGGCGTCCACGCAGAGCCGACGCAAATTCCCATAGCGGCTACGGTGCGGCGCGTTCGTGTTGGTTGACACAGTACCGTTTCTCAGCATCGCCCTCGCTAGGCCACAGACGACACCGTGGAACTCCCACCCGAAGCCGTGCAGGCCGTTGCGAAGGGCCGCTAGGCAGGCCGGGTTGCCGCCAATGCCCCAGCCCATGACGGACAGAGAGGCCGGGTCCGCCAGCCCCTGGCGGATGACCGCATCCGTCAAGGCAACAACGTCGTTCACATTGCGGTGACCTAGAGCACCATCTTGGACGTGGCCCAGTTCAGCAAACTGCGGCCCACGGCCCGACCCGCCACGGTAGTTGGGCTGCAGCACGACGATCCCAGCCCGGAGCAAGAGCGGTGCAAGAATCTCGACTAAGTCGGACTCGCTGGTCCGATGGTCGAACTCGTTGGTGGCACGGCTGTACGGAGCATCGTGAATAAGGACGGCGGTCGGGTACGGAGCTTCCGTGGTGGGGACGATCTGGTCTGGATGGACATACGACCGTAGATGGTCTGGCGTCGATTGTAAGCGTGATCGTGCTATCTTCACTGCCTGTCGGGACCGAACACTCGATCCAGGTGGGCGTGCCAAACCCTTGTTGTTGCTGTTGTTTGGCCAGAAATGCTCCGCCATGGTCTGACAGCTGCACCAAATCGCCCGTCGAGGGATCCATGGAGAACAACTCACTCAGGTTGTTGATGTTGCCCTGCACTACGATCGGGGCCGTCTTGGCGTTGTTTCCATTGTCGTCTGTGCCGACGTTGATCGCCGCGTAGTCGAGGATGGCCTTTTCGGATGCAAACAGCGTGCGATTCGCGCACACCAAGACTAGCTTCTGATCGGTGCCTTTTTGTATGTGGACAAGAACGTCGTCACTGCTTCCATCTCCCGGCCGGGGTCCTCGCACAGCCTTGAAACTGCGCGGACAGCACGCTTCACCACCACCCGTGGCTACCTTTGTACAGGTGTTGCCGCTGTCCCGGCAGCGGTCGAGGAAAATTATGTCCACCTCCGCGGCCGACCGTGGCCCGTAATCCGTATATGTCGTGCCGCCCGGACTCTTCTCTCGAGTCATTTTGGTAGCAGCTTTCATCCGTGCGCGGCTTGCGTCAACGTCGAGGCGGTAGACAGCCAGGCCCGACGATGCGTCGCCGGCCACGCTCCACGACAGAAAATAGACATGCGGCCCGACCCAGGCCAGACTGCCTGGCGCAATGGCGCGGGGGACATGAAAGACGTGCTCGGCGAAGTCGTTGTTGAAGCTCGTCTCGACCCAGAACGTGGAGCCACCGAGCCCACACTGTCAGGGTCGGCTGCGTCCCAAGCTTTACGCATCACAAGTCTTTGCCAGCGCAGACGACATCGTCAACATAGCCCTTATCGAAAAGTCAACCGCCAATGGTGAGTTTCTCCATGACAATGTTGCCGTTCTGGTTTTTCTTTTCTCCTTTGAGATCCATTTCCATGTGTACACGTTTGCCGGACTCTGGTCGACTTCAGCTACTGCTCTCCCTGCGCCCGCGCCGTATTGGTCTCCAGAGATCGAAAGTGTTTACACGTTAGTGTCGTAAGTTGTGATCCTGTGCCATGCGATTGTGGAGAGGCTCGGATTTTCCGGGGTCAGCGGTCGCCTCACGCGAGCTCCTCAATTTGGGCCTTGCCAGTGACGGAAATACAACGTCAGTGTGGCTTGCCGGAGAAGCTTGAACAGAAGGGAGGAGCTTACACGAAAGTCAAACAGGGCGTAGAAAAGAGAGGAAGAGAGACAGCCGCTGGCGTTTACGACATACTGAATCTAAACGACATTGTTGGACGAGAATCGGAGCATTTATTCGTCTTTCCTTTCCTTTCTTGGCCAACCAGACTTGCCCAGAACGCGGTTATCCGTGGGTGCATCCAGTCGCCGTGCATGTAAAATACGACCCTGCAAAGGTCACCCTGCAACGGGCGCGTCGCCTTTGTGGTCTCCTTTTCTTTACTTCTTTTCCTCCCGCCTCGACGCGACGGTACCATTTTCGTACAAGTACTCTGGGTACCGCTTCCGAGTTACCCGGTAAATGAACCAAAAAAGACATCCCATTCCTTTCCTGGCTTGTTCTTGCATTTGTTGCCTTTGGGCACCACTTCGATCGGCGGTTGTGCGGGTGGCCACCATTGCATGCCGTCTCATCAAGCTGCAGTAATAGTTACATCGACGTAGCAACAAACGTGTTTGTTTGAATTGTTTTTGCGTCTATTCAGGAAGGTTCCAATCTACAGCGGGCCATGCCGCTGGCGTGCCGCTTCTTGCTCCATTGCCAGCCTAACACTCTGTGGGGGTCACGTCTTGGGTATTAATTACATCTCCACTTCACGCTGCAGCTTCTCCATGGGCCCAAACGTGGCCGTCCACTGGCGGATGCGTTTGCCGTAAAAGTAAAAGGGAATCGCCATGAGCAGCACAAAGAACTGGATGGCCACCATTTCGCCAAAGGCCTACGGGAGTCAGTGGCGAAAATAAAGGAAAAGTGTTGACAGGGGAGACTCACATTTTGCACACCCGTAGCGGTCTGCCAGTTCTTGGTGTAGAGGGCCAGCACGGTGGCAATGACGTTTCGAATGACAAAGACAACGGTCAGCGCCTCACCCGCCAGATCGTGGTAGCCGTCGACGGCGTAGGTGACGACGACGTTGGCAACGGCCGTCAGGCCAAAGCCTTGCATGCCGTACCCAAAGGCCGGGCCGACCCACAGTGTCTGGTGCGAGATGGTCAGCCCAAAGATGAGGATGCCAAAGGGCCCGACGAGCGCGGGGATGATAATGGCCGGCAGACGGAACTCGGGCTGGCGGCGCCCACCGTTGGCGCGCGTCATGCGGTTGGCAACGATGTCGATCAAGCGGCCACCAATAAAAAAGGCCAGCACCGCACCAATGAAACCGGAGATGGACAACAGCCCCAAACTGCCAATCTTCCAGCCGTATGGCGGTTTAGTAAACGTTTGGGACGACGTCAACTGGACGACAATGTTCCAGCCAACAAAGGTGCCCACAGTCACGCCCGTCCACAGGATGGGCGGGTAGGCGGCCATAGACAAAATACGCACAAACGTCTTCCAAAACGAGACCTCCTTATTGTAGCCGATGGTCATGGATAGCCAGCCGCTGAGGCGGCGCTTGGGCGGGAAGCTCTCGGCAGGCCGCTCCAGGGCCTCGGGCGTGCGCGCCGGGTAGTTGGTCTCGCGGATAGTGACAAGGCCGACCAGGAACGTAACGCCACCAGCAATGGCAATCAGGCCGCACGTCCAGCGCCAGCCAACCGTCTGTGTAATGTAGGCGCAGATCAATGGGCCCAAGAAGAAGCCGACAGATAGCGCCATATGGAAGATCATCATGCAGTGGCCCCGCTCGTGCACAAAGAACAGGTCGGCCACGAGCGAGGGCACGGTGGCGTCGGCGGACGAGGCCGCGAACCCAGAAATGATGCGCGCGGGCAGAAGGCTTCCGTAGCTCTTCGCCTCGTAGGACCAGATGTTGGTGCCGACGAGCAACAGCAGCGACAGCAGGTAGACGGGCCGCTTGCCAACGACGCGCGCCAGCGGCACCCACACCAGGTTGCCAACGCCGAGCCACAGCACATTGAAGCAGACGAGGTAGCCGATGCGGGTGGTGGACTGCTTGAACTCGGCGGCCAGCGGCTGGACTGCGACGGTGAAGTTGGATGAGTTAAAGGTAGCGAGCACGGTGAAGAAGCAGATGGTCAGGTACGTCGAGTACTTTTCCCACGCCGACCAGTTCTATATGTAGAGAGAAATGTTAGACACGTGTAAGGAGTGGGATAACGGATCGTGACAACTTTGACCTACCAGAGGATCGTTGGGGTCGTTGGTCGGCTGCGGAAGCAGTGCCCGCTCGACGGCCGCGAACTTCTCGTCCGAGCTGGTCTCCAGGGCCGGGGCGGCGGACACGGCCGCCTCTTCGTGAACCTCGATGGGCTTCATGTCGTCTTGTTGCATGGTTGTGGCGTGTCTGTGGACTCTGAAGAAGGAAGAGGCAAGAGGTCGAGAACTCTGAGAGGAAGGCGTCAGCGGGAGGGCGTAGGATCGCCCCTGTCTATATACCAAGACAAGCTCCCCATTATCACTTGGGGGTCGAGGAGAGGAGCAACAGCAAGAACAATGCCCTCCAAAACGCGTAGAGTGCGCACGGGGCGGTTGCTGCTTGTTGGTTGCTACTGGGGTATCAGAGAGTGTGGTGGTTGGTGGTCGCTTGCTCGGATTATCCGAGGACTCCCCAGATTTGCGCAAGGTTCTGTGTGGTGCCCGGATTTTCCGGGGTCGGATTCTGGGGGTCCCAGTGTCGTTTTAGCGTTCCCCACGAAAAAAGGCACAACTCTTGACTGTCTTTCCCCGCATTGTCCAGTAGTGTCTGCAGCGGACGAAGAATAGGACGACAGCGAGGATAGGAAGCTGTATTTCCTTCGCCGTCAGGACCAATAAGGTGTTAGTATGAAACTGGGGCTGCCCTCGGTGTGGATGTGAGAGAGTTCGACGGCTTTTGTTGAGGTCAAGTCGAGAAGACTGTTGCTGACAATTTCATAATGTAGCATCCAGAACTAGTCCTGCACCCAAGGGCATGGCTCTCGGGCTCCGGGAGTGTGTCGACGTGGTGGGATGTCCGGAATGCAGATCATGGGTCATGAACTTTTTGGACAAGACCTATTCGTCTCCATCCGTCTCGGTATATCCTCCACAGTCTAGGCGAGCATGTAAGAGAAGCCAAATGCATCTGGGTCATCGTACGGATCAACATTGCTGTAATCGGGAACAGCGCTGCCGGACAGGGCGGCGATGCGGACCGTTGCCCATTGCAGATTGATCATGGCTTTCATCTTTTTGGCATCTTGCTCGGAGTCGACCGTGACTTGAATTATGTGTCCAGACGGGATGGAGAGAATGGCGTCCCGTTCCGCGGCTGTGTACTCAGCGTGTTTCTCGCCGTTCGACAGTGCTTTTTGTCCGTGGTCTCGTAGATCGTGGAGAAGCGCCTGGAAACCGTCTGCGCCAAGCCCGAAGTTGATAGTGCGGCGGTCATCTCTACGACGGCTCTGGGGAAGCTAATGGAAGGTGAGATGCACCGTTATTTCGTGCCGTCGTCGTCCTTGTCGCGTCCGCCCACCGGTACGATACTCGTGCACGCGAGTCCCCAACGCTGCTCACCCCACAGGGCCTGCAGGTACGGATGCAGGGAGAGCATGTTCTAGGCCTTGTTGGAAAACCCACGCTCTCGCGTTACAAAGAACGTGCATTGTACGTCAGATGGTAATAAGAGTTCTCATCGCAAGGCGTGCCCGTAGGTGGTCTCCATGTTTAAGCCGCTGGCGCTGAGCGTAAATGGCACGATGTGGCAGGCTCCTGCGCGGATATGGCCACTAATGATGCAGATGTTTCCATCGCGGCCATGGTCCTGTTGTATGTTGGATTAAACATACTTGTCAATATGATGGAGAGGAGCATTCAGCACACCTGTTGGGCCTCTGCGTCGTTTCGGGCACTTCTTCGGCCGCCTCACGGTTCCTGCTCAGCGACCATTCGTCCTCGTACAGTGGAAACCGCGTTCCGTAGCCGGCATCGAGCTGTTTGCCCTGAATAACTGCGCATTTTACATGTTAACGCCGGCAGCTCGCTTGTTAGAAGTGGTGAAGGGACAACAACGTACAGCATAGAATATGCCCATGCATGGTGGCAAGAGCTGCGCGAGTGAACAGTACGGCACTGTTGTCTTCGTTGTCCACGCCTTCTCTTGGTTGGCCCTTGTAATCCAGCCGTTTCATTTTGTCGAGTGGCATCAACAAAAGCACCGACGCTTCAGTCGCCCATGGATGCGAGTCGGTTTGGACCGGGTAAAGGAGTGTGCAAAGGTCGTGCGCAAGGATTTGGCGCAATGCTGTCTCGTCTCGGGACGGAACCCATGTCGGCTGTCTGCAAGTGGGCGGCGATTCTAGTGGCTCCCAGGTCTTGATGAATTCGTCAGCTGGTCGCGAGTTCGTTCAAGGGGATGGGCGCAGGGCGTCGTCTATTATCGGGTGGATTCGAGTCATCGTGAAGATATTGACGAAATTGGCATAGAGGTGGTATGTTGCTTTGGAAAAGGGGCTTCATTTTTCCAGTGCGACGCATTTCCTTCTGAGGAAGGCACGCAGACAGCGTCTGGGGAAGGCGCGTCCGGCGGGCTTATTCATGCCAGCGTTCCTTCCCATGATGTCTTCTTTTAACGACGTAATAAGCTGTTCGACAACCGATGAACTAAATTGCACAAACTCAGATGTTGACATCATTTGCGTTGGTAGTTTGCAGCAACATGTTGGTTGCATGTCAAACGAAACGACACTTGAAGTGTATGCTATTGTTGATGAATCAGGCTGTTCGGCTCCGAATTTACAGCGGAAATAGTGTCTGTAGAGCCTATGGTGGCGCTGGAGCCAAAGAGTTTTCGGGGCAGTCTCTGTAAATGCAGCCCGTTTCATCGGCGATGAGACATCCGTTATCGCTTCTCAACATGAATTGTGTCGACTCGGCCTCAGACGAAAATGGGTTATGCGATATGTTTGTCGAATTCACAGAACAAATAAAGATGGTATTTAACTGGTTGCTATTGCCGTATCTTCGAGGTAATTTTTTCAAAATTATTCAAGTTTCAACTTTCTTCCGTTTAAAAAACAAAACCAAAAAGACCATTTGTAAAAATAGATTGACAAAAAATCATAATACACCATTCACAATAACAAAAAACCAAACATCTTCTCAATATTCCAGTCTGTCCGTTTCTCTTCTCATGAGCAGAAAAATCTCAACTGCCGTGTCTTCACTCCCAAGCCGAGGAACGGGCCCGAGCTGACACGAAAATGCGAGGTGTCCGTGATCACCGGTCGCGGCCCCCCGCATCCTTTCCCCGCGTTAATACATCCCAATGTTGATCTCCACTTACAGCTTCCTCCACATCCCGAGATCGTACTCTGCACCGGCTCCACGCCACAACTCCGTGTCAACTTCCTCCAACGGCTCCTGCGTGCGGCACCTGAATTTGCTTGTTGCTCACTGAAATGGACCTAGTCATCGCATAGATTGTCGTGTCGAAAATTGGTCTACATCGCGACATCGTGACCTCAGAACGATTTGTCCTGGACCTCACATCACCACTTTACACTATGTCAACAACCACCACGACGTTGACGTGGACGGGCCGGTCCACCGACTCGCCGTCCTCGAGCCTTCTCCTGTCCGGTGTCCTCAATGACTACGAGCTGCACCACTCGGGTGGAGAGGAGACGACCGCGGATGCCGCGACATCGTCGCGAGTCGTTCCCCGCCTCGACACGCCCGCCAACTGGGACACGCTGCACCGGCGCGTGCCGGCGTACCGGCCGATCAACACGGCACGCGACCAGGCGGAGGTGCGGGTGTACCTACACCGCATCGAGCAGGTGTTTATCGGGACGATGTTTACGGGGGTCTTTCTCAACGCAGTAAGTCGTCACGGCACGTATTCATGTTAGCACCACTAACTCTGCGTAGACAGCAGCTAAGGTGTGGCACCAGACGCTGGGAAGGGTGAACGGGGACATTTTTCGGTTCCGGGTTGGCGGTGAATTTTAGGACTGTAGACGAGATGTTATAAATAGAGTCAATTGAATTTATCTGCCTGCATACTGGTGCTACCACTCCCTCGCCGCCACGACCTCACCCACGCAGTCGCCCCAGCCGACGCCCGAGTTGGCATGGCCCGCAACTGCGGTCATGCGCACGACATCGCCGTCCTGCAGGTAGGACCGCGTCGTGCCATCCTCGAGCGACACCGGCTGGGTGCCGCCTTCCGTCGATTCGAGCAGACAGCCGTGGTGCCCCTTGCCACCCGCCTCACTGACGGTGCCGGTGGCCAGAATGTCGCCCGTGCGTAGCGGTGCGCCGGCACTAACAATGTGGGCGACCATCTGCCGGACGCTCCAGTAGAGGGACGAAACGTTGGCGGTGCCAATGGTTGTGGCGTCCTTACTTCCCGGGGTGGCAATCTCGACATTCATTTGGATGTCGTAGGTGGCCCGACCGGGATCGGCGAGCCAGGGCTGGACGGGCGTGCTGTTGGTGCGGGGCACCGTTTCTGTCACGAAAGGGGCCAGCGCGTCAACGGTCACGATCCACGGCGAAATGGTCGTGCCTAGGTTCTTGCCGTTGCACGGGCCTAGCGGCATCATCTCGAAGCCTTGAATGTCGCGGGCTGCCCGGGGGTCAGTAGGAGTATTCAAAGTGAGTCACGGGGGACTACTTACCACTCCAGTCGTTCAAGACGACAAAGCCGAAAATATGCTTGTCGGCATCGGCCGCCGACAGTCGCTGGCGCATTGGGAGGGGCTTGCCGACAACGGCGGCAAACTCCATCTCGTAGTCCATCTGGCGGGATGGGCCGGCTACAACGGCGGGCGACGTTTGAGTGCGATCCCGGAACTGGCCCACAGGGCGCTCAATGGGCGTGCCCGAGATGACGACCGAACTGGCACGGCCCTGGTAGGCAATCGGAAAATGGAAGAATCCCGGCGGCGGCGTGCCGTCCTTGATGATAATGCGCCCTGCGTTTTGGATGTGCTCGAGGCTACAGGAAAAGTCGGCAAAGTCGCTGACGTGGACAGGGAGGTGCATTGTGATAGCCGCGACATCCTCGACGCTGCCCGGGGGGAGTAGGGAAAGACCGCCGCCCTCGCGCCAGTGGGAGCGCACCGTGGCCCGGACGGCAGTGTGCACCGCCTGCGGCAGCGCGGCAAAGGAGTTGAGCGTTGGCTCGGCGAGCACGCCAGTGGGGAGGCCGGCCACATGGGCAAAGGTGCTGGCGTTGGCAAGGTCGTCCAAAAAAATGACCGAGTTGCCAATGCGGGTGGCCGCCTGGGGTTGCGGGTGGGCTACGGACGAGGCAATGCCAAAGGGGATGTTGCGGTCCGAGAAGTGGCCGGCATAGTCGGGGGACGCCATCGTGTTGGTGATGAGGAGATGGTCGATATTTCGAAGCGGTCCAAATGTTCTTGTCACCTATCCTCAACTTCCAACAGACAATGAACATGACTTATATGACGCTGTTGATTACTGGCCCCATGTTTGCTGTTGTCTGATATTAGTCGTTAGTGCCGTTTCGGCAGTTCGGCGCAATGACGGCGTTCGGGTCGTGTGGAGGGCACATTGGGGGAGGGGAGTTGGCCGGGTTGTTGGAGACGAGAGCTTGGGGCGGGGAATCAAGTCGTATTGGGCCGTTTTTGGGGGCATTTCTTGATCGTATAAGAGAGCTCTCCATTGCTACGGTGTTGAGAGCTTGTGTCAACAACGCAGCATTGCACCTGAGAATCATAGCATCCATTCCATCACTGCTTACGTCTGTGTTATTTCCCCTCTAATTCCCCACCAACCACCATCATGGCCCTCCAAGGAAAGCTCCGCCACCCGAAGCGGTTCATCACAACGCACAACGAGGCCGGCCAGGCCATTCTGCTGGACGACAAGGACTTGACAGAAGATGCTCCTTTCTACGAGCTCGATCACGTCCCGGGCGTCGGCTTTGCGCAGGCGTTTGTTACTCGCGGCTTTCCTGTCCAGCTCGGCGCCGCCGACACCAAGAACGAGAGCGTTGCCGGCAGCGGTGCCGACTTGACTGTGTATCGCGACTTTTTGAAGGATGCGCCCGGCCTGACCGTGTCGGGTGGCACCGTCCTGCGGTACGTCGACATGCCGCCGGGCATGACGTCGGCGATGCACCGGACGGTCAGCCTGGACTATGGTGTTGTGTTGGACGGCGAGATTGAACTCATCCTCGACTCGGGCGAGACGCGCACGCTCCAACGCGGCGACGTGTGCGTGCAGCGCGGCACGATGCACGCGTGGCGCAACTGCAGCGCGACCGAATGGGGCCGGATGCTGTACGTGCTGCAGCCGTGTGCGCCGTTTGCCAGTGGTGGAAAGGACGTGGCAGAGGACTATGGGACGCTCAAGGGGGCCCTGAAGGATTCGCAGTAAACAGGAAAGGCCAGTAGATAGGCAGATGAATACAAAGGATGCACTGAAAAACAATTTATTACTCGTACTCATACTTGACTCATCTACATCTTTCTGCTACGCACCCGTTGTTTTCACCACCTCACATACTTGTACCCGTAGTAACAGAGCAGACCCGTGCCAGTGGCCACACTCGACAGCAACAAAACTCCACCCGTGATGATGCCCTGCTCAAAGAAGCCGACATAGGCCGCTTTGGCGGGTCGCTGGAAGGGAACGAGGGCGGCCGAGGCTTTCGTCTGTAGCTCTTGCAGCTGGCGCGCCGTCCCACCCAGCAACACACGGTCGACCAGTGGCGTCGCTTTGGACTGCGTGATGAACTGCGGCCTGGGCAGGCTGTAGAGGGCGGTGGAGTACCTCTCGGTCCAGGGGGGCGACAAGGCATGGCCACTCGGGGCAACGGGGCCGACTACACAGTTAGTGGTGATTGTGAAAGAGGATGGGAGGTAGACTCACGTAGTAGAGCCGCTGGCAACTGGTTCACCACGAATAGATCGGCCTCGACAAACTGGCCAATGTACTTGGCCGTGGGTGCGGATGCGGTAAACACAAAGGCGGCCGACAGCGGCCGGTCCCCCAGGCTTTTCGAAAAATCAATGGCGTCGTCCACGCTGGTAATGGCCACGACGGCCAGGACGGGCTCGTTGATTTTGGTCTGGAGCACGAAGGAAGAGCGGTCCTCAATGCTGGCGACCGTGCCGTTGGACCCGAGCGAGATGATGCGGGCCGCGGGGTCTTTCTGGAGGCGGGATGACAGACTGTCCGTGGTTTTCGTTGGCTTGCGCTGGGTGGTGCTCGTCGTACCAGCTGCTGTACCCCCCTCCGCCATGAACTGTGCCGCTGCCTGTGCTGCCGCCGCCAAAAAGTCCTTCTTGACCCACTCGCTGATGAGCACGACGTCTGGCGCGTACGGCGAGCGGCCGCCAAAGCTGAAGCGGGCGCGGACGAGGGCGAAGGCCGCCGCTTGAACGTCGGCATCGCGCTCGACAATGGCGACGACGCGGGCGGGGTGGGACACCACAGGTGGAAGGGACGTGGCGGACAGGGCCGTCGACGAAACACCGTTCTGGAGGATACGCACATGGCGGTGACCGAGAGCGGCTTCGGTAGTCGGGCTCGACGCCATACTCGCGTAGAAAATGTCGGCATCGAGCGTCGTCTCCAGCACCTGAAAGAGCAACCGCGGTGTTTGTAGGAGGGTCTGCGGCGTGTGCACGATCACGCAGTTTCCTGCTGCCAGGGCCGGCACCAGGGCTGACAGCAGACTGAACACAAACGTGTGAGGTGTCCGGTCGGCACCCATCTCGACAACGACAACGCCAACGGGCACGCGGCTGTCGGGCGCGTCTTGCCCACGGGCGAGAGCGTACTCATCTCTGAGGGCTCGAACCGGGTCGACAGCCGCATAGTGGTCGGCAACGCACTGTACGGCCAGATTGTATTCAACGGTCACTTCCGTGGAACGCACGCCAGCAGTCTCGCCGTCCGCCAGCATGGCCTGCTGGAGGTCTCCGGCATGCACGAGAAGGGCCGCATGCAGTTTTGCCAGCTGGGTCTTGCGGAAAACAGGGTTGTGGGCCTGGCCGTCGATGGCCGCGGTCCGGATGCGGCGGAGGGCGGCGGTGGTGTCTGCATAATCGGCCATTGTGTCGGTGGTCTCGGTGGTGGCTGTGGTGTCTGTGGTGACTGATGCACTGTCGTCCTTGGTGTCGCTCATTGTCGGCAAACGCTATGGCTACACGTCAATATAGCTGCAATGGAAAAACATAATACGAACTGTGTTGTTTCTCTCCCGATACACGTTGCCGGCCATCTCACATGGTCTGACCCGGAATTTGCTCGCCATCTCGTTGAGTTTCCCCGGTCGAGGTCCTCCACCGAGCAACCCTATGTTCGAGCTCCTCCACATCCCGATCGGGCGCTGAGCGCTGCTGTAAGTCGGGCTGTCGGGGCTAAGAACTGCCGACACGACGGACAGTCTCCACTTATTTTTGTTGTCCTCCTTTTCCTTTTCATTTTAGATCACTGTGTAGTTTGAAGAGTGGAACAATTTTGTGTTTGATTTTTGTAATATGTTCTATTTTATTTTGAATGGCCCTAAGTACAAATCACTGGCAAACGACAACACCCCCTACTCCTTGGCCGGAATTACGGGCAACGTCACGTAGTTGGCAAAGCGCGGGCCGAAGTGAATGTGGTTGGTGCCCTGGAAGACATCGGGCGAACGGTCGGTCGGGTCGTTGTGCAAGAAGATGCCGGAGCCCTGGGTGTCGCCCGAGCTGACCTCAAAGACGAGACGGCCGCCGCGCTCCACCACGACATTGGTCGGCCACACCTCGACGTCCACGGCGTAGGCCTCGCCCTGGATGACGGGCTGGACGTCGCGGCGGGTGTAGTTGCGGTGGGGGAGGTATGTCCGGTGACGGTGGTTCAGAGAGTCGACAGCTCGCAAGGACACACGCAGCCACCCCTTGGTCAGGGGCACAGGATCGCCGGCGGTGCCTGTATAAAAGATCTCCTTGCCGTCCGGGCCCAGATGACGCAGGGTGACAAACAGGTCAATGTCGCTGGGAGTCGGTCCGGCCGGATCGGGGCTCACAGAGACGTGCAGGTGGGCGACGACGTGGCCTGTGATTTCCGTCTCGGTCTCGAACGGGGCCGTTGTAAACTGCAGCAGCTGCGGGTCGTCGATCGTGCCCAGAGCACGGTAGGACAGTTTGCCTGACGTCACGTTGGCCGTCGTCGATAGACCACCTTCCTTTATTAAGAAATACTTGGTGTACTGGGTGCGCGCCAAAGGCCACTCGGTCTCCTCGCGGCGCGCATAGGCCCGCTCGGCCTGCGCATCGTTGAACCCGACGTCGCCCTTGCGCAGGACCAGGCTGACGGGCGCCACAGTCTTGCCCTCCGCCGTTGGACCCGTCCAGCCGTCGCGGTCCTCGCCTTTCAAGAAGGCATCCAAGAAGCTGCGCTGTACCTCGGCTTCTTCATCATAATAAAAGGGCAGGTCGTGCCGGCCCGTGATAATCCTGAGAAACTTGTGCGCAGACCCGGCCTGCACGTACCCCTCCACGTTGCCCCGCAGATGCAGCAGGATGCCACCCCAGTTGCCGACCGACAGCAGCGGCACCTGGATGTCGGCCAGGTCGTACTCCTTGGAGGCGTAGTAGGCGTCGTCACGGAAGCTGTTGGTAGCATTGTCCACCGTCTGGTCGCGCCGGTTGGCCGCCAGCTCGTCTTCACCGAGGTCCCCCTCGATGGTGTCCGGCCCCCAGTTGCGCGCCTGCCGCCCCGCGCGGCCGTACTGGTTCGTAATCACCTGCCGGTTCCACCAGAACTTGATGAAGGCGTTAGCCAGGATCCCGCCGTGCCGGCACCGGTCCCGGTAGTAATCGGACATGCCCTCCCAGGGGACAATGGCCGCCAGGCCTTTCGGTTGTCGCGCCGCCACGCGCCACTGGCTGCCGGCGTAGTAGCTGATGCCCAGCAAGCCGACCTTGCCGGTCGACCACGGCTGCTCAGCCGCCCACTCCACGACATCCACAAACGCCTCGCTCGTGCCCCGGGACATGGTGTCCAGCACGCCCGGCGACTGCCCCAGACCGCGCTCGTCGGCGCGCACCACGGCGTACCCGTGCGCCGTCCAGAACCCCGGGTCGGGCGTCTCCCAGGCGGCATGTGCCGACTTGTGCGCCGGGTTGACCTCGGAAAACGATTTGGCGTGGAAGTCGGCGTACGCAATGTCTTTGCCATAGGGTCCGTACGTCACAAGGACAGGAACGGGCGTCTCGTCGGACCCCTTGGGCCGGTACACGTTGCAGCGCACGAGCCCCGCGCCCGCCTTGAGCGGCACCGTGGCATTCTGCTCGAAAATGTACGGGAACGACGTGGCGTCGACCGTGTCCAGGTCTTTGATTTCGTTGGGCATGGTGGTGGTTGTGTCGATGCGTATTGGCAGTGTCCTGTTGGGCGTGGTGAGTGATTGGAGTGATGATGCACCCTTCCCCTCTTTTGATTTTCTTGGGGTTGTGATAGTTGTACAAATTATTTCATGTGCTTAAGAATTCTCTTCTCCTGTCCTTCTTTTCTATGAGGTCAATGGATAATGTCAGGGTCTCGCGTCATGTTTCGCAATGACGCAAGTTGAGGTGCAACCGTTGTTTAGCTGTAAGTGGAGCCGAAGTTGTCGGCTCCAACCCCAACCCCGACGCCCAAGTCCCGACACGCCGAGACGCGGGGATCGTCGACCCAAGCATCCACACATAGTAGCGCGTGATGCAAGTTGGCCACAACAGCCGCTCGTACTCGCATAAGTCACTTTTATTTCAGCGTCAGGGGTCATAAAACGTGAAGCATCGTGAGAGGAAAGGTGCCAAAATAATTCACACGACAACATCACATACACACTTCCCACCTCCATCATGTCTGACGACACTGCTCCGTTGAACGTGCTCATTGTCGGCGCCGGCATTGGCGGTCTCACGGCGGCCGTGGGCCTGCGCGCCGAGGGCCACCGCGTCACCCTTTTTGAGCGCTCGCAGCTCGCGCAAGAGACCGGCGCCGCCATCCACCTGGCGCCCAACTGCCATGGTTTGCTCAAACGGTTCGGCATCCAACCCGCGTCCTTTGGCGCCAACCCACTGCAGGGCATTGTCGAGTACGATGGCCAGGGCAATTTGCTGAAAGACATTGACCTGCGCGGTGCCGGCGGCATGTGGCAGCATCCGTGGGTGTTAAGCCACCGTGTCAGCTTACACAACGAGCTGAAGCGGGTGGCCACTGCCGAGGAGGGTGCCGGTACGCCGGCTGTCCTCAAGACGGCCAGCCGCGTGGCAGCCGTGGACCCGGAGACCGCGACCGTCACCCTCGAGGATGGCACGACATACAAGGGTGACGTTGTTCTTGGCGCCGACGGCGTGTCCTCTGTCACGCGCAAGTGCATTGTCGGCGATACCATCAAGCCGTTCGGGTCGGGCAGCAGCGCCTTCCGGTTTCTGATCCCGCGCCAGACCGTGCTCGACTGCCCGACCACCGCCCACCTGGCCACACGCCCCCAGCGCGACGGCGTCATGACCCTGTGGTACGGCCGCGATCGTCGCCTGGTCATGTACCCCTGCGTCAACAACACCATGCTCAACTTTGTTGCCCTTCATCCGAGTGTGGCGACGGCAGGGTCGGCAGGGTCGGCAGGGTCGGCAGGGTCAGAGTCCAAGAGCACGTGGAGCGAAGAAGGCAGCAAAACGACCCTGCTCGACCTCTACAAAGACTTTGGCCCCGTCGTGCAGGATTTGCTCGGGCTCGTCGACAGCAGCGGCCTCAAACTGTGGACCCTCTTGGACATGGCCCCGCTGCCGTCGTGGGTCACCGGCAAGCTGGCGCTTCTGGGCGACGCCGCCCACCCGTTCCTGCCGCACCAGGGCCAGGGCGGCGGCATTGCCATTGAGGACGCGGCCTCGCTCGTGGCCCTTCTCCGTGTCGGTACGCCCCGCAGCGAGATTCCGGAGCGGCTGGCCTTGTACGAACAGATCCGCATGCAGCGCGCCCACAAGGTCCAGGCCGACACCCGCCGTGCCGGCGAGGACATTGTCGAGGACGGCCAGCGCGAGGCGTTCAACGTAATTGAGTTTAATATCTACAACTTTACGCACGACGAGTGGCACAACACCACGCACAAGCTCAACCAGTGGCTGTGGGCCCGCCACGGCCCGTCGTACCACCGCCAGCCGTCTGCGTTTGGGCCCATGCCGGGCCCGCGCCAGGACTCTCTGGGCAGAC
This sequence comes from Sporothrix inflata, assembly GCA_021396225.1. Lineage (NCBI taxonomy): Eukaryota > Fungi > Ascomycota > Sordariomycetes > Ophiostomatales > Ophiostomataceae > Sporothrix > Sporothrix inflata. The sequence goes on from WNYF01000022.1 coordinate 17,777, forward strand.
CAGTGGATTCCGCCGCCGCCACTTTCCGCACCACCAGCATCCGCTTCAAGACGTCGTCAACGTACCTGCAGACGCTGTTCCCAACGCCCGGCTTCCGGTTTGCCCGCCCCGGTACCGTCGTCGAGGCCAGCTTCCAATGTCATGAAGCCGACGGTCTGCCTTGGTTGGGTGGCGGCGGCTATCGCTTCGCCGGGCTATGGATCCATGGCGTGCAATACACCAAGGCCGACGGCACGCCTCTGTTTGGCTCCTACCTGCCCATCCTCTTTGAAAACCTGGCCGACCCCATCGTCAGCGGCCGCGACGAGCTCGGCATGCCTAAATTGTTTGCCGACATTGACGTCAAGACGGAGAACAAGTCAACCCAGATTGTTCTGAGCTGGCGCGGTGCGGAGTTTGTTCGCATGAAGTTTGATGGTTTGGAGCCATCGTCGGGTGATGCCGCACCCGCCGGCCTCCCACAGTCGCCGTTTGCACCACCCCCGCCGCCCGACGACGGCCTGTTTGTCTACCGGTACGTGCCTGCCGTTGGCAAGCCCGGCACCGCCGACGCCGAGTACCCGGTATTCTTGCCGCACAAGGGGAGCATCACCGAGCGGGTCGTCAAACAGACGCAGGCAACCTCCCGGGCCTCTCTCACCTTGAAAGATGGTGACCGCAAGTCGCTTCCGACTCTGTACCATATTGCGGCTGCTCTGGCCGAGATTCCTGTCTATGGCATTGTCAAGGCTACCGTCGAGGAGGGCCATGGTGTGGACAATCTGTCCCATGCGCAAAGGATTGAATAAGGGCTTTAGTTGCGGGAGAGTACTTAAAAAGTAATATTATAAAAAAGCCTTTATAAAATCGTATTAACTGCCGCGCTGACGTCGTAGTCTACTTTATATACGGTAAAAAAGACGGAAACAAAAGCCTTAACGTAACCGTCTAAGATACCGTAAATCCTAATAACGTCCTCGGGGACGTTAATAATAAGCGGGGTAATAATCAACGGGATAACGCGCGTAGTAACGGTTTTACTCGGGGTCGGGGGCGTAAAGGGGACGGTGTCGCGGCCGGGTAACGTAATGGGCGCGGCAGGAGGCGTCTCTACGACCGTACGGCTACGCTTAATTGGGGACCTTTACGGGCCTTTAGAGACGACGATAACGTCGTTCAAAGGGCGACGCAGAGGGCTACTGGCGAGTGGCGAGCTACCGGCCGTCGGCGGTCACGCGCGCTTGTTAACTGTCGATTGTGACAGGGCGGGCGCGCCGCGTTGCAGCGCCGTGACGGCGCGCCGCGGTGGGCATGCCGGCGACAGTGCAGGCGGGAGAGGATTGCAAGGATCAGGCGTGTGTATAGCGGTAGTAAGGTGTATCTACCTCTTTTATTTTCAGACTTCAATGAGGGACACTTTTAGGCGGGTGATTTTCGTGGATGGTTATGGTAGTGGATGGATTTGGTGGTTGAATTTGGTGGTTGAATTTGGTGGATGGATTTGGTGGATGGATTTGGTGATTTTATTTGGTGGTTGGATTTGGTGGTTCAATTTGGTGGTGGATGATTTTGGTAGTGGAGGTGGTGCTCGTGTATTGTTTTTAAACAAGCACCTGGTTTCCACGCGAGTATGCAAATGCTTGCCATGAAACCAATTTTGTTCAGAGTAATAATTTTTATTTAATTTTTAATTTTGCCAGGCAGAAGATAACAGCCCCGTGTACGTTAAACATTTGTGGATATCAAGTATCGTTTGAGGCGTACCAAATCGTCAAATTGAAATTGTACAAACGCTGACGATTTTTTTTTAATACCTGTATTCATCATTTCAGTAAAATAATTTATAAAAGGAGACATTGTCTCCTCCACCACAACTTTTTTCAACATTTTTCCATTCCATTGTTCAACCATCTCTACCTCACTCATACACGTATTCAATTCCCCCCGGCCTCGGTTTAGTCTCCAAGTAATTATATTATTTCTGTCTTGAAGAACCCTGTAACTATTTGCATCTATCGTGGCAGCAGCCGACTGACTGTCGAGGCTCGCGCTCCAGACTTCCCACATCAACCGACTTTTTGCGACCCGCGCCTCGCTATGTCTGAATACCGCCACTGGCACCCTTTTGGTCTGCCTGTATATGTGCCGATTCTCACCAACCACAATTGAAAGAGCACTGCTGCAGCCATTTTTGATGCCCCATTGCTGGAAGGGGACCGGAAGGATAAATATGGGACAGCAAGAGAAGAACAAGCAAACTGGATATGAAAGAAAAGAAAGAAAATAAACAAAAACTACACATTCACAACATTTTGGCGCACAACCACTGCCACGTACTATTTTACTTTAATCTCCACGTGTTTCTACACGAGAATGGCCATCCCCTGTGCACTCTTTGTCAGACCCAGCGCGGCCACCGACACGTGCTGTACGGCGTGCTTCGTTAGAGCGTTGAGGACGGTGATGGCCGCGTCGGTGGTGCCGTTGCCCGGGCTCAGTGCGTAGATAAAGCTGCCGGCAGCACGGAGGTCGGTCAGACCGGGGTCGACGCCGCCGTTGGAGGCCGACAAATCGATGGGGCTGCCTTGGATGCTGGCGTCCGTCAGGGATATTTCGACGAGCCGGTCCACACCCACGTCGGTAACAAACGCCGTGTTGGTGGCCGGGCTGATGGCCACCCAGCAGGTGGCGGCCTGGCCGGCGACCACAGCCTTGCCGACAGTGGAGGCCTTGCCCGTAGCGTCGATACTCAGCACGGCACCACCAAACGACGCGTCCGTGACAAACAGGTCGGTGGAGCCCTTGATAGGAGATGACCCAAAGAGGACGGCGGTGCCACTGGGCGAGCTGGTGACGCCTGTGGCAGCCACCGACGCAGCGGCGTGGCAGGACGAGCGTGTGTTTTGGACAGGGAAGGCAGAAAGGAAGCCGGTGTTGTTGACGGCCGGGTTGCCCTTGACGGTGGCGAACAGGGTGGTCTCGTCACCTGAGAAGAAGACTTGGGACACAGTGTTGAGGGGGCCGGCCGGTGGCGTGGTCTGGCCCAGATTGAATGGACGGAGGGCGTCGACGGCGCCAATGCCTGACGAGGAGTAGGGTGCGCAGGCCACGCCAGCCGTGGCACCCGTGAGACCAACACACACGAGCTTGTACTTGTCGGAAGCGGTGACGGTGTTGGGGAACTCGCCGGGCAGGGTGGCCGATGAACCGACGACGGTCAGCTTGGTGGGATCCTGGGCATGAATGGCCAGCATGGTGACGGTGTTGGAGCCCGGGTTGACGGTGAAGAGGTACTGTGAAGGCACGTTAGCAAAAATAAACGACAGGAGGGATTTTACAAGACAAGAACATACGTTTCCCGCAATAGCAATGGCCGACTGGCTAAAGAGAGAGTCGGGGCCAGCCGCCGCCCCGTCCGAGTCCACACCACTGGCGCCGGTGCCACCCGTAGCAGTCGACGCGCCCTGGGCCACCAGAAGAGAGCCGTTCTGGGCAATGGGAAGCGCGACGACAGCGTTCTGCGCGGTGTTGGACGTCACGTAGATGGCCTTGCCGTTGGTGCAGGCTTCGGTGTTGCCACGGCCATCGAGATGTGCAGGAGCGGAAGGACGTGCTGAGGCAACTGAGGCAATCGAGGCCAGGGCCAGTAGGGAGAGCTTGCTGTAGCAGTGCATGGCGGCGGTGTTATGATATCGTGTGGTGGTATGTTGATGAGATGATCAAGATGAGAAAAGAATATGACTGCCAACGAACGAAGAGTTGCACTTGAACACAGAAAAGGACAAAGACAAGTAAGCTTACAAAATTGGACAGATCAGACGGGTGTCTTATACTCGTCGATTTGCATGTTTATGCCCTCAACGTTTGCCGTACAGGCTCCAGGAGCTCCGGAGAGAGTCGCGGCCCACACGGAGCTCTTCCTCAATTGCGCCGACTGGAGATCATCAGAATTACCGCATTGGGGAATAGGCGGGTGTAAATCAACACCAAACCTGCTCGCTAACCCCCGCTTGCCATGTAGTTCCAGGGTTTGTCGGTGCAACGAAGGAATTGAGAAATAAGAAATATGGAACCGAGCAGAGACGTCGGCATGCACGGCCGGGACGCCGGGGGTCGAATCGTTGCATTTGGATCGTCTGGTGTTTCGATGCCTGCTGGGAATAATAGGCTTATTTCTACGTCCCAGCGGATCAACTCGGCCACGGACGAAACGGCAGCTAGAAGGTCGGTTACGTTATTTGAAATTGGCAGATGAGCAAGTTTTGCAGGTTTCTAGCTTCATAGAGCTCTGGGAGACGGTTGTCGGGGCCGGTGTAGTAGTCTGGTAGGATTATAGCAGGATGTCGTTGCTTTTGGTGTTGCTTGTTCTGCCCATCCGGGGTAATCATAATTTCCTAATCGGGACGCAAAGGCATCCTGGAAATGAACAACCCCGTAGATGGGGTGCGGTCCCATGCAACCCCCGTGCATCTCCGTTTAATACGCGCTGTATGGGAAAAGCAGTGCACGGAGTACGGAGTCGATACGTTTTAGACCACGCGAAGAAAGAAGTGGGGATGGGAAACCGTGGAACGAGAAGCGAGGAAAGAGATGACGACAGAAGTACGAGACTGAAATGAAGCAAAATAAGTTGAAGAAACTGAGAACGGGAAAAGACCAGCATTTGTATTGCCAAGCTCAACGGCCGAAACTGGGCGTATTGTGTGAGACGCTACAAGTACAATGCAGAGAGACACCAGTAGGCAGGGCGCAAAAACAAGCCTTGACGGCGCCCACATGGAAGAAAACGGCAGTCAAGGGGTAATCAAAATTGCCTATTCGGGCACTAGCGCGGCGGGATACGGACCAGGACCCCATTTTTTCTGCACTTCAGTCAGATTTTATCACTAATAAAGCGGGGAATGCGATCGAAACGATCCAGGGGGATGTCGTTTGTGCGAAACAAGGCTGACCTGGCCTGACATTCTTCACACAATTCCTGGGAGCTGGGACCGACGCGACACAAAAAAGCTCGGGCCAGAAAAACGGGAGGAAAACGGACAGACATTTGACAAACAAGCGAGGAAGAGAACAAACAGCTCCCACCTTCAGAACAGAGTCCGGACGGACAGACGACAGACGACAGACGACAAGCTCAACACGAGACTCACGTCGGCGTCTAGGCTACTACACCCATCCTCCTGCACGCAGTCCCTCGTCACCCTTGCCAAGAAGACGACACCCACCTCATCAGGGTCCACGCGCGGAGTGTCACGTCCACCATTCTTCCTCCTGCCCCGACTTGTATTCCACATCATTTTCCAACAGCACCCCATCTACGCAGCAGCAAGCCACACCACGACGTACGCAGCCCTATCAGATACAGACTCCGGAAAGAGATAGACGCCATGCCCAAGAACATCTTTCGGGTGTTCAACCCAAAAGGTATGCTGAATCGCCCCCACCTGCGACTCTTATTTTCCCCACTGGCCTGACCAGGCCTGCATGTCCCTCACGTTCACTCCTTCCCCTTCCCCGGAGCGATCCACGGGATCCAAAGACACATCTCCCCGTCCCGCTATCGCTTTACCTATCGCCCAGATGTATCTTATATTGGTCTCTCGTCCTCATCCCATTCATTACTGACCGCCCATAGGCACACCGGAAGACCGCACAGAGAAGCGCCGAGCGCAGCTTCGCCATGCTCAACAGTAAGTCTTCTTGTTCGGTCGCACTCAACACCAAACAGTACTTCGACTGACCCACAGAACGTACCGCGAACGGAAAGACAGATATACGAAGGCCCTCGAAGCAGAGCTGGCCCAGGGCCGCGCCCGCGAGGCCCATCTTGTCCTCGAAAATGAGCACCTACAAGACACCGTGAAGGAGCTGCGCGCCGCCCTCGCCTTTGCACACAACCAAGCCAACGGACATGGCTTCGACAATGGAAATGGGGCCGGAAACGGGCTAAGTCCATGGACGGCCCAACTGGAGCCACCACCCCCGCCAGCCAAGACCGACCAGTACGGCACGTTTGCCAACAGCGGCCACTCCCCGGCCATGCTGCCGTCACCAGCCAGCGCCAGTGATGCCCTGTCGACCAGTGTCGCCGGCCTATCCCCCGGCTCCGCCGCCCGTCTCGGCGACTTGGACCCCACCGACGTCGGCATGGAGTTCGTCCTCACCCTCGAACAGCCCTGCCTCGGCCATCTCCACGGCGACCCTGACGCGCCGGAAGAGTCGAACAACCATGCACTCACCGTATCGTCAAAACTGTGTGCGTACGCCTCAACGACAACACCCTCCACCCGCAACGCCCCGCACGGCATACTCGAAGCCATGCTGCGGCTGTCGCCCGCGCTCGGCGTGCCCGACGCCGGCCTGACGCCCGTACAGGCGTGGCACAAGGTGCGGGCGCAGCCGGCGTTTGCGCGTTTGGAGCTGGGCACGTTACAGGCTCTTGCGACGACGCTCCGAGAACTGGTGCAGTGTCACGGCTTCGGGGCGGTGATTGCGCAGGACGTGTTTGCGAACCAGGTGGGGGCACTTTTGGTGGGGTCCTGAAGTCTGGGTGGACCGTATCTGATCCCGATGTCCGAATTCCGACATTTTGATGTTTGTTGTACGTTTTGTCTGGCACTTTAGGTTTGTTATGGTTGAATTGGACAAATAAAGTTCGATACTGTGTTACCTACGAAGTTTGTATGTTGTTGGGAAGGAACATGTGACTTTACCTGCCTGCAGATATTTTTGGGCAACCGTAGTGGGTTGCTCTTTCCCGAATGGCATTTCTCGGTGACCAGTGGGCGAAAAGGGAAGGCACGATGCATTTTGTTGGAATGTTTTTATCGCCAGACTCAAATATAGGAAACATTACCGAATTGGGCAATTTTCACGTTTTTCGCCTTCGACCTCAACCATCACCATCTTCGGCAGGTCGTTGCCAAAAAACGCCGAACCGATCCGCTGTGACTCCACCGACGAGCGAAAAAAGCCCACTGTCGCAGCCGGTCTCGGCCGGTAATTAGTTGTCTCTGATAAACCCTATCGGGCGCTAGCGTTTACTGCAAAACAACGTCATTTTCACGAGCCCATCTTCCATTTCGACTTCCGGTTCTCCTTGACTCTTCATCACGAACATACCATTGTTCACCCCATCGCAATTGAAATGGCATCACGGTCACGACGACAACGGGCTGCGCCCGTACCTGGCGACACCTCCACCGCCGAGGAGAACAACGACATGTGGCCCGTCGCCAAAGACTCTGCGCTGGCCGTCAAGCTGGTCCTGGTGTCTGACTGGCGTCGTTTGGTGCGGTGCTTCATTTATGTTCCAACCGGCATCTTTGCTATTTTAGCCGCCTGCTACGGTGTTGACCGGCTGCTCGCGCTCGGCGGCGTCTCTTTTCCAGCTTCCGTGGCGTGTTTGGTGCTGCTTTTCATGTCGCTCCTCCTCTGCGAGCTCGTCCTCGGCAACCGCAAAACAAAAGCCCTCGTCCAAGCCATCAACGTGCCCGGCGGCTGGTCTCTGCGGTGGCTCAACCTGTTTTTTACACCGTCGTTTGTCATGCTACCGCTGAGCCCGCACATTTCTGCGGTGGAGGTCGGCAAGATGATTGCTGTCTTTGTGATTGGCTTTCTGGTCATGATGGTCGCGACGGCCTACATGACACGGTGGATCCAGCTGCTGACAAGCCCGCCGCGGAAGGCGATGCACCAGCGGACGGAAGACGTGCGTAGGGACGTGCACCCAGGCGAAGGCGGTGCGGAAGACGACAACGACGAGGACGAAGAGCTGACGCCATTACGGGCTGATTTTTGTGGACGAGCGAGCAGCGAGGGCATGCCACCTGTGCCACCACAATCACATGCCGCAGCGTACATTACCATTCGTGGTCAGAACCTCGACGACCCGTTGAGCTCGTTCAGCGATGTGCTCGCGCCACACTCGCGCATCACCCTTCTGCGACAGTCGGCGGCATCCATCATGGCACGATCCTCGCGGGGTGCATCCGCCAGCGGCACGACCACACCGACGCCGCTCGCCCGGGCCGACCGCTGGGCCGAGTGGCTCAGTGTCCACGCCGACTCTCTTTTGTTTGCATCGGTTGGCTTGTTTGTAGGCGTGCCGCTCTACTACAGCACGGGCTATGCCATGCCGCTCCAGCTTGCCGTCAACGTGCTCATGTTCTTTGGCGCCATGTCACTACCACCTTCGTGGCGCCAGATCTTGCACCCGGTGCTGGTCTCGGCCTTTTCCACGCTTCTCATCATCTGGCTGTTGGGACGCATCCATGGAGATGGGTTGGTCGACACTCTCCATGAATATCGTCCGGGCAACACGTACCTACAGGTGTGGTCGTCCACCACCGGCCCAAAGCTGCCCGGCGCCGGCGATATGCTGGCCAGCGCCCTCGACGCCAGCATCGTCTCGCTGGCTCTGCCCATGTACCAGTACCGCCACGAGCTCAAGCACCACTTCTGGGCCATTGTTGTGCCCAACATTCTATTGTCCATCGCCTCGCTGTTTGCCTATCCGGTCGTGTGCTACCATATTGGCATCAGCGCCGAGCGCAGCCTGGCGTTTACCTCGAGAAGTCTGACCCTAGCGCTGGCGACACCGGCGGTGCGCAATCTGGGCGGTGATGTCAACACCGTAGCGGCGGTGGCCATCCTGTCGGGCGTGCTGGGAGTGCTCATTGGGCGGCAGGTTCTGTCGTGGTTAAGGATTCCTGAGGGTAAGCCACACCCTTCTTTTCTTTCGACATTATCACTACGTGCTAACCATCTAGATGACTACGTCACACGCGGCGTTACATTTGGCGCAAACGCGTCGGCATTGGGGACGGCCCTACTGTTGCGTGTCGACCCTCGAGCAGCGGCCATTTCCAGCTTGGCCATGGGCCTGTTTGGCGCCATAACCGTGGCATTTTCGTCCATCCCACCCATGGTGCACATCATCCGATCTCTCGTGGGGCTGTCGTGAGTCCCGACGTTTTTGCACATTTAGACTCAGCAGTCACTTGCATGGGAAAATAGAATCCATTGTTATTCGTACTCTATCTGGGTTGATCGCCCAACCCCCATGCCTATCTTTGGCCACATCGTTGCTATAACAGACTAATATACAACCCGAAAAACCTTATTAAGAATTTCCATCTTTGGAGGTACACCTGTGCCGTCCCTGCTCCAAACTTGCTTAGTGGATGTGCTCTCATGTGCTCCCTGTCCCCGCTGTGCCCACTGTGCCTCTATGGCTGTTCCATCGTGGGCCGGCACAGCCACAGGGCCTTGTTTTAGGCTGGCTTCGACTAGTTTGAGAGGCACGCTTAACTGTATCTCTGACAGCCGTAACTGAATGACTCGTAACTTTATCGAGGTGGTATTAGGATGTGACGTATCTATTAGTATCTGAATCCGTGTGTAAGGTCCGCCGTTCCCCGCGTCCTGCCTTTTGATTGGTTGTTTGTTCTAGCTCTCCCTGTACCAGCACCATTCCTGCTGGCAACTCCTGGCCCATCCAGCATTCTGCCCCTGGTGACCGCCTTGGGCCGCCCTCTGGCCTCGTGGGGGCCGTAATCGTAACACTTGGCCTACACCTCGTCCACGTCCTCCACATCCTCCATCGCATCCGTCTCCTGAACGTCCGCATCGTCGCCGCCTAGGGGCGCGTATATGTTGCTGGTCTCGGTTATAGGCATAGTCTTTCGGCTGGTTTTGCCGGTATAGACGGGCCATGATAGCACCGTAGCGATACTACGGAAAGATGTACGAACCTTAAGTAGTAGCATCTCAATGTGGTGATCAGGGACACGCGGAAACTCGATGAAAAGCGTGGGCGGTGCGGTTGTGGCCGACGAAGACGAAGCTGCCGCCGGCAGGTCCCTCGTAATGTAAAACACCTTGCCTAGCAGTATCAGCTTATTACACACGGCCGTCTCGAGCGGGCTAGGGCTTTTGCGGGCTAATTCTTTTTCTTTTCCGTGGGAACTGCCGTCGTTGTTAGCGTCGCTGGCTGCGCCTGTGGTAATGTGCCTCTCGTACCATGTCGGCACAAAATCGCACAACACAATGGTCTTGGCCGGGTCGACGGATTTGCCGCCACGACGCGTCGAGAAGTAGTTCGTAAAGAAAATCTCGGAAAAGACACCGTCAAGGTAGTGGACGGAGAAGAGGTAGGCCGTATGCCCACCCTTCGCCTCGAGCTTCACAAAGTCCTTGGCGATGCTATGCTTCCATGCCCACAGCTCGATGCAAATGCCAAAGTTCAGCGCCTTGAGAATGGCCGGCATCATGTCGCGATCGCCTGTGATGCAGATGAACGTTGTGCGATTAATGCGGTTTCGGTTTTCGTAGCTTTCGCTTCGGTATTTCGCCTCCATGTCCGCACGCGCCCACAAGCTTGAGGCAATGCCCGAGATATCGGCAGCCATCGAACCGTCGGCCTCTTGTTTACGGCCGCTGGCTGCCCGGTCGTAGATCTTGGCCTTAAAATGGTTCTTTTCTATGGCCTCCCATACGGAGTCGCTGGGCGATGGCCTGGAGCCATAGTAAAAGGACGTGCTCTGAATGCGGTGCTTGTTGCTTCTGCCGCTAGCGTCGCTGCCACCGTGAACTTTCAAAAGTGTCGTGACAAGGCGGCCAATGTCGATGCGCAGGCGCGGGTCTTGGTCGCTGTCGGTCAACTTGGGCATGTGGGTGTTTGCTTTTGCGGCAAACTTTTGCGCCTCGATCCAGATGTTAGAGTCGTCGATAAAAAAAAGGCACTCGTTGGGAAGCTCAGCCATCCGAGCGGGATTCAGAGCCATCAGAGCGTAAACTTGTGAAAGCATCGCCATGATTTTCTGCGTTTCGTAATCGTCAGGCCCGAGTGTTGTTTCTCTGAAATGGAGCACTGTTTTAAGAAGGTGTTCGGCTTCTGCGGTCTTCCCTTGACGGATGCAGCATCCTCCATACCTCTCCATTAATTCGTATCTGTTTGTGGATTCGGGTTCGCCAGCAGTGGCATGCAGTGCAGCATTTGCATGTTCCATATAGCACCGCCATTCTGATTCAGGGAAGTGTACAGGTTGACTTGGCAAAAGATTCACCAACTTGTCAATGACAATGTTCGCCCAAACAGAATGGAGGTCTTTCCGCTTGAGCCAGTGGCGCACCGCCATCTGTACGGATTGGAATGTGTCAAATGTGCTGTTGTTAGGGTGTGAAAAAGAAACCAAAGAGTAGTCATGCAGAGTTTGTAGTGCGTCCCCATCCTCTTTCGGCGATGGCGCTTGGGGGAGAAGACGGAGAAGACGGGACGGGATGTTCTTTTCATTTATAAATGCCATAAATGAAATGTAAGCTGCTGCATGGCCATCCTGGTTCGCGACCCTCTCCACTGAAAGGAGGCATACAGCAAGATGCGTTTCCTGAGCGTCAAGATGCAGCGGTGCCTTATCATCAAGGAGCAACACATAATCGCGAATGCCGATGTCGTTCTTGTTGATGTATGCCGCAGCCAGGATCAATGAAATTGTGTGGTTATTGAGCCGGCGAAAGAGAAGATCCTCATTCGACTGGTAGTCGAAACGGATGCGGCTCGAGAGTCTGATCCGGAGCAACTGCTTGATCATTTCAGTCAATGGTAGTACTTTGAGGGTGCTGCCCTCAGTCGTGTCTAGCGTCGCCATGACTTCACGAGTTGTGACGATGATGGAACAGAACTGGACAGTCGAGCGTGAATCGACCTGACTGATGATGAAGTCCCAACCGAGCCAAGACGATTTCAAAACAGATTCTGCGTCGTCAAAGACAAGAATCCATTTGCCAGAACTTTTACTGAGCAGGTGCCTGTGTACGGCCATGATGGTTTCCCTCGCACTCTGGGTCTGACCTTCCATAACACCAAGTTGTTTTGCAGCTTCATGATATGATTTTTCCATGCTTTCCATTGTCTGTGCTGATATCCAGATACACGAAACATCGTGCCTCAAGTCCTTCATGCGGTAAAGATACTCGAGCACGAGATGTGTCTTTCCACAGCCAGGAGGACCTGTGACGACCATTGTTGTCGTACTTGTTATATTTTCGACTGTGAGCCGGAAGTCAAGAGCCGCAAGAAGAGTGCGTTGGCCGACGAAAGAGGTGTTTCTTTCGTATGGAACCGTCCATACACGACCGTTAGAAGGCTTGGTAGACCTTCGCAATGGTGTAATACTGTGTTCCGAGCTTGGAGACTGCGGCAGCAAGACATCCATCTTGTCGTTGACAAAGCTAGCGGCAGTTTCGTCTCCGTCCCCGCGATGATCTGCGGGACCTGGGACGTTGTAGTCCGCTTCTGACCCTTGTCCGATGTCGACACCAGAGAGGCTGTCCATCGGACTGGTCTTATCCTTGTTCTTCATGGACGAGTGAGAGGCAGCATCTGAATCACTATCAGAAGAGACGGCGGCCTTAGCATCATAGGACGTCTCTTGCTTTGGCTCCGGTGAATCAGAAAGAAGCGCATTGGTATCCCCGAGTCGTGGCGTTTCATTCCTACGACGTATGTGGCTCCAAAATCTAGCAAGGACCCCGTCTCCTCGTAGTTCGTCCTCCGTGATGGGCTGGTCTTTAGGGTCAATTCCGAGTTTGCGCTTGCGTATATGTGCCCATGTCTGGTGTACATCCATGAGGTCCGCCTGGGCGACATCCGGTATCCCGTTGGACTCAGCCATGGATGAGGTCGACAACAAAAAATGGCCGGGCCGATCGGTCGCCGCCGGTGGCAAACCGTGAAATGTGCTGTTCACGGTAGACCGTGATGCAGCGTCTTCTGCATTGCTCTTGCTTGAGGACATAGTGGACGTTCTGCCCCCATTATGCGTATCGCCCGCGTCTTCTGGAACCGGGAGCGAGATCAGTGCGAGGTATTGAAGGTGCTGTGTGACATGGTCCTCCATACGCTTGCCCTCTCCCGCCTCGCCACAAAACGGACACGCCTCAAAAATGGTCTGGGCGGATAGCCGTACGTTGTCTGCCACCAGCAGAAGATCTGCGTCGGAGAATGTCCCGGGGTGTTCTTCTTTCATATGGGCAATGTATTTGTCTTGAGTGTCGAGAATGACGGGCGCGTGTGTGTCCATTAGGCAAGGCCACTGTACGCAATGTACATGCTTCATGTGTGCAGTCCATTCGGCGCTTGTGGCAAACAAACGGTCCCCTTGGTCGCACGGGAAGAAAGTGCACACGTAAGGATCCAAGTCTTTCCCGACGTGCTTGGCCCATTCAGTGGTTTCTTCTCCCGAGTCACTTGTAGCGGGGGGGTGCTTGGTGTCTAGGATCTTTGTAGGTAGGATCATGCAGCAGTAAGTACAGACAAACTCGCGTTCGCCGTCATCTATGCGTGGGGGTGGCGGTATCATGTGCTGGCTACGTCTCGATAAGGGGACCGTAGGGGCATGGCTGGCCCGGCTCAATGTTGAAGGCACCTGGAGTCTATCTTGGACAACAGTAGTCGCCGAGTACGGCGTCGATACGGCCCTCGACGGTGTCGAGACAGGAAGAGCGACTCTTTCCTGGGCTGTCTCCAACACGGGCTGTTGGACTGCAGACATGATGGGGACTGTTCGGGTGAGAGGCGCCGTATGCGCAAGAGGTGGTGCTGGCTGGGGAGTATGGAGGCTGAGCTTGACGTGGCGCGAGCGGCGATAGAGAATCTGGCGGCGTCGGAGGATCATTGACGATACCAGCCGGGCGCGGAACAGCTCTCCGTTATTAGGCTGTCCGGTTGGTTTTTGGGTGGGGTCTTCGGCGGGGTTTTTAGTCGTCGTCGCGGCGGCTTCTTCCGTCGGTTCTGAAGTGGGTGCCGCCGGTGGCGCCACGGTTGGAACCATGCCAGGAAAGTCGCGATTTATCCAACGTTCGAAAAGCTTTTCAAACAGGGGCGTAGCATCGCCACCATCTTCGTCTTTGAGGGGAAATTTAGCCGCATTTGTATTTTGTCGATATAGGCTTGAACGTCGGATGACATTTGCGAGGCGGTGTAACCAGTCGATGTTCGTTGAGAGAGAGGAGAGTATGTCGTCGATTTCTTCGATGTCAGCTGTGTCGACATTCGTATCCTGACTGATGCTGTCCTTTGCATCGGAAGACGGCACAGCACCGTCAAAAAGAGTGGCCACTGCGCATTCGTTAGTTACCAACGTGAAAGCCTTTTTTGAAAAACGGACAGTGTTCTTACTTTCATCCATGTCATCCACCATATTTCCCAGGTGGTCCAGTATCAGATCCTTGAGATTTGGTACATCACGTAGACGGTAGTCTAGGCTGGCATGCGCACTTGCCAAAGCTCCTGTGTTTGATGCCCAAATATTGAACCGGCCCACCAGATCGCGCATCGTGATCCATTGGTCGTCGCTATCCAGGTAGCCGTGTAACGAGTCGACAGATTTGAGCAGACTATTGCGGCATGTCTCTGCGAGCCCGGTAATGTTTCGGCGGTCGAGGGATTCGTCAGCATCCTGGCCACTATGGGCCACGGCCTCCTCGCTCAGTGGCTGGGACATCGTGTCGATACTGGCAGGCACACAACGGTGTTGATTCTTGATGGTGGGGAACATGGCACTTTGATAGTCTCTGCCGATTGCACCGAAGAAACAACGAATATGACAAAGAGAACTAACTATGTGCGTCGTTTATAAAGAATGGGGCGAGAATGTCACAATCCTGCCATCATGGTCGTGCGGGGGTCTGTCGACCAGCAAACCAATTAAAACACAAACGAATTCAGCCCCCAAATGGTGTCACATGGCCAATAGCATGGTGATAATACCCGCCAGACATGCCATGAATGTGACATACCACCTGGTTCTGACTTTTCTGACCGCCTTGTTCGCCATCCCCTTCGAAAGTGAGGCTGAAAAGAGGCCCTCATTTATCAGCTCAACTAGCTGCGCATTTGCTCTCTGTCGAACACAGCATTTCAAGCAACCGGACTGTCTAATTTTCCCACTAATATCGAACAAAAGAGCATCGCAAGCTTTTTCGACTTCCATAAGCAGTGCATGAACGGATCATGGCGCTCACAACAGGTGGTAGCCCCACATCGTGTGCTATCGGCCCGGTCCGAGCCAATGATTTCGCGTTAGTGGTCTTCCTCCGCCGTGTGCTCGACGTCGCCACCAGACTGTTCAAGACTTCGGGAGACATGAGTCCCCGGGAACGACGTAATCTTCTAGCGGCACTGCGAGACGCCGAGCACTTCGTCGACACTACGACTTTCAACGCGGCAGATCCACGAGAAGCCGGGCTAGCGGCAAGGCTGATCGAAAATGCAAAGACCATACTCGCCCAATTCGAGGACGTTCTGGACCAGACACGCTGCCAAACCGACTTTAAGTGTCATGAGTGGCAGGTGAGTTCTGTGTTGTCGAACATAGCGCCGTGTTCCCTTCGCCGATCAATCACTCACATAACATGTCTCACAGACTTTGCACAACGGAATGTACCCCAAGTGCCACGTCCTTTGTCACCTGGCCACCGCAAGTACTATTGGCACAGAGCTCTTTTCGTTCTCTTCTACGACCCGAAAGGATATTATTCAAAGTCTCGAAGATATCTCCGACTCATCGGAATTGCTCTCCGACGAACCACCCAAGCCCACCGAGACGTCAACTGTCAAGAAAGGGCCAAAGGAGGGGCAGTGGGACATATTCGATTCGTTGTGCCAAGTCTTCCACGCGATCTCACACTGTCGGGATGAGCCAGCCAACTGTGAAATCAGTGACCAGCTGGATGCGCGCCTGGCCTTGGCCACGTACTGCAATGTTGGCGACGACGGGTACCATTTCGTCGATGCTCTATGCACGTTGGACACGGCAAGACCACAGTGGGACGAGATTCGAGTACACGTTGATCACCAGACACAAAAAAGAGTCATATTTCTACAAGACACAAGCAACAAGGAATGGCGGGCATACGAGCCGAGCGAGATACCGCATTTCTGCGAGCTTCTCAAAGATCCCGGGACGGAAAGGCACGAGAAACGGATCAATATCACCGTGGGTGCAAGAAACACCATTTGGGCACACAATCTCACCCAGCGTTCGTCGTCCCGGTCAGAGTTGTTACATGCCGTTTCGTTGACAGCTGTCCTGTCTTCGGACCGCTATCGCCTCAGCGGTATGATGAAGCACTTGCTCGCCGTTCAGCTCAGTTACGCTCTGTTCTACTTATACGGGGGCCCCTGGCTGGGGACCAGCACCAGTTCTGCCTTGGGCTGGCACCGGGACAGGATTCTGTTCATTGAAACGGATGGACAACTCCGGCTACGCCCATTCTTGCGCGCCGGTTTTCTCAACAAAGCAGTACGCCTGTCCGACCAGGCGCATGGTGCGGCTGCTGTCGCTGACAACGCCAACCAAGACATCCACAAGCACCCTGCCCTCATCAACTTTGCTATTCTTCTCCTCGAAATCTACCTGGGAAAGACGTTTGAGCTCCGTCCAGAAGCCACGCCGACGTTGAAAACCGTCCAAGATCTATATGCATTCGCATCACGGGTGTTCTCGGACAACCAACAGAACATTGGCGGGCCGGGTTCCCGCAACGCCATAAAGGCGTGTCTCAACCTAAATTTTGGGCGTCACAGTAGGAGTGTGCAGGAGAAGGTCGTCGGGCGTGTGGGGAACTCCGGCTCTGACAAGAATACCGTCCATGTCGCCGACCCCCGGCAAACGAGAAGACAGATCTTCAATGAAATCGTCAAACCTCTTGAGCTTCACCTCATGGAAAACTACGGAGACTTAATGCAGTCTGATATTGACGAGCAAATGGCTACCGAGACCTTGACGCCGTCCGTCAACCATCGCCGCGGTAACGGCTCGAGCGCAGACAAAGGTCGCCTTACCGATAGCTGGTTCAAGCGGTTTGAAAACCTCAAAGCAATCGAAACGCTTGGCGAGTTGGAACCTGGTAATCTGCGCCGCGTGCGCGTCGCGATAATCGACACCGGTATCGACTTCAGTCATCCGGATATACAGGCAGCCGAAGCCAACCAGCAAATCATCAAGGTATGCGACTGGGTAGATGGCCAGAATAGGGTTGAGAAAGTGGAAGTAGGAGATGCCTGTGGGCATGGCACACATATTGCCAGCATCATCCTGGGCATGGCACCAAACGTAGATATCTACATTGCTCGCGTTTCAAAGAATACCAGCCTACCAGAATACGAGGCTGAAAACGTCGCAGAGGTACGTAATTATTGCTTCCCGTATTCACAGACTAGTAAGGACGGGGTTTTGTTTTCTTCCCTACTAACTCTAGCATTCTTTCGATCTCAGGCCATCCGCACTGCCGTTAAATCATGGGGGTGCCACATCATCAATCTATCCCTAGGCTACAATCGAACGATACCATCCATCGACGAGCAGCTTAGAGAGGCAGTCAACGCCAATGTTCTTGTGTTTGCCGCAGCTTCCAACGACGGTGGTAACCGTGGTATCACCTACCCGGCCTGGCGCACAAGCGTCTTTTGCATCTACTCGACCGACAGCTTTGGAAATCCGTCAGAGTTCTCCCCTCCTCCGGGTGACCCCAACAAGAGTAATAATGACATGTTCAGCATTATTGGCGAGAATATAAAGGGCGTATGGCCGTATACGACGGGGGAGGATCCGCGTTGGCGGAGGCGATCAGGGACAAGTTTTGCAGCAGCTGCTGCCGCTGCCCTGGCAGCGTGCGTACTCGGTATTGCATCAGGAAAGGAAATGGAAACTGACGTCGAAATAGGAAGCTACGACGGTATGTGCAGTGTGTTCAAGGCCATGGCTACCCGCATGGGGCACTATGAGTACCTTAATCCGCTCTCGTACTTTGATCGTGAGCAATCCGAAGTCTGGAATAAGATACAGCAAGTGCTGAATCCGAGACGCTGATAAGGTATTTATCTTGTTTGTGTCCATTATACTGTTTTCATTTTGGCGAGTTATAGCGCTTCGGGTTTCATTTTAAACGGTATTTTAAGTCGATAGTGAGTTGGGGTGGGAAGTCCTGGCCGGACAAATGGGTGTGGCCGGTCTGGGCGTCTACTCGGCGAGCAAGCATGCCGTCATTGGCCTGACGAAATCAGCGGCCCGGGAGAATCCCGACATTCGTGTCAACGCTGTGGCACCAGGCGTCATTGCTACACCCATGACAAAGACGATGGAATCGGTCCTTAGTGTGAAGCTCCCCATCAAACCCCAGGTCATGAACCGCCATGCAGATCCGCGTGAAGTGGCAACTATCATTGCATTTCTGCTCTCGGAAGAAGCCAGCTTTGTGACCGGCACGGTATACAATGTCGACGGAGGGTATCTTTAGAATATCTTCGCTGCGTATTTCCATTTTCCATTTTAGATGCCACAATCATGCACGTTGACTCGCTCCCTGATGAAAAATGATGATGGATGACTTCTTGATGAGGAACTAAACACAGACAAGGTGAAAGAAGGAGGGCCGCAGAGAAGTAACAAATCAGAAGCTTAGAAAAAGAAAGTACGGAACAACAAATAAATAATTGTCAATGAGTATGTAAACCACCGTAGCAGGACCGCAAGAGAGTCGTTAGTCACGGTCGCCGAGTAGCCTTCCATAGGAACCTTTGAGCGTCACGCAGTTATTCTCTACAGCGTTTTTGTACCCGTTACGGTACTTTCGCTGACAACTTTTCCACGTCCACAAGCCCTCTGAAGTTCTAAAATTTTGAAAATATTATAGATATTGTTTTTACTATTCATTCCTAGTTGGATTCTTTTTTCTTTTTTCGTTTATCTTTCGCTGAGGTATTTTATTTTAAAATGTGGAAGTTTACGGGGAAGAAAACCAAATATATAGTAAAAAAAAAAAAAAAAAAACGGGACGGGGAACGTCCACGAATAAAACAGGAAGTATCTCAACAAGAAGAAAAAAAGCAAAAATAAATAAGATCCACCTACCTTTCTAATATGAATTATATTATTTACAATATGCTCAATTTTCAAAATTTTATCGATTCATACGTGAAGTTGCAGGGTAGGGTAGCCAGTCGAAAGTGGCACCCTTCCAAAGTCACGCGACCGGCCTACTTATTCGCCCCTGCCACTTATTCTGTACTCTGTTGTCGTCTCTCTCTCCGCTTCTTCTTTTTCCAACATAATTACCATTCACTGTCATCTACCATCCACACAGTCTCGGACCATGTTGCCGCCACCTGACACCACCGCCACCGGCCACCGGCGTCTGGTCACAGAAAGCATGTTCTCGTGACGCATTTGCCGGAGGAGGGCTGCGACGTGTACCGAAATGCAGAAGCCCTCTGACGGCGCGCCTTCATCGCCCAGTCACTCTCAGTCGCCCAGGAGACCACGCCACCTGGTTTTTTCGTCCACAGCATGCACTGCCACTTTGTCCGTGCTGCGCGCACCAACGTCCCCGTTCTGTACCACGTGGACCGCATCCGGGACGGCGCGTCCGTGGTGCTGCGGGCGGTCCGGGCTCACCAGTCGGGCACGCTCATTTTCCCAACAACGATCAGCTTTGCGCGCGCGGGTGTGCCGAGCAGCCGAGCGGGGAAAGCGAAGAAAACGCTCAGGCATCAGCCAGTCTTTTCAGCCATTGCAAGGGACCGCGGGCCGCCTACGAGGCCCGGCGAGGCGATCTACGAGACGCTTCTGTCCCAGACGTGCCAGGCGGATTTTGGCAGCATGTTCGAGTGTGTGCGAATTCCGCGAGGTTCTGCTACAGAGACAGAAAGCCGGCTAGAAACAACGCGCCTACTACAATGGATCCGCGTGCGCGCCGCAGGCGGTGACGACAAGGAAATGTCCGTTGGAACCGAGGGCCGCATCCAGGCGCACCTCGCCCGCCCTCGCCTACATGACCGACCACTACTTTATCGGCACCGCGCTTCGCGCGCACCGCGGTGCGCGGTTTGCGGGAGCGGCGTCGGTCCGGAACCGGATGCAGTCCATCGATGCCAGTACGCCACAGGGACAGAAGACGCTACGGGCGTTTGAGGACCTGGCCCGCGAAGAGCAGGAGGACAACCGCGGTGCATCAAACACGTGCAGCACGACGACGACGCGCCCGCCAACGGCGGACATGATGGTCAGCCTGGACCACACCATCTTTTTCCACGAGCCCGCCGCCGTGCATGCCGATGCGTGGATGCTCGTGGAGGCCGAGACGCCGTGGGCCGGCCACGAGCGTGGCCTGGTCGTCGAGCGCATTTGGACCAGCGACGGGGTTCTTGTCGCAACGTGCATCCAGGAAGGCATTGTCCGGCTGCAGCAGGATGAGGACGACCGTTGCGGCACGGATGCAGACGCAACGTCCGGCAAGAGCGGGACATATCCGAGCAGACTTTGATGTCACATTTTGTAGATATGTACGGTGTCATGTTCATATGCACTTAGTTACGAGGTCACTTGTAGTTTTTCCTGAAGCGGCGTACTCTTATCCCTTTCCCGTGTTCCTTTCCCGTCTTATTTTCTCCTGTCGCATATGTTGATGTTGGGCGTGAGGTGAGTCGACGTGCAAGTTGCCATTGCGAACAGCTCAGTGGTAAGCTTAGCAAACGGCATTTTATATATCCACATTCATATTAGCGCTCTTGAATACTGTAGTTGGTAGTTATTGCGTCGCTGTGGGCTAGAGAGACTCGTAATGGAGGGAGCGATAGCCGAGGCACCCTCTGTGGCCAACACGTTCGTGATGTCGGCGGTGGAACGCCGAGGCTAATTTACCCGCCAAACGTAGCTGCAACATAAAACATATCACCTTGTTACCACGTACACAGTAAATAATATTTTCTATGTCCAGAATTGGATTTTTTTGTACGATTCAAGTATCGTTAATATCTCGCGATGCCGTCGGATCCTCCACTCGCCGGCGTGAAAGTTGTTGAGCTCGCCGGGCTCTCACCAGGTATGTTTTACGTCTTAACAGGTTGAACTTTTGCCGTTCCGTCACCGAGATAAACTTACTAATTTACCCTCCGAGGGATTAGGTCCCTTTTCTGGGCAGATTCTCGCGTCCTACGGCGCAAGCGTCCTCCGCGTGGACCGACCCAGCGCCGAGCCGAGCCCCGACATTCTCACGTCCTACAAGACGTCCATGGTGGCAGATCTCAAGTCACCCAGCAGCCTCGCCCTGCTCAAGACCATCATCGCGCAAGCGGATGTGCTGATTGACCCCTACCGCCCAGGCGTGCTGGAGCGGCTCTCGCTTGACCCGCAGGAGTTGCTGGCGCGCAACCCGCGCCTCGTTGTTGTCCGCCTCACGGGGTTCCGGCGCGACGGCAAGTATAAAGACAAGGCCGGCCACGACATTAATTATTTGGCCGTGTCGGGCGTGCTCAACATGCTGGGCGCCCGCGGCACGCCACCAATGCCGCCCGCAAACATGCTGGCCGACTAAGCTGGTGGCGGGCTTGTCGCCGTCGTGGGCGTGCTGTTGGCGCTGCTGCAGCGCGGTGTGAGCGGCCGCGGCCAGGTCGTCGAGGCCAACATGGTCGACGGCGCCGGCTACATTGGCACGCTGCCGCGCCTCCGCACCAAGGAGCCCGTGTGGAACGGCGCGCGCGGCACGAACACACTCGACGGCGGCTGCCCGTACTACCAGTGCTACGCGTGCCGCGACGCCGGTCAGTACATGGCCGTGGCGAATCTTGAGCCCGCCTTCTTTTCGGTGCTGCTGCAAGGCCTCGGCTGCCGCTACGAGGACCTTGTCCCCGGCGGCCTAAAGCGTGAGGACAGGCGGGCTTGGTTGTACATGCGCGAGGCACTGACGCAGCGCTTCCGCGAAAAGACACGCAGCGAATGGGAGGCCATTTTTGACAAGCTCGACGCGTGTGTGACACCCGTGTTGGGCCACCAGGAGCTCGAGCATACTGGGTTCGAACAGAGACCGATTGTGACGCTCACGGAATCACCCGCCAAGCCGGTGGACGCCCAGTGGGAGGGAAGGACATTACCGTCTGGCATGGGCGGCGAAGAGA
Organism: Sporothrix inflata; assembly: GCA_021396225.1. NCBI lineage: Eukaryota > Fungi > Ascomycota > Sordariomycetes > Ophiostomatales > Ophiostomataceae > Sporothrix > Sporothrix inflata. Next base: position 39,714 of record WNYF01000022.1, read on the forward strand.
TCCTCTGGGCATGGATGGGCTGGCAGCGTGGCCGAGATTATACCATTGCTGCGAATGGGATGTATGAGCCGGTTTCACAAATAAAAGCGTCTTTGTAGGTCGTGCATAAAAAAATAAAAACAACAGAAAATGTCTTCTAAATTCATATATATACTTTACCACAAATTAATTTTAAAAACAAACAAACAAAACTAACCGATGCAACCTTGTCTTAGGGAGGGACATCAGTACTACCTATTACTTTTTGGGACTATTGTCTGTTTGTAGCACATTATAGAAATCATGTCAAAAACAAAAAGTTTGTTCGTAAATCCTTGTCTATTTACACCACTGTCTATTATCTCCTTTCTCCTTACACCACAATTCCCACCACAATTCTTCCATCCACGCGTACTCGCTCGCTTTCCAGTACCACACACCAAGATACAACCCGAAAACCTTCAATGAAAATTTCCTTCTTTGGAGATGCACTTGTGCCGTCCCTGCTCCAACCTACTTAGTGGGCGTGCTCTCTGTGATATTGTCTGTACCTACCTACTTTGCCCACTTTTCCTTTTCAAATTTGATTTTTAAACCAATTTTTGCTTTTGCATCCAACCATTCTAAAGTGATATCCACACAATCACCATGCGTTCTTTTTGGCGTCTGTCCGTGCTTGCCGCGGTCTCAGTGCTCTCGGTCATTGTCAAGCCCACCACAGACCTCTCCACGGACGTCCGGTCCAAAGCCAAAGATCTGGCACCGGACAGCCCGCGGGCATCTCGTGTGTCCGATGTCGCACTTGCTCCGACCAGCGAGTGCGAAGACCGCAAGGAATCCGTGCCGCAATCGGTCTATGGCGCCTTCACGGGCAACGCCGCAATGGACTTGGTCATTTCGGGCGGGATGCTGGCCGAAGGCGTCTGTATCGCCGTCAACCACCACGCCGGGACCGATCTCCCGTGTTATGGCTACTCCCTGGTGGTGGCCGCCACGGTGTCGAGCATTCTTTTGATTACCGTCCTGGCCCGCCAGGGCTTTACGAGCGTGGCCACATCCAACCGCAGATCGATTGGCGGCGCAGACGCTGAGTTTGTCGCTGACAGCACCATGGCCCTTGACGCCATGACCGGGCACTTACTGGGGTAGGGGTTCACGGTGGGAAATTTTGAGATCCGAAAGCAGTGGCGTCGCGACAGCGCAAATTCCACGGCCACGGCCACCATGGCTGCCTTTGTGATCCGTGACGTTGTGCACCCCGATATGAACATTACGGCGGCCGACTTTTACGAGACTACGTTTGCGGATGGAACGGGCACCGTCGCGGTCAAGCATCGCTTGGCAGACCATGCCGTGGCCAGCCGCGCCGCCCAAGGATCCGCACACGCGGAGCATGACGGCCCCGGCTTCAAGGACAACTTCCACATCGACACTCTGACCGACGTGACCCGAGGCCGAGACATTAGTGGTGTTGCCAACATGATTGGCTCGGCCATTGCCAACCAATGGGCCTGGACGGCGGAGAATCTCAAGATGGATCAGTGGATCGGCGCCATTGGCATTGACTACATCCTGCTCTGGGTGCTTGGCCTAGGTCTTCGCATCATCTCCGAGATTGATGGCTTTGGCGAAGAGTACGAGGACATTGGCATTTGCGGAGACATGAGTGGCCACATCCACGATGAATTGAGAAAGATGTGAGGGGACTGCACAGGCAGTGTGTCACTGCTGTTTGTTGTTGGTGGCCAAAGTAAACGTGGTATTCTGCCCAACTGAGCCTTTAGCACCGCTCAACGCCTTTCTGTTCTTCTCCTATTTTCCTTTTCCTTCCAGATATAACATGCTTGCTAAGGCCCCCCCTTGGTTTGTGGTCGTGGAAGTGTCCTCCATCTCGATTCTAAAGTAAATATCAAGAAATATTTTGTTGCAGGAAACCCAGGAGGTGAGGATTTTCGTATTTTATTGCAGCAGCCTACTTCGTCCCAAACACATCGCCATGCATGGCCTTGACCACACGCCACAAGACCATCCGCGACTCCCACAGCGGCAAAAAGATGCAAATGACTGCACTGACCCAGATCCACAAAAACGCGATGACGACGTAGGCCTTGAAGAAGCCCAAACTGAAGGTGTAACCCGTGCCGTACAGCGTGAGCGGCAGCAGAATAAAAAAGCCAAAGAAGCCGACCGCAAAGGCCATCCAGGCCAGCATCTTTTGGGAGCGCACCTGATCAGGCGTGAGTGCCGAGATGGGCACAATGGGCTCGCGGTGGCGGTTGAAGTGGGACGAAATGGCACCTGTTTCGTTGTTGTCGTCGTTGACTGGCTGGACGGTCTGCCCCAGCGTCTTCTCCATATCCACCTTCAAGTCGCGCTCCGCGTCCTCGAGGTCGGCCGCCACTTCGGCAGCCTCGGCCGCAGCCATGTCTTCGGGCACGCCCTCGATGAGAAACGGCTTCTTGGCGGGGAAGAGGAGCGTCAAGGCGATCACCATGACCAGGCCAACGCCCAACGCCACGGCATCGCCCGCCAGTGAGTTGTACGCGTTACCCAGCGTGGTCACGTTGATGGCGCCCGAGCGCACCTTGGTCGTGACCATCCACGCTATGAGGCCGCTGCACAGGGCAACCACGGGACTCCACCGCGCCGCCGCCGTGCTCGTGCGGTCCCACAGCACAATGGCCGCCATGGGGAAGGAGCCGCCGCCCATGAGGCAGCCAAAGATTTTGACCAGGAAACTGAGCGAGATGCCGACCTTGTTGAAGACGCAGCAGACGGCGGCCAAGACCACGCCGTACACAAACAACCCGACAACGGACGTCCACAGCAGCGTCTTGTTTTCTGCCTTGGGGTTGATGTACGCCTTGTAGATGTCAAACGTAATCAACGAGCTGGCGGCGATGCTCTCGGCGGATGTCGACGAGGTGACGGCCATGAAGAGCAGGACGATCATGAGCTGGGCGCCACTTTTGCCGAGAAGCGCAATGGCGGCCGCGGGGGCGGCCAGACCGGCGCTGACTTGCGCACTGGTCAACTTGATGGGTGCGTACTCGGTGCCCTGCAGGGCCGCCGCTGCCAGGCCCATGCACGTCGACATGGCAAAGGGGATGGCGTACCACGCTGCACTTCCCAAGACGTACCCGCGGACGGCCGTGCGCGGGTCCGACGCAATGATGCGCTGCCAGTAGGCCTGGTCCGTCCAGATGGCCGAGATGCTGCCCAGCAAGATGGTCATGGCCGTCACCAGGCCATCGCGCGACCGCACCGTAAAATACGAGTCGTTGTATGAGTCGGCCTTGTGCTTTGAGAGGAGGTCGTACAGCGCTTCGGGGGAGCCGATCGCGGGGTTGACGGCGTAGACGCTGAACATAAACGTGAAGATGCAACCAAACAAAAAGGCCGTGTGCAGATAGTCGCTGATAAACGTCGACCGTAAACCGCCGACGACAATGTACGACTGCACGGCCAAAATCAAAATAAAATAGGACGCCCAAATGTTCATGCCGGACAGTGCCGCAAACACGCCGCAGCCGCCGGTCAGCAGCGCCGACCCGTTGATCACGTTCGACACCAGCCCAAAGAAGGTGTAGATCTTGTGCGCCAGCTTGCCATGCCGCGCGAGCACAATCTCGGGGAAGGTGTGCGCGTTGTTGGCGCTGCGCTTGACCCGGTACGCCGTGCACGCGAAAAGCAGCGTCATGCTGCTGCCAATGGCGCCGTACCACAGGCCACCGCCGACACCGTAGCTGTAGGCGAGCGTGCACGATGTGAGCAAAGTGGTGGCATGTGTCCAACTCGACACAATGCCGGCGGCAATCATGCCCGGTTTGACGGACCGCGAAGCGGCGTTAAACTCCTCCGACGACTGGAAGCTGTTGTAGCGCCCATACCGGTTTTGCACCAAGGTGATGAGGATCATGAGCACACAGAAGCCGGCGCCGAGGCCGGCCACAAGGCCGTAGCCGACGCCGGGCTGCAGCACCTGGAGGGAGCCGGTGGCGGACATTGTGGGTGAGTGAGGAGAAGGACTCGAGTAGGTCAAGTTAATGAAGCGATATATTGTTGAAAGTGAAGAAAGCAAAATCACGGCGTTGAGAGTCGATGTTGGCTCGTCAACTTATATCTTCACGAAGATGAGCAAGCATGTCACTGGGGAATGCAACACCATATCAATGAGTGTACCTCACAGGATGATAACAGCTTCTACTCTGCAGACGACCAACCGGAAGGCCGATGATACGCAGTGAGGCATGATCTGCATCGTGCTAGGATACGGGGTCTGCCACCGCCTTATCATTATGGACGATGCATTCAAGATGATACACAACGCTGTCGCTAAACACTATTTCGTAGTTGTCTTATCAAATACGGGCCGCAACGGCCATTCAAACCCGGTAGCTGGGGCAAAACGCAGTGTGTGCAAGCTTATTTCCGTGTTGGTGTGTTAGGGTGCCGATGTTTGCAAAGGTGGGAGCTGGTAGCTTGCACTCTTCCTATCATTATCAACGGCTCTCGATAAAGCCATACAGCTTGCAGCTTCATCGGAAAGACCGAACACGGCATCACCATGATGCCACTCTGAAAAACGGTGTTGTGGACCCCGATACTCTATTTACTTTGTATTGCTTCATTGCATTATCTTAATTGTATTTTTTTACACCTTTTATCTATTAACCTTCATTATCATCACGACCATTAATCGACAAAGTCAAGATCCCCTCAAAGTTAGAGAGAATAGAAGCAACATCACAAAGAACGTCTTCAAAATCAAACACACAATGGCTGACTACGCGGACTTGGCTGGTAAGAGACCTCAGTGTACACTTAGCCATTGAATACTTCCGTATATTGACATTTGCCCCCCACAACCAGAAAACTACGGCCACTGCTACGGCAAGAACGAGCTTCCCTTTGGCAAGAAGCCCGTGCTGCTCGTCATCGACGCCGTCGCCGGCTACCTCGACCCGGCCTGCCCGCTCTACGCACCTGTCCGTTTCGAAGAGGCGCGCCAGTCGATTGTGCGCACCATCGAGGCCTGCCGTGCCCTCAACATTCCGGTGGTCTTTTCCTCCGTTTGCTACAGCACCAAGAACGGCAACAACGGCGGCAACTGGTACAAGTACAAGCTGCCGCAAGTGCTCAATACGTACGACGAGGGCAACCCGTTCCGCGAATTTGCCGAGGGCTGCGCGCCCCGCGCCGACGAGATTGTCGTGATAAAGCAGTACAGCAGCAGTTTCTTTGGGACGTCCTTGCCGAGTGTCTTGACCGGCCTCGGCTGCGACACTTTGGTGTGCTGCGGCTACTCGACGTCCGGCTGCGTGCGCGCCACTGTGCTGGATGCTATGCAGCACGGCTTCAACCCGTACGTCGTGCGCGAGGCTTGCGGCGACCGTCACGCCGTGGTCAACGACAACAGTCTGTTTGATATGCAGCAAAAGTTCTCCGAAGTGCGGTCCGAGGCGGAGGTGTTGGCCTTGTTGAAGGCAAATGCGCCGAAATAAGTATCCGCACCTAGACGAGCGATAGTGTCTACAGTGGAAAAATAAATAAAGCTTTGAACTACAACGTGACTTGCAATACGTTCTCCATTATGGAAACGAAAACCGTTTTCTCTTCTTTTACTTCAAAATTAGAACCAACCTCTCAAAAGACATGATTTTAAATCCACATGCATATGTACTGTGTTTTCTCAATAACATTGTGTTACAACTACACCCAAAGCTATCTAAGCTCACGGCCCGCGGCCAAAAGGCGGACGTCCGATTCGATCTTTCGGAATGTCCGACAGTATCGCAAGCCACCGAACGGAGAAGAGCATCGGCGCCGAAGAGGGGCGCAGAACAACAGCGATACCGGTCGGGATTGGAGGCGGATAATGATCACGCGATGTTTGATTAAAAGAAGCGTATCATCTTGATAAATCAACTTCGATGTCAACACCACAAAGGGTGTCCAACTAGATCACAGCACTAACAATACCACATTAATTGACGACAAGCCACCTTTCCGCCGACATGTCCGTCTTCACACTCGACACGAAACCCGGCAACCCGGTGACGGTAGAAACCGTCGACGCGGTGGCCGCCGGCCTGGGCGTGACCATCGCCGACGACGAAAAGGAGAGCTACCGCACATTGCTGGCCGTCTACCACGAATCGGTCGAGTCGCTCTTTGCGCTTCCTGGGCCGGATGTCCTCAAACCAGACACAAAGCGCATTCCCCGCCAGGACGTTCGGGTACCGACACCCGACGAGAACCTGCTCGGCGCGTGGGCCTACCGCTGCGTCGTCCGCGACACCCAGGCGCCGCTCCACGGCATTCTGGCCGGCCGCACCATTGCCATCAAGGACTGCATCGGCCTCGCCGGCGTGCCCATGCAGTTGGGCTCGAGCATCTACGAAGGGTACACCCCCGATGTCGACGCCACGCTCGTGACCCGGATTCTAAGAGCGGGCGGCACCATCACGGGCCGCGCCGTCTGCGAGAACTTTTGTCACTCGGCCACGTCGCACTCGGCCAACACGGGCGTCGTGCACAACCCGTACGCCAAGGGGTACAGCAGCGGCGGCAGTTCCAGTGGAAGTGGCGCACTGGTGGCAAGCGGCGCCGTGGACATGGCCGTGGGAGCGGACCAGGGCGGCAGCATCCGGATCCCAGCCGGGTGGTGCGGGTTGTTTGGGCTAAAGCCGACGTTTGGGCTGGTGCCGTACACCGGGGTGGGGTCCAACGAACCGACCAACGACCACGCGGGGCCAATGACTCGGACGCTGCTGGACAATGCGGCGCTCCTGCAGGCGATGGCGGGCACGGACGGGATCGATGACCGGTCGTTTGGTGCGCCACTCCCAAAGGACGTGCCGGACTACGTGGGCACGCTCAAGGCACTCGAGAAACCGACCGATCTCACTGGCGTCAAGATCGGCCTCATCAAAGAGTCGCTGGACATGCCCGGGTTTGACCCGCGTGTGATGACCACGTTCCTGGCGGCCGTTGAAAAACTGCGCGCCCTCGGTGCCACCATTGAGGAAGTCAGCGTACCCATGCACAAGCACGGCGCGGCCATCTGGACGGGCATCTCCAAGGCGGGCGGTGCCGCCAACAAGCTGGGCATCACTTTTGGCCGGCGCGGCTACATCTTGAACAGTGTGACGGAACGTGTGGCACCTCTCACGCAATCGGCTTGGGACCAGATGTACCCGAGCACCAAGAACATTTTGTTGAACGGCGCCTACGGCATGAAGCACTTCCCCACGCTTCTCGGCCACGCCACCAACCTATCGCTGCAGCTGCGTCAGGACTACGACCGTGTCTTGGCTGAGTATGATGTCTTGTTGGCGCCCAACCTGCCGTACCTAGCCAACTCGCACGCCACCATCCCCTTTGCCAGCTCGACCCCGGAGAACCCGGCCAAACCGCTCGACTTGATCGGCAAGCAGGTCGGCCTCACCTACAACACAGCCCCTTTTAACCAGTCAGGGCACCCTGTGCTGGCGGTCCCGTGCGGGATGCTGCCCATCGAGGAGGGCCCGCTGGCCGGCTCGGATACGAAGCTGCCGGTCAGTCTACAGATCGTGGGTCGGTGGTTCGACGAGCCGAGTGTGTACCGCGTGGCCTACGCTTGGGAGCAGGCCTACAACTGGAAGGACTTGTAGGCAGCGGGAGGTGGAGAAGGAAAATAAATGCATTTTCAGAAGGCCTGTGTACATAACCCGCTAGAACAATCGTATACTGTTACAAACGCGAAACCCAGAAAAAAAAAGAATATCGTAAGAACCCCTAAATACCCTCGTCGACGGGAACGTCAAAGATTCCGTTGCGCCAGCCGTCGCGTGCGTACGTTCCGTTGGCCGCCTCTTCATCAATCCGCGCCTGCGCCTCTTCCGCCTCCTCGCGCCACACGCGCACCAGACTACCCGGCGCGTATACCCCGTCAAAGACGCCCGTGACGCCCTCCTGGAACCCAATCGACACGTCTATGTCCGGGTTCTCCTCGACCGACGCCTGGAACCGCGAGAAGACGGCCCGGATGACCGGCACAATCGTGTCGAGACTGCTGCCCCCGCCCGCCGCAATTGTCGCAGCCCGCAGCCGCTCCCGCGCAAACACCAGCTCCTGGTTCGCTGTCTTCAGACTCTCGGCGATCGACGACGCCAACTGGCGCTCGAGCGTTGTCCTGAGCAGGGGGCGCAGAAGCGGCGTGAACAGCCACGCCAGCCAGGCGACCTTGCTGCGGCGCAGCGTAAAGGCCAGGTGGTGGATGTGCACGCGCACGCGCTTTAACTTCAACACACGATCGGCGGTGCCGCGGACGACATCCACGTCCAGCTGGACATCGACACCACGTTCGTCGAGATGAAAAGAGGCGATGCCTTCGTCGTTGAACCAGAAGAGGCCGGCATGCACGCGCAGGACATACCCAAAATCGTCGGCAGCAACCGACAGACCGCGGACGTGGATGGTGGCGGACGTGCCGACGGACGAACCCGTGCCGTGGCAAGCGCCGACGTGTGTCTTGTGGATGTCGACGTCGTTGCGGATCTGGACATGCAGGCGGTACGGCAAGAAGGAGGAGGGCTCAGACGCAGAGCCACGGAGGGCCGGTGCGTGGACGTCGTGGTGCCGGCCGGGCTCGAACACGAGGCCCTCCAACAACAAGTCGACATCGTTGGAAACAATCTCGAGTCGCGGGATGGGGATGTACTGAATGGCCTGTACGAGGCGTGGGACGTACACCGAGACGGCGTCGCCTAGAAGATCGGTATTAACATACCCGTCCGAAGCAGGCCACAGGATGTCGGCAATGCGCGTCGATGTCAATACCAGGGCTGCCACGTCGCGGTCATCGGCAACCGACTGCAGAGTCGTCTTGACCTGGGCGAGCAGCGCGTCCAAATCTTCGCGGATAGATGTGGACGACATCGACTCTGACGACGAGAGCTGCTCCTCGAGCTCAGCACCCTGTTTCTTAAGTGCACCCAGCTGGCCTTCGACGTCGTCAAAGAAAGACGGATCGGTCAGCAGCCCTTCGAGTGTCTGCCCGGCGGAGCGCACAAACGTGTCCACTTTCCGACTGTCTCCCTTGGTGCGGTCCAGCAGCGCCCGGAACTGGGTCTCCAACTTGGTCCAGGCCTCCGGGTCGCCAAATGCTGTCAGGAACGACCAGAAGTTGCGCAGCGCCACGTCCGCCTCGTCGTTGGTCGTGACCGTTCCGGTAGCGCCCGGGCCATCGCGGATCTCGTCCACCGCCTCTTCTACGGCGTCCACCACCTCCTCAGCTGCTCGCACGTAGCCCGCCGCATACTTTTGCAGAAGGATGGTCAGGGTCGATACTGACTCCGCATAGTCCGGCCGCTGCCGCAGCGTGCCCACCGCTTCCTTGAGGCGCCCCAGCAGCCGCTCTCGCGCACCGTCGTCGTTGTCCACGAGCTTGGCCGTGACGCTCTGCTGCGCGTCGGCCGCCACCTTGGACGCGCCCGCGACCACTTCGTCCGTGACTGCGGCCACCGTCTCTTTGGCGGGGACGGCGCCATCCACGTCGGCTGCGCTTTCGATGTTATCCGCCGGCACCTCTGCAACGTTGTCCGCCGCCTGATGCGATGCGTCCGCCAGTGACCGCGCCGTATCCCGAAATACATCGCGCCCGACCGCCGTCAGGTCGGCCAAAAACAGCCGGAATGGTGCGTTGGTGAGAAGCAGGGTGGTTACCGTCTGAAGGCTCTGGTAAGTGGCCGACGTGTAACCCGCCGCCTGCCCCGCGCGGTACATAGCCTGGCTGCCGATGCGGCCCAGGTCGTCGGCGTCAACGCTAACGTCGACATTGAGGCGCGCTTTGCGGATGCACCACGCAAAGTCCTGAATCTGGTCGCCGCCGTTCTTGTGTTGCAGCAGGGTGATGAGTTGGTCCACCCAGCGCTCACCCAACGCCGAAAGACGTTGGCCGGACACACTGAGGTCGGATCGGTGGCGCCGAGAGGTGTCGGCGTCACTGTGCAGTCGCCGCAGGTTGGCCGCCACCTGCGTCGTCGACGGAATGTATCCGTCCCCCATTGCTCGCACTATCTGGTACGTGTGCAGCTTCTGGTGCAGCGCCCGCTGGTGCGCTGTCTCTTCGTCGCCGTTGGCCAAGAGCGGCCGCCGTTCTCCGTCTTCGCGCGCGTCCGCATCGTCGTAGTCGCTGCGCGAGCCGCAGAGCCCGCAGAATGACATCGTGCTGGTGTTGTTGATGTTGATTGTTGTGGCTTTGCTTCAATTGAAGCTTCGTTTGAAGCTTGTTTGAAGCTTTGTTTGTGAAAGGTGAGCTTGGGAGGCTTGTCGACTGCTCCTGCCGGTCGCGTATACCTAGACGCGGAATCCATGACGTCGTTCTTTGTTGGTTAGATGCATGTGTCTGGGTAGTATGCTTGTAGCCGATCTACAACCACCTTCTTCATGCGATGGATTGAACATCGTCGCAAAGGACAACAACCCTCCAGGGGAGTTAGAAGAATGTCGTAAACATTGTTTCTTCTGATCCAGGTGCTCGCTCTGTCTTTATCAAAATAGCAAAAAAATAGAAGACGGACTCATCTTGCAACTTCAGGTAGGCACGCCGACATCACTAAAACCAAACGGACTAATCTCACCAGTCCGCCGTTGCTCGGAGGCAATGATACTGAACAGGAAGCAATACGCAGAACAATTGGAGCCGAATAGATGATGATCTGTTTCTTTTCTACTTTATTTAATTTATTGTATTAATTTTATGTTTCGGTCTTTTTTAGTCATTTTGTAAAAATTGGTTTACATTTGTTTTTATTAAAAAGAGTACGTCAAATTAAAGTAATTGCCCCCATATTTGTCTTAAATTATCACACAACACTGTTCTCTTTTACGGTTGAAAATACCTATCTGATACCGCAAAAATAACAAAAAATCGGTTTTCTTACTTTCTATCAAAACACAAAGAACAATGCAGACATGTTTCCACAATCCTTTCTTTCACAATTCTCAGCCTCTCCTCTCCTGTCCAAAGTGGCGCTGGAGCGTGCCGTCCCCGCAACGGAGCGCAACGCCTTTTCACGCCAAAACGGCACCAAAAGGCGGCCAAGTCCAGCCAAGAGGGGAGGACCCGCCGTCGTCGCTACTTCAATAACCGTAGCTCGGACGCGGCCGGCACTCGCAGTAAAGATCGACAACCAAGGGTTGGTTGATTTCTTGGGCTATTTTGAAAAAAAAAAGATCGGACAGGCATGCCGTGGGCGACGTTAACGAGTCAGGGCTCGTGAAGCTCGTGAGGGGAAGTTGATCTCTTGATGCATTAGCAATCTCAGGCTTGACCACCGGACAGGATATTCCCGTGAAATAGGACGTTTTTTCCGTATACTACAAGAAGAGATGCCAAAACCAGAAAAACCCGGCGAATTTCTTGCCGTTCTAAAGAACCGGCGCTATTCTCGTCTTTACATGAGTAGGTCTTTCTCTCACAGTCAACGTCCATGGATATTAAAACCGAAACAGACGGGGTCCAGGTCAAAGTACAACAAGAATTATTCAAAAACAAAAACCGATTCATTTGATAAAGAACAGAACAGTCAAGTATTCTAGGAACCAAACTCTCTTACATCGTGCCCACCCCTGTCTCCCATTAACTACTATCTACCATCTCCACATCTGGGAGAGCATATCCATCTTCTACTTTCTCCTCAGATAACAACACAAGAGGAAAATGACGTATTTACACTTGAGGACGTTCGGATTTATGGCGTTGTCCTCACAGAAAATAAACAATACAATGCGATGCTCATCGTAAGATGCTTGTAAATAGACACAAACGGATACAGTTACCCAAGATTCACGCGAATCGAGAACCTTGCATGTCCCATGTTTGCGGGGATAACGTCCATCCCGGGGTAGCTATCCCGCATGCAAGGCCCGGAAGTCGGATACCGCAGATCTGTACTGTTCTTGGGGATGGCCAGGGTCCTGTATGAGGAGAACCAGTGTGGGGATGGGAGAAAAATATGGGGAAGTCGAGTGGACGCGGAGAAGGTGAGGAGATAATGGGGATGGTCCGGGTGATCGTCGGTATAAAAGGGTGCCCATAGTCTTTATGTCATCAATCAATGTTGTACTGCACATCACCACTTCTCTAACACCCCTTCCTACTCTTTCTGCAACCATGGCTTCTACCGTTGAGGAACCCAAGGAGGCGCCTGTCGTTCACAATGAAAAGACCGACGCTGACAACATCACAACTCTGCCGGCCGACACTGCCGACAATGTGGCCGCCGCGCACAACACTGAGCTCGACGCCACGGGCAAGGTGTTCTCGATCGACGACATGGACCTGCCCAAGGGCTACTTCCGGACAGTGCACTTTTGGGGCAGCATGTTTGCCATTGGCATGAGCCTAATGTGCGGCGTGGCTGGGTTTTCGTTTATTGCACCGCTCCTGAGTATCGTGAACAACGACATTGGCCCCAGCGACGACATCAACTGGGTGGCCCTCACCTACACGCTGACGGGAGCGGTGGGCCTCATGATCGTGGGTCGTTTGACCGACATCTTTGGCCGCCGTTGGTTCTTCATCGTGGGTAGCGCCCTGGCGCTTCTGGGGAGCATCGTCTGTGCTACGGCACCCAACATCCCGGCCATGATCGCGGGCGAGACCTTGATCGGCCTCGGCTCGTCGGCGCAGCTGTCGTTTGTCTTTGCGGTGGGTGAGCTCGTGCCGATGCGGTACCGTGTGCTGGCCAACTCTTACTGCTACCTGTGGCTGATCCTACCTAATGGGTTCGGTCCTGTCATCGGGTACGCGTTCGAGTACGAGTCGAGTGTCGGCTGGCGTGGTTCATTCTACCTGTTGACGGCGATGAACGCCGTGTGCACGGCCGCCTGGTACCTGTTCTACCACCCGCCCATGTTTGCCATGAAGCACGGCAGCGCCGCCGTCATGGCGTACATTCGCGACTTTGACTATGTGGGCACGCTGATGGCGACGCTAGGGCTGCTGCTGTTTCTTATGGGCCTGTCGTGGGGCGGCGGCATGTACCCCTGGAAGTTGGCGCACGTTATTGTCACGGTCGTCGTGGGTTTTCTCCTCCTCGCAGGTTTTTTCGTATGGGAGATTTACGTTCCGCTCAAGGAGCCCCTCCTCCCCGTCCACCTCCTCCGCAACCGCGACTGGCTCGTCTGCATCCTCATGTGGTCCATCGGTGCCTCTGTCTACTACGCCTTTGCCGTCATCTGGCCCGACATGGTCAGCGCCCTGTATGCCGACCAGCACGACATCATGTGGGGCGGCTGGGCTGCGGGCGTTGTCGGCGGCGGAATTACGCTGGGCGAGATCCTGGCCGGCTTTGCCAAGAAGCATATCCACTGGGTCATCCGTTTTGTCTTCTTTTCGGGCGCCACGCTCCTCGCCTGCATGGCCACTTGCACGCCCGACACGCCGACGCGGGCGATTGTCTTGCTGTTGCTGGGCACCACGTTCATCGGCGCCAACGAATGCCTGACGTCTACCTGTGCCTCCATTTGCATCACGGATCAACGCGAGATCGGTACGGCTCTCGGAATTGGCGGCTCCTCGCGCTCGTTTGTGTCGACGCTGTGCGGCACCGTGTACACTGTCGTCTTGTCCAACCGCCTGGCGACAACTATTCCGACGCAAGTGCCAGCTGCCTTAGAAGCAGCAGGCTTGCCAGCATCCCAAACAGAGGCGTTCATCACAGCGTATGGCGCCGGTGGAGCCGCAGCCGCCTCGGCTACCGGTGTGGTTCCGGGCCTGAACGAGACCATTTTGGCAGTCGGAGTGCACGCCTACAAGATGGCCAGCGCCGATGCGTACCGCACCGTCTTCTACTCAACAATTGCCTTTAGCGGCATTGGCATTTTGCTGAGCATCTTTGTGCCCAATGTCGACAAGTTGCTGACCGGCGAGGTCGCTGTGACGCTGCGGCCCACCGAGGCTGCCGAGGACGTTTTGCCGCGCTCCAAGCTAGAGGAGAATGATGTGTAGAGAGTGGTGGTTGTTTTAAAATAGTTGTAGAAGCTCAAATTTTAATTCTCTATATTTATGTGCGCAGAGATTTTAAGTGACTGGTCCAAATTCTGTTGCCTGGAAATTGGTGGCATATTGTTGACTGTTTGCAATTGCGGGGCATCTGAATCTGGCGCCCAAATTTCCAAGCATTTCATGAACCATTTGTTTACCACTTACATCACGGCAAACCGACGCGCCACCAAACAGTGGCCACCCCAATGGCCGTCCAGATCGTGTCCGACCTCCATCTCGAAGCGCCCAAGGCGTATGACGTGTTTGAGGTCGTGCCGCGGGTGCCCGTCCTCGCGCTGGTCGGCGACATTGGCAACGTCGAGACGCACAGAGACGACCTGGCCGCCTTCCTAGAAAAACAGCTGTGCCAGTTCAAGGCCGTCCTGTTTGTGGCCGGCAACCACGAGGCGTACCACTCGACGTGGCCGAAGACGCTGGAGATCTTGCAGGAACTCGAGGAGGACGCCAACAAACGACAAGCGGCCGATGACACACTCGGCGAGCTGGTCGTGCTCGACCGCCGTGCGTACCGCCTGGCGGACACTAGGACGGTGATCCTCGGCTGCAGCTTGTTTTCACACATCCCGCCTCACCGCGAAATGGCCGTTAGCATGGGCCTTAACGACTTTTACCACATTGGCGACGGCTGGGACGTGGCGGCGCAGAACCGCGCCCACGCGCGCGACCTGGCATGGCTGAACGAGCGGGTCGAAGGACTCGAAAAGGACGAGACTGTGGACACCATCCTCATCGTGACGCACTGGTGTCCGACGCTGGACACGAGGGCACGCGATCCGAAGCACACGAGCGACACGCTGACGAGCGCCTTCGCCACGGACCTGACGAACGAGGTGTGCTTCCTTTCGACCAAGGTCAAGGCCTGGGGCTTTGGGCACACGCACTACAACTGCGACTTTGTCTTTGAGCGCGACGGCGGCCGCGGGCCCCTTCGGCTTGTCACGAACCAACGCGGCTACTACTTTGCACAAGCCACGGGCTACAACGAAGGCAAGCTGTTGAGGCAAGACAAATAGAAAAATGATAAACAGATCTAATTACAGCCCAATATATAACTAGAAAACCCTCATTAAGAATTTCCTTCTTAGGAGTTGCACCTATGCCGTCTCTGTTCTATCCTGCTTGGTGGGGATGTACTCTCATGTGCCTTCCTGTGCTCCCTATACTTCTTGTGCTCCATGTTATGACCACGGACTCGGATACGAGCAGCAATACAACAAACGAAGGAAATTGTGGCGCAGGAGGAGTCTCATTACAAAACAGTATGCACGAATGAGACGGAATGAGATCGCAGGTGAATCTCATTACGGATCATCAGACAGCGGATAAGACGGGATGAGACCTCTTGGGTATATAAGATTAAGGCTTCCGCCCAGTAAGGCTGGGTAGAAGGCTTAGTCGTTACCGCTTGTCTGAAATAAAAACTTATATAAACTTATATTCCTATATCCATTATTAACTACAACGCGATCCCCTCTTGCAGCACTCTTTCATGAGTAGTTAATACACCATCACCTACACGATCTAACGATCCATACTCTTTGCTCACTGCTCCCTAATCCATGGACCTAAAGATTCTGTATTTCCGATAAATACCATGCATGAAACGCCGGTTAACTTTACCGAAAACGTCTAAAATTATAGAGATTAGCCAAAACACACACCCTATGCAAACATCTCATCCAGAGCAGTTACTTACACATTGGGATGCAGGTTGCCAGGAGCGCCATAGACACAATGCCGAATGTGCGGAAGACGGCGCCAGGGCCCGAAACAGCTGCCCAGGTGTTGATGAACATCGAAAAGCCGTAGAAGATGAAGTTCTTGAGCATCATCTGCAGCACAAAAATGGCAGTCGCCTGTCGAGGGAACGAGTCACTGTTGTTTGTATGTTAGTGATGCTTGCGACCCTTACAGTCCCATGGATGACAATGATGAACATACAGAATATACAAGCCAGCCGACGTGGCAGGCACCGAGATGCCAAAACACGCAAGCCCAAAACAAAAGGACCCGAAATAGTACCCATTGGCAACCGGGTGGTCGACGCGCCAGGCAAAGAGGAACCAGCCTAGTCCGCAACACAGCATTCCCAGCACGTTAACGGGGATGCGGAACTCGGCCTCGAACACGCCGCCGTGCCGCCGCGCCAGTGCACGTGCCGTCCAGTCGCACATCGAGCCCGCACTGACCGCGGCGATGCCGCCGATAAAGGGGCCCACGTAGAAGAAGCCGTTCGCGGCGACGCCCAGGTTGTACGGCGGCACTGAGAAGATCTGTGACAGGATGTAGGCGGTGACGACAAAGAAGCAAACGAGCACGCCGCTGACCAGCAGAATCCACCACACAGCCGGGTTGGCCAGGTGGGCGACGGCGGCCAACAGCAGGCGGCCCACATTCTCATCAGTGAAGGGTCGGTCGGATAAGGGCCGTAGCCGCTGGCCAAACGTCTTGCGTATATGCGTCGGCGGAGTGCCGAGGGATGGCGCACTCGCTGTTGTCTCCAGTATCTCGATGTGCCCTTCGACAATGGGCTTCTCGGCTGCCACCACGGAATCGTCCGATGGCACTGCCGTCCGCGATGTCGTGCGCACAAATTGCGTCTCAGGGAGCAGGAAAATGGTGAGCAGTAGGCACGCCACATCGATCGGCAGCAGTGCCACGAAGAGATTTGCCCAGCCGACGCCCTCGGACATGGCACCCGCGATAATGGCAACAATCGATGCCGTACCAGCGAGAGCGACAACCAAGAGTGCAGTACGCAGGCCGCGCTCGTGTAGGTAAAAGAGGTCGCCCACCGCCGCCACCGACAAACTTTCCCAGGCAGTCACACCAAGACCCTGCACGATGCGACCGGCCAGGAGGGTCGGATAGTGAACAAGTTCGGCGCCGGCGACACAGATGGCCGTGCCGACCGTTGCAGATGCTGCGGCGAAAAGAAACTGCGGTCGTTTTCCATACTTTTGGGCGAGGACGGAAACGAAGGGACTGTGATAACAGCCGGGAATCAGAGATATTTAGAAAGGGTTGCTGGGTGACTGTGGAAATGGCATCAAATGACATAAAAAAAAAGAAACAGCAATCTCACCCGAATGCACCGACAACAAGCAGCTGGTAGCCCGACAGCTGGGCGATGTTCGTCAAAGGCACGTTAAAGATACCAGCCAGCAAGAATGTGGCCGGTGCTATGATGGGGCCGGGCAAGATTGCGAAGATGATGGCATTGAAGAAGATGGTCCAAAACGCCGCTTCTTTCTGCCAGCGCGGCCACAGCTGGGTTGGTGTCAGCAAGCAAGCGATGGAATGGGGAAAACAGACGACAAGACAATCAACAATAGAAAAAGAATCTTACCAAGGGGTCATTTGGGTCGTCGGATGGCTGCGGCACGAGAATCGTCTCCTCGCCCTAGAGCTATTATCAGTATGTCCATTGTACTGTGGCTTCCTTCTTTTTCTCTCTTTTCTCGTCCCTCTCCTCTACTTTTATTAATGTTTCGCATATCTTTTACCTTGTAGACGACACGCTTCAAGAGATGGGTTTCCGCTACGGTGCCGGCGCCGACGTCTACGCGGCCCTCGTCAAGCAGTAGCTCTGTGCCATTGAGTGTCGTCGCGGTCTCGTTGTTGCTTCCGCTCCGAGAAGACTTTGGGTCCCAAATACCAAAGGGCATTGTTTCCGATGTAGTTGGAATCGGGGTTATATTATGTTGGCTATCAAAAATAAATAAAGAAATATGTAGTGCGCGAACGAGGAAATGAAAAGAAAATCTGTTTTTTTGTTGTCCGAAGAAATCTCGACTCGTAATTGATGCCCCTTTATGAAAACAAAATATTAAAAAATGGCTGGCTAGCCAGTTTTCCTGGAACACAGCTGCCGATGGAAATCACAGTTCGTCGTGACGCAGCCGTTCGGCCTGTTCGTTCCGCTATTGAGGGGTTCAGCCGATGGGCCAGCGAGGTACCAGTATTAAAGTATTCTCGCTTGGATACTATGATATTAATATTGTGAGCTTTTGCCCCTGTCCTGGACCGCATACATATGTACGCCTTCAATTTAAGAGAGACTAACCCTCATATTAGTGGCATGTGGGCATGGTCGAAACGGGTGCCGGTGCCCACTTGTGCCACCATGTGCTTGTGTGACTTCCCTGACCATGTCCGTGAAGGTAAAATGCAGAAAGCAACCCCTTCCGATGCCTCGCGATATTGGATGTCTGCAGCGCTGCGCTCATCATTAGCGACGACTTTCGACTCAGACGTTTGGCCCAGTTTAAACGTATTGCTGCTTCTCGTGAGGCTAAACTGGACACCAACCACGCAATGACAAACTTGCAGCATATCATCGAAGCACTCTACTTCCAGTCTAATGTTTAGGCGACTTGATGAAGGTGTTGAGAATCGGCTGCTGGTCGTAGCATGCTCTCTTACTTCTCCTCGTTCCTCTGAAGCGCATTATATAGGTAAGAGCAGTAGACTGAGCAGCAGATGGAAAAGGGAAGTGGCCCAAAATCGACTCGTGTGACCGTTACCGCCTACAGATCATAGACAAACCCGCTTGGCCCTCTTGCTTTCCTCCTGTGGACGTTTGCAATCTCTTAACGCTTCCAGCGCCCGGCTAGCCTATCACAAGGTAGCTTGCCGGTCTTTAAGTGCCGAGACTGCAGATGCCGTTGTGGGGACAGGCCCACAAAGTTTGCTGATCATGTACCCCGCCCAGATTATTATAATTAATAAAATAAAATAAAAACGTTTTAAACCGCTTTCGTTGTAAGGGTTCTAGGGATGGATTTAGTAGCGAAAAGATCACGAGCCACGGGCAGAAAACGTAGGTGTTACGGTACACAACATCTAATCCTTGGCCTTCCCCTCCTTTCGAGCGGGGTGCCATGGATCTCACTTTTATTAGGCCCGTTGATTTACCGCTGGATCGCTGGCGTCCTTATCTGGTAACGGGTCTGGCCAGCGGCCCGTGCCTCGTGGCCAATAGAGGTCAGGTGACCGGTGGCCTGGTGAAGGCGCGT
The DNA here is from genome assembly GCA_021396225.1 of Sporothrix inflata. Taxonomy (NCBI): domain Eukaryota; kingdom Fungi; phylum Ascomycota; class Sordariomycetes; order Ophiostomatales; family Ophiostomataceae; genus Sporothrix; species Sporothrix inflata. The sequence continues at coordinate 58,767 of WNYF01000022.1, forward strand.
TGAATCACTGTAGAAGCCCAGCACCCGTTGCTAATTGGCCTTGCTAGCTGACTATGGCCCTGGCTAACGGCCGAGGGCTGGTAAACAGGCGAAAGTGGGTGAGAGTAATTGTTAGTGGCCAGGGAATGTGCGTTGGTTCCCCGTGGAGGCCCTGTGCCATGGTGAGCCCCCGTTGAATACCCGTTGAATCCCTCGTCATATCCTGGGCGCCACTTGGGCAGAAATGCGTTGAGCAGCACGTGGCCTGGCACTCGTTGGGATGCATCGTTGAATCACAGGGGAATTAACAGGTGGCGCTGGCACCTGGCAACTGGCGGTGCCTGGCACCCACAGACGGCATGGGATTGGCAGGGGAGAAGATGAGGGTTTTCGTCTTTCATTACAGATGGGAAATGACATTGCCTTCTACTCTCGGTTCATTCCGCCGTAGCCACACTCACGCACACGTAGTCGTTGGGCGTCAGTCTCGTACAATTCGTACCCAGCGCCGGGTTCCACCGCACCAGATCATCCACCGAGATACCGGCCGTGTTCGTAAGAGAGGCACACGTATCGTCGGGTGAGACCAGCCACAGCTGGGTGCATCCACTGACAAGTCCGCTCTGCGTCGGCACGGGCGGGCTGCCGGGTGGAAGATTATCGGGCAGGCCGACGCAGTAGTAGTACGACGGCAGCAGGCCCTGGCAGTTCCCTCGCAGCGCCGGGTTCCACAAGAAGAACTGCTGGCGGGTCATTGACGGGTAGGTGGCCAGAACGGTGTAGCAAGTATCGCCCTGTCCACGGGTGTTATTCAACTCGCCATTTCAATATCGTTGTCCACTGTACACATATGACTTACCTGCTGGACCTGGTAGAAGCTCTGGCATGTCCGGGGGATACCACCCGCCTGCGGCCAGGGCGAAAATACAGTTGGCGTGGACGCTGCGGGAGCCGGGCCATCGGCAATTGCAGATGCAGCCAATAGCATAGAAGCACAGAACACTATGGCCGGGATCTGTGGATTGTAGTGTAGTGCCATAGTTCCTTGGGACATTAACGTGAAAATAGTTGTCGAGGAGATCGACGGATCAAAGCTGAGTATGGGATAACAAGTGGACGAAGTCGATGCTTCAAGGTACACTCGCACTTATGGTCTATTTGATATTTATATCTACAGGGTCAGTGGCACAACTACAAAGCAATGGACAGATTTAATATGTTAGGTATGCTACGATGCACGTAATAAATCGCTGTGACTGTTGGTGCAATTTTAGCCGGCTTGGCCTCTGTAGCCCTGGTCAGGTTTGCACCTCTAAAAACCCACATATACTTCAGGTACAAAGGTTGAGAGGAAAAATACAATAATCAATAAACATGCTGTCATCAGCGTTCATCCTTAGTAAGTGAACGCCCCCCTTGTCAAAGATGTCACTCCCGGTCGAGATATCACGGTCTCCGTTACGAGTCCGGTCAGCGGTCCGTAAAGGGCCCACTTTGTGCTAAGCGGCCACTAGCGTTCCCTTCCGAACCGCGGGCCTTCCCGCCGCGATCCGTGCTGCCTCGTACCTGTACTGGCCAATGACTGAATCTTGAGAATATGCTGTCCCCAACAGTGGTAAGTAAAATCTTGAAATTGGTATGTTGCATGCGCGGAACAGCTGCGCAGGCTGCTGTGATTGCTCTACATACTCAACCACCGTTGAGCTAAGAGTTGTTGTGCATTGCCTAACTTGTGGGCATGTGGTGTTATTCCCCTGGCTGCCTTGTGGTAGAATTGTGTAAAGGGTGGGATGATAGATGGAGGGGTAAGGCAAGACAGACGTGGGGCGTCGTCGACGCTCTCGTGTCATCCTTTTTAAATCAGCCATCTTATCGTTGCCACCATCGTCCTTTAACGACCACCAAAGAAACATACGGCATCTGTCTTCCTAGCAAGAAAGCGACAAAACAAATACACGAGAAACGTAAAGGCACAATCGATACTACTCATACTGATTCAAACACCTACGCACGCGCCATCCCCACCTCCATACAAGATGGACCGTACAGCAAAGGAGCTAGATGAGATCAAAAAGTGCATTAGCGAAACCATGACCATCATCGACAACGAGAAAATTGAACTCGAAGGAATCATTGCTCTGCTCCAGAACCTAAGCAACGACACGTACGACCTAATCACATCCAGCGCGTCAAACTCACGGTCCAAGCGCGATAAAAACCCCGGTGGCGTCAAGACGCGCGACGAAGAGATGCAGGAATTAGAGGCCGCACGCAACGCCAAGCAGGATGCGATTGGGCGCATGTGGGAGAAGCTGCACGACTTGCAACAGGAAGAGCGGGATCTCGAGGGGAAGCCGAGAATTGATTGAAGATTTTCTTCAATAAAAAACTCAAACCTGTGCATACGGACTTCGCACAACTACACAGGGGGGAAAGTGTAGCGCACAACAGCAACAACTAAATGACGATTATTTCGCTAGTACAGAGGCCGTCCCAGTTTGTCCTCGAGTTGTTTCTTCATAGCATAGAAGCGGTCCATGCGCGTTTCAAAAATGCCGTTTTCAGCCAAGTACGCACTGTACTCGCGCGACTGGTCACATCGCCGTTGTGCCTCTACCTGCAGCTCGGGGTGGTCGTTGAAATAAGAAACAAGGCGAGCTTCTTTCTCGTTTTCGTCGGAGGCGGCCTCGTCGTCGAGAAACTCGTAATAAACATCAACGGCGTGTGACGGTTTTCGCAAAATGTGCGCGACGCTGAAGCGTCGGATGATCGATGCGGAGAGATCGCCATCCCCATCGCCATTGTCGTCATCGTCACCCTCGCCGTACCACTCTCGCTCTAGTTTACGGCATAGTGGTGTAATGCGGGCGCGGGCGCGTAGAGCTTTTCGAAATTCGGCGTGGATCGTGCTGTCGGTCATCGAATCGTCGTGTCCCACGACCCAGGACGGCGGTGAAAAAAGCGGGAGCGGGATAGTGCCCGTAAACTCCCAATCAATCACCGCTTGTATGCGTAGATTCTCGTCAACAATCATGTTGGCCGCGCGCAGGTCAAAGTGGTTGAGGATAAAGGGAGCGCCGCCATTATTGCTGCTGTCAGCGGTGACGTCTGCAAATATTGACTTCAGAGCGTCCAACGCAAACAGCTCCCGGCGGACGTTGTCAATCTTCATGTCGCCCACGGGTGCATAAAAGAAATCGACGACCGCTGCGTACGTGTGTTCCATAAAGTCGGCTGCCGACGTCCAGACGGGCGGTGGCGGCAGGTTAATGGTATTGTCGGCCATGGACAGCAGGGGTCCGATCGCTACGGCCGCGTGGTCTGTGCCGTCCGGCCCGGGCAGGAGGGAGCCGATCTGGGGAAACTCAAGTGGACGCAGTTCAGAGAGAATGTCCACCAGCTGCGAATAAAAACTCGCTCGTTGCTCTAAATCGGCCGCAGCCAGGACCTTCTTGTCAAGCTGTGTGCCGGGCACAAAGTCCATGATGACATAGACCTGGTCGTTTTCTGTACTTTCGTGGGTCGCGTTCTCGTCGTCATCGTCGTTTTTGTTGTCCCGCTCTGGCTTCCGGATCAGACTGGCATCACGCCCGTAGGCATGCACATGCGCCACGGGGATACGCGTCTTTCGAGCAATGTACCGCATTGTCGCCACCTCGCTGACGACCTTGTTCCACGGACGGTTCACAGTATGTCCGATGGGCAGACGGACAACCCATTTCGTTCGTGCCACCCCCTCTTCGTTTGGTGGGGCATCGTCAAACTCAACAAAGAAGCACATGTTGAAGCTGCCGCCGCGCTTGCCCACCACGCGGCACGGCACGCCGCCGCCGTGGATTCGCGCGGCCAGCGCGCAGACGGCATCCTGGTCAACGGATTCGGTGAACGCCTTGAAAATGTCGAGGTCCTGGTCTTCTGTCGTGCGGCTATAGCCACGGGCGTCGAGCCGCCGCTTGCGGCCCTCGGCAATGCGTTCTGCGGCGGTGCTGTATGCCGCCGAGTCAGGTCCGCGTCCCCGTAGCAGAGCAGCCCTTGGCCAGCCAAACAGGCGACCTGCAACCGAGAACAGCCCAACGGCGACGGTGAAGCATGTTATATGCCACCGCCCGAAAAGCGACGCGAAAAACGACGCCATGGTCGATAATGGCGTCTGTTGTGCAGGAATGCGAAACCGGTGTGAACTGTTTGCGGCTGCTTTCAGGGGCCAGCTGTAGGTCGTTGGTCATTGTCTCGGGCAATTGTAGTTCCGCACCGCCTATTATTACAAGCTCCAGGGGCAGGGGACGCCAACAGTGCCACAGTCGTCAGCCCTACGGGGCCCTGCCCGCTAAATTTAAGAAGCAACCGTTAGCGGCGGCTGTTCCCTTCACCACCAAACAACACTGTAGATATGGGCAGACATATGTGGTACAAGCAGTGCATCTTTGCTACATCGGTACTTGGTTCAAAGATTATTTTGTTTGTCACGAACGTCTCACTACCTTTGGTCACCTTTGCTGCTTTCATCACATCTGCGTACAAGGCACAACCGCGGCACTGCGCTGTGCCAGACGTCCAATACATGCCATTCTCGTCTTTTACCGACGACGAACAGCTGCGTCATGAACATACAATTCTTTATGTAAAAAGGAAAAACGATCAATAGGTGAGAAAAAGAAAAGCCAGAACGACAAAAAAAACGTAAATCAGAAAAAGGAGGCCGCAGCAGGCGAAAGGAGAGCACACAGCACACAGGCAAAAGCAGTGTTCACTCACCCCTCTTCACTACGAAGTACAGAGTACATCCCCCTCCTTTTCACTACGAAAGTGGTCCATTTAGTGGCCAGGAGGGATCCTTGTCTCACCTAAGAAGTAAAATGAACCTTGTGGTAAAGTGCGTCTATCGCCACAGTTACGAGTCGCTTCGCTAGGATACAATGGTGTAAAATAAAATAAAATAAAATAAAATAAAATAAAATAAAATAAAATAAAATAAAATAAAATAAAATAAAATAAAATAAATAAAAAAACACTGTTTCGGCATAAATTAAGTACAGCTACTATTACACGAACGACTAAAACAGACCACGAACAACGGCAATAACCAACACCGTGCCCGCCGCGCAGCCGACGGCTGGGGAAAACGACAAAAACGATAGTGCCATCGGGCGAAGGCCGTTGGTTGCGGACGACGGCGTAGGAGGCGGGCAGGAGATCACCGGGTGCACTTCCCCGCAGGCAGTTTTCGTGGCGGCCGCGGAGATGCTGGCGATGGCATCCGCATCAAGGCTCACGGCGCACGATAAAGGCACCGTCGGCGAGGGCGAGGCCACGCCGCCGACCAGGACGGCGCAAGTGTCGCCGTAAAAGTTATCGGGAAAAGAATTCTTAACAGCGCTGACGTTCAGCGTGCTGGCCACCTGGGCAATGATCGGTCCGCTGCCGGCGTTGCCGCAGGATGTGTTGGCCGCCGCTGCCGCCACGTCGGGCTGGGCGCCGCCGCTACCTATCGTGGTGGAAAACGTGACCCAGCACGATACACTGCCGTCGCTGTAGCCTATACCGAGGTCCTGGAAGAGGGTAGGCTCTAAGACGCCGGCGTCAGTCGTCGAACAGTTCGAGGTGTCGAGAGTCCATTTGAGCAGCCACGTGCCCGCTCTACCAAACAGCTCGGGCATGGGGCTGACGGCAAGGTAGGTGGTGCTGTTCGCATCGAGGAAGAATGGGTTCGTCGGCTCCACGAGAATGTTGAACCAGACCTCCGACAGGTTGTTGGCATTGTAAAGGTTGTAAGTAAGCCAGACTTGCAGCGACGTGAGCAGCGCCGGGTTTGAAAAGGCAAAGACCATAGGTAACAGCGTATTGGCATCGTACGTGGTGTTACGCGGGAACACTAGGTTCAGGTCGACGGAGGCGGGAAACGAGGTCGCTGCGACGGCGACAACCCATTCGCCGATAAGCAGAGCGGCCATGCGTAAAGAAGGCATATTGAGCAGAGCGGCCATACGGAGAAAAGGCATATTGGTAGGGAGAAAGGAAAACGAAAGAAAGACGAACCGAGTGAAAGGAGGTCAGAAGGAGAGGGGGGGGGGGAGGAGGGGGGGTCCCGCGACGAGAAGTTGACGAGAGGAGAAAAAGGCTATTAGAGCGACGGAGTGGTTGGGGGGAAATGATGTGACAAAAGGGCTGTATTAATTTTAAAGCTTGTTATATTTAAGGTGGGGTTTTAGTGGTAAAGCTAGTGGGTCCGGCATAACGGCGTAACTGTGTAGTTCACTTGAGAATCGTCGTGGCAAGATATCCTCCCCTGAACTAAAGCCGCCCCATAGTTATATTGTAGTATCTGGATACTGCCTATACTTGGTCGTAGGTGTAGAGCCCTAGTTGTACCTTCTACGACTGTCGTTCTAGAACAAATGTCATATGATCTGTATCGTACACAAGAGAACGGCTGTCCTGTATCCGAGCCCGTGTCAGACCCTGTACCCAAGCCGATTCACACGCCGACCAACAAGCTTACGAACGTGGCAAAATCAACATCATGGTTAGCCCAACATGCATCGACAGAAGAAGAATATGGTTCGTTTTTGCAACTGGGACGTAGCATTACACCACATTGTGCTCCCCGACGAACCCATCTGCTCCTATTTTGTATTGGATATTCAGGCAACGGAACCACAGAGTACGTATGCATGCCAAATGGGAGGAATCGCGGGTGTCGAATCGGTCTAACTTAATCACACACCAATTCCGATGGCGGCCAAATTCAAAACAGCTCTCACGAGTTCAAAAGGACAAGCTGTGCCCAAGACGTGCCTCGCAGATCATGATGGTCTTCACCCTGAAAAGCGAAACTTCCACAACACTTTACCTAAACATTGCTTGCCTCGGCACAAAAAAAAAAAAAAAAAAACACCGAACAACATGTCCAACACCAGCACTATGGACAAAGCAATCATTAATCTTGCTCTGAAGCAGGCAAGGGAACTAAAAATGGCACTTGAGGCTTGTGATGCGACAACTTGCAATACTGCCTCCCTGCTGAAGCGCATCATGGCATCCGTGTCACCTTGGAAAAACCGTTCGACATAGCCAATCGGTGGCTAGAGGCCATGAACACGGCTGACGCGTTGCATGTTCTCACGCGCATCAAGTCCTTTGAGAAGTTGCCTACCCATGGGAGTATCGCTGCGGCTGCTCTCGCTTAAAAGTGCGACGTGGATGTCTCCATCATTACCAGGGCCATGAGAGTGCTCATTATCAACGGAATCGCGCAAGAAATCCAGAAAGACAAGTATTCGCACAACAGCCTGTCTCGCTCGTTTCTGCCCTCCGAACTTGGAAGCATGGTCTGCATGTTTGTCGAATTCTCGAGGGCCTGGGCGGCCCTCCCAGACTACGTCGCGTCTCATGCGCCAGGCGATCTGTTTGACCTCCGAAAGACCCCTTTTGCCTTTTCGGTGGGGTGCGAGGGGAAAACATACTACGAGTGCTACGACGTGGACCCCCAGAAGCGCTCGCTCTGGAACATTGGGATGCAGCAACTGGGCAACCACATCCCGGTGACGGGCATGTTTCCTTTTGAGGATCTCGAAAATCAAGTCAAGATGGAACCGGACCGGCCGTTTGTTGTCGATGTTGGTGGTGGCAGAGGTCAAGCACTCTTGGCCATCCAAGAGCACTGCAAGGGGTCTTTCGGCGGCTGGCTCATTTTTCAGGACCTTCCTATCGTGCTTGCGTCCTTGCGGCCAGATGAGATCCCTGGAATTGAACCCATGCCGTACAGCATCTTCATGCCTCAACTTGTCAAGAGTAAGTAAAATCTCAGTCCAACGCCCCCGTTTTCTTTCCCGTGGCTGAACGCCCTAACAAATTTCCTTCCAGATGCCCACATTTACTTCTTCCGGCATCTTCTCATTGACTATCCCGATGCGAAGGCCCTTGAAATCCTCAAGAAGACTACGTCAGCCATGGGTCCGGATTCGCGGCTGCTCATCAACGATATGCCGGTCCCTGATCGAGTTGTGGCCGGTGACAAGGAGACGGTATACTTCTTTGACTTCATGCTCTTAACCATGTGCGGGAGAGAGAGAGATCTCTGCGACTATCAGCATATTTTCGACCAAGTCGGCTTGGAGCTGGTCAAGGTATTCAGGGACAAGGGAAGCCAAATGGTGGTGTTGGAGACCCGTTTAAAGGCTCCGAAGTAGGGAGTAATATCCCAGCTGGAAAATACTGGCCACTTGGCTAGGGGTCGTCTTGTAGAAGCGTTTGGCGCGGGCAATTCGGTCTGCCACAAATATGTCCTCTTCTCGGATTTTGTCATTTTTTTTGTGTTCATCTTTTTATAGCGCTCATACTTTAACCGAATGTTAAACTAAGGCATTGGTTTGCTCAACACAAAAATGATCAATTTGATATCTATGTGGATTTTTTTTCTCCCAAGTGGTATAGGAACCAGCGTCGAGAACCGTGCATTTTTACCCCCATATATCCCTTCTTTTAATGATCCCTATTGCTGTTCTTGATATCGTTATCTTTTTTATCTTTTTCGTTGGTGGAATACACAGCCACGTGTACAGACCATCCACCATCCAAGTGAAGACAGTGTTCCTACGACGTACAGGCCAATCTATAGTCTATCGCTGAGGTTTGATTGACACGGGCTACGTCGTACATATAGATAGACACTTAAAAGCACAAGTCCAAGTAACGTATCACATCACACCACTATTTGCACTGTGTGTAGATCTGTTACGGAGTACTCGCTTTATGATTGACATCGGCACAGTTACAAGTCATCGTAAGGACAGTCGGGTGCCACAACTAGCACAACTGGCACAACATATTACAGCGGAGTGGGGATGCTTCCGCGCCGTGGATTTGTTTACGAAATATTGTAAAAAAAATTTTTAAAAACACACACAAGCCATTTCCGTTGCAGAACATCTGCCGAGTGTTTGATAAAGTATAAAGTTCGAACAACATCCTACATATCGAGAAGACTTGTCGTTCTAAACAGCTACCAGAAGCCTTTGCTACTCATAATTCCTCTCAGAAACAATTCCTCTCTTTCACTGGAACTCGGTTCAACTACGGTTCTGACAAAATGACCAAGGTTCTTTTGACTGGTGGCACGGGGTTCATTGCCGATAAGTCCTCTTTATGGGAAACACGAAACAGACGACACTGCAAAAAGAAAAGCGCCAAAGGCCTATGGCCAAAGGCCTATGACCAAGAAGAATCAAACGATGGGAAGATAAGGTGCTAACAGCATGTTGCGCACGTCCTCGACCAACTTCTCAAAAAGGGGCACTCTGTCGTGACGACGGCGCGGTCCCAGGAGAAGGCCGCATCCATACAAACTCCCACCGGGACGTTGGCGCAGACAAGCTGCAAACCATTGTCGTCCCGGACGCCTCCCAGACCAACGCGTTTGACACGGCCGTCCAGGTGCCAGGCATCGAGGTCGTCCTGCACACGGCCTCACCTTTCCATTTCCACGCATCCGACATCGAGCAAGAACTTATGCACCCGGCTCTACACGGCACATGGGGCGTCCTGCGCGCAATCATGGCGTACGCACCGCAGGTGCGACGTGTCGTTATCACCTCGTCCTTGGGCGCCATTATCGACGTCGACAAACTCGGTGACCCCGACACCACCTTCACCGAGATGTCGTGGAAGCCCGTGACCATGGCTGACGTAACCGGTGCCAACAACATCCCGGAAAATGTTGTTAAAGGCTATGTCGCGTCCAAGACTCTTTCGGAGAAACTAGCCTGGGACTTCGTCGCCAAGGAGAGGCCCAACTTTGACTTGGTCTCGGTTAACCCGCCCATGGTATTCGGCCCCATCATCCACCACCTGGCCGCCGGCCTGACCAGTATCAACACGAGCAATGAGCGTATCTGCGATGCGGTCACGGGTCTTTGGAAGCGGAAGAACCAGGTCGCGGACCCGGGCATCTCTATGGACTGGGTGGATGTGCGTGACGTCGCTGCCGTGCATATTGCGGCTGGCCTTGAACGTTTCGAGGTCGGCGGCCTGCGCTTGCTCGCTGTTTCGGGCCAGTACGACAACCGAGAGATCCTCGAGATTATCCGCGAAAACTTTCCAGAGTACGGCGACCGGCTTCCGGGCAAAGATGTGCCGGGTGGTGGTAAGGGTAATAAACGCTACCGCGTGGATAAACAGTGCCACCAATGCGATCCTCGGCATCCAGTGGAGGTCGTTGGAGGAGTCCATCGTCGACACCGTTCACAGCCTCAAGGTGTATCTAAACTAACTACTACCCCGTGCCACGCCCCTCTTATTTAAAGACGAAAATTTTCGCATCAATTTTCGTTAGTGCTCGACACCGTTTAGGACAGACACCGAATAGGGGAGCCTGAGAAAAGAATTCAAAAAGGAGGATAAAAACAAAATCGTCGAAAGTACACCAACATTGCCCACCGCCCCACACTCTCTATCCCTCCCCGATCGCCGTGCCTGAAGTCAACAAGGGACGGCACGACTGGGGCACGTCGGTGATATGCTCATCCTTGTCCCTTGTCCGTTATTCCTTTTGTCAAATTCTATATCCAGTTCCCTTGTAGCTAACTTACCGGACTGCCCCGCGGGCCCGTCCCCGGTGGATGCAAGCTTATATTTTTCTGTTTACCCGGTGAAAAGGTTGGCCCGTCAATATATTTTCCTAGCTGTTCGTGCTTTGCTGACATCCTGGTTTGCACCCAAAGATTGGTTTTTTAGAATAAGCATAGCCGCCATTGGTTGGTTTGTCCCTTGTAAGTGGACAGCGAATAACGAACGCATAATTGAGCATCATATACCCGTGTTTGTCCGCCCCCGAGATCATTGTTTACCTTTCCCACTTCGATGCAGCTATTGTAATGGCGTCCACCTCTGCTAATGTCCGTCAGGGACCGAAGATGACCGACAATAGATCATATAGTGATCCTTTCTGACAAATGTCCGGTGTGTTAGTGTACAAGTTTGCAATAAAAGGCAGCCGCCAACCTTCCCTGTGCGTCCCATCCCCTCCTTGGGATTTCGACAGCACCCGCATTGTCAACTGTCCTTGATTGTCGCGCCGTTCTCCCTCTCCACCCACAATGGTCTCCTCCAGTTTGCTGACGACCGCAGTGGCTGTGGCATACCAGGCCGGTTCCGTCGCGGCCGCCTCTTTCTGCGACGCCGCCTTCACGGGTAGCAGCGTCTGCCTCGCCGAGTTCACGTCCACCAGTAGCGTGACCTTCCGCATCGGTGTCCAAGAAGCGGCTGCTGCGGCGTCATCCTATGACACCCTTCTGCAGATCGTCGCCCCCGTCGCCACGGGCTGGGCCGGCCTCGCGTGGGGCGGCGCCATGACGGGCAACCCGCTGACGGTCGGGTGGCCGTCGACGGACAACTCAGCGATTGTGTCGTCGCGCTGGGCCACGGGGCACACCTTACCGGCGGCATACACCGGTGCCACCTACAGGACGCTGTCGTCGTCCAAGAACGCGACGCACTGGACACTGTCGGTGGTGTGCACGGGGTGCAGCCAGTGGACCGGTGGTGCACTAGCCGAATCAACTAACAAACTGGCCTGGGCTTCGAGCACACGCGCCGTCACCACGCCGTCGAGCAACACGAGCACGTTTGGGTACCACACGGGTCGGGGCACGGTGTCGGTGGATTTGAGCGCGGCGCGGGTGCCGGCCGCGGTGTTTGAGCAGTACGTGGCGTTTTTGGCGGGATCCAGCAGTGGTGGTACTGCACCGGCACCACCGCCGTCAAGCTCCGCTCCCATTCCTCCTTCGACCCCCTCGACCTCGATTCCTGCCCCCCCTGCGTCGTCGCCTGCTGCTCCTCCCTCGTCATCTGCGGCGCCCCCTCCACCTCCACCACCCCCATCGTCTGTTACCCACCCTCATCCGTCAACTTCAAACGCACCTCCACCACCAGCCAGCAGTGACGCCGGCTCGGTCACCACGGTTGTGAGCACGGTCTTCGTCACGGTCACACCGCTTGGGACAACGACCAAAGTGGCCCCGCCCTCGTCGTCGCTAAGTCGTACCATTATCCCACCTTGGGAAACAACGCCGTCAAAGCCGGTACCTACGCAAGGTGGTGGAGGCGACGACGACGGTAGCGACACCGAGCCCACGATCACGGTCACCGTCATTGAGGGCGGCACTGTCCCACCGGGTGCACCCACGCCCCCTATTGGTCGGCCGCCTACTGTCCCCATTGTGGGCGGCAAGAAGAAGACGCCACCGTTTGTACCGCCCTTTCACCGGCCGCCTCCATTTGGCGTGCCGGGGTGGGCGTAGCGGGAGGGTCGACACTAAGATAGGATAGGATGGTTGGAAGGGAGGATGTGAACTGTATATTCTATAAGTACTGCAAATCTATTTCCATTGAGCTTCGTGCATCACAGAGTGTCTTTGAAAAAACGCATCATGAGGGCGTGACAGTCCCGGGCGCGGGCCGCCAACCGCGGGTCGGCCCAGTTGGAGCGTGCCGCCGCGAAGCCGTGGTGGACGTCCAAAAAGTCTTGCCGGACAGACTTTTCGGCGACCACACCTCCTTTCTTTTGCACGCCTGCCCAAAATGCATCCATAATGGATTGGTCCTCGCCGCTGCTCGGCACCAGAAGGGCCGGCACTTGCACAGCGTCGCCGTCCTCGGGCACGAAAAAGGACGGGTGGATGAGGGCGACGGAGGCGAACAGGTGGTCGGGCTGGGCTTGGATGAGCTTCTTGGCACCGAAACAGAAGCCGTACGCCTAGGGTGCGTAGCATTAGCAAAAGTCGCGCGTGACTTTAAGTAGAATCGTGGAGCCGTGACTTACACCGATGCTGGTTGCCCCCTCCTCCTTCACCTTGTTGACCACCGCCAGCAGGGCCGGCCGCACCTGCTTCTCCCAGTTCCCCCGCGCCTGCACCCACGCCGTCAACGCCGCACGGCCCTCGCGCGGGGGCATGTTGTCGACAGGCCAGGACTCGCCCCGGAACAGGTCTGGCAACACAACGCGGTAGCCCGAGGCGGCGGCCAAATGGTCGACGCCCTGCAGGGTGTTTTGGTGGAGGGAAAAGATGTCGTAGACACAAACGAGGACCGTGCTGGCATCAGCCGGGCCGGCCGAATAGACGCGCAGGTCGGGCTGGTTGTTGTCGGGGACGGGGATGGTAAAGTAGGCGCCGGTCGGGGTGTAGTCGGAGGTAAAGGGCGGCAAAGAGCAGCACTGCTCTGGTAGTTGGGCCATACTGACTGATGCGATGCTAACGAACGGTTGGAAATAGTCTTGGCAAACGTATGATATGATGCCAAAATCAAACGGCTACAGGAAGTAGGGAAAGAGTTGACCCGGGACAGGAAGAACACAGTCGAAGTAGCAAGTCGACAATGGACACCATCGACCTATGAACATGGGATATGAGAGTTGGAGACACTACAGAAACAGAATGCGTACTTGCACATTATGTTTATTGATTTGTCCAGGCACCAGTCAGGAGCAAGCACAGTCCAAAGCTTCTCCAACCCCGAACGATAAACAGACACCCTATCTCGGCAATCCGCCCTGCCACAGGATCTCGGCAGGCACTGTATCGAGCCATCGAGCATAGTCTATGTCCCGCATGAGCTGTCGCGTATCGCCCATGTGGATAGCCTCGCATGTGTTCAGCCGCGAGCCATACTTGTAGAGACACTCACAAACTGAACCCGCCCTCCGCCCGCCCACCGGCGAGTCGCCGGTCTAGTGCGTCGATATTGAAGCTCGGCGCACCCCGCCCCACGCGAGCCAAGTGACGGAGCCCCACGTTGCGAGTTTGTGTGCGGGCTGTCTCTGGGCGCCGCGCTACTGCACGGCCCCCGGCTTTCCAGTGATTTAGTGTCCGCGTGCAGCGGATTTTCAACGGCCTTTTGCCCTTTTTCTATTTCGACAGTCTCCTTCTCCAAACGTCCCTTTCCCCGCAGGATAGACACATCCCTACGGATCGATCCATCCGCTGTATGTTGCTGGACGGCGCTGCCGATCCTCTTCGAGGCAGCCGTACATGCAGTTGTGCAGCTGTGCAGCTGTGCAGCTGTGCTTCTGTGCAGCCTTTTGCAGTCTTGTGCAGCATCTGCAGAGCTATGCACAGCAGTGCAGACCAATGCAGAATGTAACAACTCGCTCTGGCTGTGTCCTTCCGCGCGACTATCTATCCGTCTTCAGACTCTCTTCTCCAGGAACCCATCCCAGATTCCCCACCAGTCACGACACCGCCCACTGTTCGCACCACATGTGAAGAATGTCCACTGTCCATGGAGTCCCCTGTTCCCACGATTGTGCCTGTGCGCTGCATACGGCCCGCCATTACGTGCAAATCCGTCAGTGGCTGCCACGCGCTGTCGTCCCGACTGTGTCGTTCCTGGTGCGTGCTTGGCCTGCTTTGCTTGGCTTGGCTTGTGCCGTATCTGCGGGAATAGTACGATGACGGAGGCTCTGTGAGAGCGAGCGCGAGAACGAGACGACAAGAGGAGAAGAGACGGGACGAGGCGGGAAACAATCACAGTGGCAACACGGACGGAGCCTTCCTTCAACCGGGGCCCTGGAACGATTCTGGAGATTCGCTCCTTCCGTTTATCTATTTGTTTTCGTTCGTTGATTTTTTCCTTATCATGATCGTCGACCGCCTCGACCAAATATTAAAGAACACCGCCGACCCGAGTTCCTGGTCACTGGAAATTGAACGACACTCGTCATTCTCATCACATCACCCCGCACCGTACCACAACCACATACACCATGGTGAGCATTGTATCACACGTCCTTCAGTCCTCCCACAACCCTACTGACCACCCACCCTCCAGGAAATCATCGTCATCGGCGCCGGCCTCGCCGGCCTCACCGTGGCCATTGCGCTGCAGCAAGCCGGCCACAAAATCACCGTCCTCGAGAGCGCGCCCCAGATCACTTACATTGGGGCCGGCATCCAGGTCTCGTCCAACTCGTCGCGCATCCTGCGCCAGCTCGGCGTCGACAAGCACATTGAAAAGTACTGCACCGAGCCGGTCGACCTGCGCATGATGCGCTGGCAGGACGGCAAGATGCTGGTCGAGTGCCCCCTTAAGGAACCCGCGCTCGACGAGTACAAGAGCCCCTACTGGCACATCCACCGTGCGGACCTGCACCGCGGGCTGATGGCGCGCGCGACGGAGGTCGGCATTGTGGTACACCTCGACAGCCGGGTGCAGTCGGTGGAGCCGGACGCGCCGGCCGTCACCACAAAGGGCGGCGTGCGCCACACGGCCGACCTGATTGTGGCGTCGGACGGCCTGCACTCCATCTGCCGCGAGATCGTCCTGGGGCACAAGAGCCCGCCAAACCCGACGGGCCAGATGGTGTACCGAGTGACCCTGCCGACGCGCAAGCTGGCCGGCATCCCACAGCTCGAGGACCTCATTACGATCCCGCGCAACAACCACTGGATCGGCCCGCACGCCACCATCCTCTCGTACCTCCTCGAGGGCATCAACGAGCCCCTCATCAACTTTGTCTTTACCTGCGACGTCAACATGGACGAGGGGGTCAACACCAAGATCGGCACCAACGAAGAAGTGCGCGCACGTTTCAAAGAGTGGGACCCGCGCCTCGATGCCATGCTCGCGCACGTCGACGAGGTCCTGGAGTGGCGCCTCTTTACCCACCACGAGATCCCCAACTGGGCCCACACCAGCAACAAGCTCGTCCTCATTGGCGACGCCGCCCATGCTATGACGCCGTACCTGGCCCAAGGCGCCGCCATGGGCATCGAGGACGCCGCCATCCTGGGCGGTATTCTGGCTCAGCCCGACTTTGGCACCGTCGACCAGCTACCCCAGGCCCTCAAGCTCTACGAAACCCTTCGCATCAAGCGCGCCGCCCGCGTCGCCGAGGCCTCCATCACCAGCCGCTACTTTACCCAGATGAACGACGGGCCCGACCAGGAAAAGCGTGACGCCTGGATGCTCGCCAACCCGGGAATCCGCGAGCGCCACATCAACATTCGGTCGCGCAAGGAGTTTTTGGACGAGCTGTTTGGGTACAGTGCCTACGAGGTGCTCGACGAGGCGCTGGCAACGGCGCGGGCGGGCAGTGTGGGCGATGTCAAGGCGCAGGTGGGCACGTCGTCGGTGTCGGCCATTCAGGTGGAGGCATAAGAACGAGTAGTGGGCGAAGCGAACTACGAGCGTAGCCAGGGGATATATCAACGAGCGGAGCGAGCTTTAAGCAAACAGTGCTATGATACAGACACGGACAAGACAGACACAGCAGATAGGACGCTACGAGACTACCATAGAGTAATGGATATGTACATGACAACTGAGATGATTGCATTCTGTAGATGATGAACACTCGTGAATTTCAAACGTCATTGTACATGTGATGCAGTGTAAATCTTTGCTTGTGCTGTGACTCGGTATTCTGTACATCAGCATGCACCCCAACAACGTGGGACAACCAATCTGCCGGGACAGCCCCCCAGACCGTCCCCAGATGACAATCCCAAGGAACAACCCCAGACAGCGACCCCAGATAACGACCCCAGACCATCTGACCAGACGGTCGGTACTAGTCTAGACCGGGCGTGAGCTGTCCAACAAAGAAAGAAAAACAACCGTGGTAACATTCTTGTACACACTCTCGGCCTGTCGCCGGGCAAGCGAGCAGTTTCGCCTGTCTCATGATCAATAATAGACGGAGAGTCGCCACGCTGAAGTGGACCTGTTTTTTTGTTTTTCTTGGTCCTCTTGGCAATATTGACCAACGTCTGCGCAGACCGTCCGCGGCGAGTCTCCGGTTGCCAAGGTGGAGGAGTTGTGGTGGTGCTGTGGAGGGTCATCTAGTGTGGTGGGTTTATGGGGTAGCCCAACCCCAAACAAGGTGTAGGTGTGCTCACAAGACACCACATATTTTGATGCGGGCAGTTCGGCAGATGTAGAGTATCTTGCGTCTACAGTCTCTGCAATCACTTTGTCACTTTGATCTGTCTTCTGCTATGTGCTCGGTAATGAATGGAATAAAATTGCAGCTTTGAGAATGTTGGTCCTATCCACAAATGCTCGCTCGGGTAGTGATGAAGTAAAGTACAAGACAAGAAAAGAAGGAAATAACAAGCAATAAAAAAGAGTAATCAGAATGCGGTCCCTTAGTGGAGGTCAGTCACACCCGTCAGGTCCGCCGACAGGAGATGAGAGCAACACTCTGTCCTCTCGCCATCTGTCTGTCACGAAGTAAAGTTTGGTTAGGTGTAGGTGTCCAACAGTCCCCCCTTTCAACTTATTCATTCAGATAGCCATCGTCAGTATGGCCTCGCCCTCGCCTTCGGCTCGTACTCGTCGCTCACGAGTACTGGTGGAAGCTGGGCGCCCCCAACTTCTTCCGCCAGCCCTCGCCCTTGAGCATCAGCGCCAGAATCGGCAGCCAAAACACCAGCAGAATCAGCGCCTGCGACGACCACGTCCACGCGTACCCAATCTTGGCCACCATGGGCGACCACCAGAAGCCGACCACGAACGACAGGCCGCGGCCCAGGTTCATGAGCACGGCCGACTCGGGTGTCTGCGGGCGGTAGCAGTCGGACAGGTAGGCATAAAGGCACGTAGACGTAATCTGCAGGCCGCACACGCCAACAGCCAGGCCGACGAGGGGCACAATGTAGCTGTAGTTCTTCTGGAGGCACACCCCAAAGATGATCATGCCCGTGGGGCCCAGGATGGCCGAGATGCACGTCAGGTACAGCCGGTGCTCGGGCTTGGCGCGGCCGTTGTTCTTCTTGGCCAGCCGGTACACGATAATGTCGGACAGCTTGCCGCCGGACAGCTCGCCAATGACGCACCCGATAATGAGCGGAATGCCGGTACACAGGCCGATCGTGCCGCTGGCAAAGCCGTACTTGGCGCCGTAGATCTTGGCCATGCTAATGGCCGGCAGGATGTTGATAAACGTCCAGCTCAAAGTATAAAACCAGAAGGGCAGGGCCACGGATGGGTACTTGAGCATGTAGAATGACGTCAAAAAGTCGGTGCCACGCAGCCGGCGCTGCGGGATCAGGTTGCCCTTGAGGTTGAAGAGCATCTCCGTGTACGAGCGCTCGTGCGTGCGTTCTTGGAGGAAACGGGGACCGCGTGAAAACAACGTCTCGGGCAAAAAGAAGACGGCCACGAGGAACGACACGGCCGTCACAATGGCCGGCATGTAGAAATCCCAGCGCCAGCCGGCGTACTGCCCCAGGAACCCGCCCGTCAGCACGGCAATGTGCGCGCCGTTGGTCACAAAGATGGTGTACACGCCCGTCATTTCGCCGCGCTCGTGCATGAAGAACATGTCGTTGAGCACGGGCGTGCCGAGCGCCATCATGCCGCCAAAGCCGATGCCGTTGATCGCGCGCACGCCGACCAGCTGCGCAAACGTCGTCGTGTGTGCTGTGGCAATATGGGAGACAATGGTAATCAACTGGGTGATGAGACACAGCGGGCGACGGCCCAAGACGTTGGACAGCGGCACCCACAGGAAGGGAGACAGGCCGCCCGTGATGATGGACGTCGTCGTGCTATACGTGACAATCTCCACAGGCCGCTTGAATGCTTTTGACAGAAGTGCAAGACTGGGGTTGGGCACCGCCGCGTTGAACGGCCCCAGCAGCGCCATGAAGCTGACCTGCAGCAGCACCATCCACTTCATCCAGCGCGGCCAGTTGAGCGGGTCGTCCTTGAAGTCGGACGGCTGCGGTACCAGGGGGAAGCCGTGCGGGTCGAGCTTGGGGCTGCCGTCGGGGCCGTCGGACGAGGACGGCTTCTCGGGGTCGATGTGGTCATGGTCGTGGCTGCCGCCATCTTCGACATGCGAGCCGCTGCCGCTGCCGGTGTCGAGTATCGTGGCCTGCATCTTTTCCGACATTGTGTTGTGTGGGGAGTGTGACAAAAGAAGGCGCCGATGAGAGGATGACGAAGAGTGACGAGATTGACAAAAGACAAGAGTGTGATGGACAGTGTGGAGGGAAGGATGTAGACTTATATCAACACGCTACCCCAGAGACAGGACAGGGCAGGAGTGGGGAGAAGGGGTGAGGAGGAGAGGAAGGATGGGGAAGGATGAGGAGAAGTGGATGAGAAGGGAGGAAAGGACAAGAAAAGAAAAGAAACGACAATGACAATGACAGACAAAAGTCAAGGTCGGTCTAAAAGTCCAGCACAGAGTGCAGTTGGGGGAAGAAGAGAGGAGTGGTCAACTACTGCTCTTGGCGACTGCCGACTGGGGATGCCCCATGATAATAAACCGTTTTGAACGCGTAACCAAGTGTCTTGCAGGCAATAGACAGAGACCAATGCGATCTATGTTGCTACCCCAGACCCCAGGTGGGTAGTCTCCTTTTTAGTTGGCGTTCTTCGACAGTGGCTTTTCTCAGTCACCCGAGTTGCCCTCGTCTTCGATTCTAGCGCTGGAACGCCGGGAATCGATGTGGGTGGTGTGGATAGGGGTGAACGAACTGGGTTTGGGAGGTAGCAGAGAGAGAGAAGAGAGAAAGGCAGACAGGCGCGAAATGCACACGAGGACTGATCTGCTGGTGGACGCAGAAACCATTGACAGGGGGGGCGGTCCCGTTTGTGCAAGATGAAAGGGAGGACCACACAGACAATGCAGAAGCGACGGCAGCAGGTGGACGTCGACGTAGGGCAGGGGGGGATGGGAAAAGAAAGGGGACGAAAGAAAGGAGACTGGCCGGGGTATTGAGGTTGATGGCCACTGTCCCAGGCAATCCTCCGCAGTGATGAACGACGCGGCAAGTAGCGGAGATGAAGACGAGCCAGCAAAAAGGAAGGAACAAGAGGAAAGGCTGAAATGGTGAAATAGTGAAAACAGAACAGACGCGCTGTGGACTTTTGAGAGGCGAAATCGGCACGCCGCACTAAACTAGCAAATCTGGGGGATTCGAGAGCTGTTGTCCAGGGGTCGTTTGGGGCGAAACAGCCCCCATATCACCAAAAGGGCAATGCCCGCGGCATGTGGCCTAGCCTCTGTTCGCTTGACAGTCAAGCGAAGGCAAAAGAAGGTGAGACAAGCTTCGTGTAGTGATGCCCAGTGGTCTTGGAAGGCTGAACGCCCCGAGGAACGAGCCCGGAGTTTCGCCGGGGCCACCGGCCAGGCCTGGTCGCCTTTCTTCAGTGGAGAGTGGGCGCAATTCAAGTGGGAACGATGGATCCGTCGACCCAGGCTAACCGTCCAGGGTCAAGTTGGAGGAGGATTGAACAGAAAACGAAAAACAAGGGAACACTAGTCTAGAAAAGGACGAACGAGAGGAATAGAAGCTCGGATGATCCGTCGTCTTCCGCGTGTCGTTCCCTGGTTGTGTTGAAATTGGACTGGGATGGCCTGGGGAAGTGGCGGCAATGCGGACGGGAGGAATAAGAGTTCTGGTAAGACTTAAAAAATTAAAGATAAAAGATCACGGTATTGGAAGACAGGCTGGACTAATGAAGAAAATATTCTAGAGAACAGAGAACTTCTGCGGCTAGCAAAATCAAACAGATACAACGCCCGCTGAATGACAAACGATCGCCCAAATGATCAACGTGCTCAACCACAAAACAATGGGCGATATGGTCACCAAAAACGGGCATGGGTGGGGGCAGCGTCGTGTTTTTGTGTTGCAGTCGTCACTGGGGCAAAGAAAGGGAAGGAAGAGAAGAAGGGTCGTATTGGAGTGCGACATGCAGACGGGGCCAAGCCGGGTGTTCCAGACGTTGAACCAGAAACCAGGAAGAAGGATTGGAGTCGATGATGCCGCAGTGTGTGTAGCTGCAGGATTTTCTTCGCGAGGGGAAATGTACCGGGTTGTGTGTATTTGAAATGCAACTTGACTCATGAAGGGGTTTCTGTTTTCGTGGCTCGTGGGCGAATATAGTGAGCGTACAATATAGTGTGAATAGCCATATTGTCTATGCTGCA
Organism: Sporothrix inflata; assembly: GCA_021396225.1. Lineage (NCBI taxonomy): Eukaryota > Fungi > Ascomycota > Sordariomycetes > Ophiostomatales > Ophiostomataceae > Sporothrix > Sporothrix inflata. Next base: position 79,687 of record WNYF01000022.1, read on the forward strand.
CATCAGCATTCATGTCGTGAAGCAAGCCCACTCTCTCAATACAGCCCTCGACACGTCGCACTCTGTAGATATGGCAAAAAGATCGATCCAAAATTCAATTGAAAAAAATACTCTCACAGGATGCCGCAATTCTCCCATCCGTATCAACACCGCGCATTTCCTGCATAAGCCCTCAGTCAGCGGCCGTTGAGGAGCAGATCATGCAACCAGAGTTGCAGATGCAACCACGCGCGGACGAATGCACACGACGACGGACGAGAGAGGAGATGCCGATACATGCTCCGTAGAGACGGAATACTCCATATGTCGTACCTTGATGAAATGGGTACGGAGTACATCAACAATAAACATCGAAATGTGTCGAGCTGCACGGAGTATCAAATAGGGTCTCCAGGATGTCGATACTGGAGAGTCGACCTGCAGGCAAGAGCGGGCCCCATATTGGCTCCGCTGCGTTCCAAATTTGGCTTCCCACTCGGCCGTGGTTCGCATCCGTCCATGACCGAACGGGAAGGTCCCGAATGCAGGGAGAGACAGGCAGGAGAGTCGAAGAGAGGACGCTGTATGAATACGGAGAATACGACTAGGTACAACGGGTTTATTGATTCCCTTTTTGTTCTGAAGACTGATCAATATTGAGCATCAAACAATGATTCCAGCTCAACTACGACCCATTGTCACTCGTCTCGGTAGAAGAAGATCCTTAAATCGAAGAAGTTTGAGAGAACGAAAATATGTGCCATTTGACGAATATCAGACCGATGATAGCAACCAGCAAGCATGGTCACAATGGCATTCGATACACCATGTTGACGATGTGGGTGCAAAGGAAAACAATATCGACTTTACTCGCGGGATGTCCCGTCGCTCCTAGTCCTATCCACACGATACGCCAAAGGTTGTCCGCCCCTTTTGTCCAGCACTCCATCCTTGCAGACCACAGCAGGCCAACACCAAACGTAGCGGGAGATGCCCAGATGGGAAGGATCGTCGTTGACACCCTGGCTCTCCTGCAGCACCAGAGGATGCTCTCTTGTCCATCTTGCCCACTTTTTCCCGTCGCGGACGCTTGCATCTGCACGAACAGCACAACGCTCTCCGCCGTCCATGCTCCTGTTTTGTCCTTCATTGATACTCTGTAGTTTTACGACGTACAAGTACATCCCCGAGATCCCTAGCCCTCCACGTCGCATTCTTGTCCATTCTCGACGCACATCGTACGAGGATGGCCCATTGTCGCTCCTGTTGCTCCGTTGCTTGCAATCCCCCTCCCAAATTGTGCATGTTGCGCGAAACACAAAGACATAAAGAGACCAGCTTGGCCGCTGTTCAGACAATACTAGTAAGATACGTCGCAGACGGGCAGATTCGTGTCTGCACGTCCATATTTGCTTGCCCGCATGAGCCCGCTTTGCATGTGCCTGTCGGCGTTGCGTTTGGCCCCCAAATTGCGCTCTCTCAGGCCACGCAACCGCCCATCCTGCCAATCAGCGACCCCTATCGCCCCCTATCACCCCCTGTTCTGCGCTGGCCAAAGCTTTCTCCAGGAGTCCTCGTTCTCTTTTCTTCCATTGTTCGGGCCGTTCTTTTGGGGCCGTTGTTTGCCGCCCGCTCATCCCCGTTGATCGTTTCTGTTGTTGGTTTCCTCGACCACACCCTTTTCATTTGTTCAGGGGGACGAGAGGCCGAGTCCCTGGTTCGGGGCACGTCCTGGCTCCCTAGGGAAAAGGGTCCTGTCCACGGCCTGCACCGCCCTGGCCCGCGGCTCGGCCTGCGACTCTTTCTTCCTGCGAGCACGTAATCTTGCTTGATCAAAGCAAAAGAGGGAGGAGCAAAGGGCAGCAACCAAGGAAGGTGCAACAGAACAAGGGGAAGGTGCAAACATGCCGAAATGAATTCAATGAGAAAGAGATAAGGAAGGGCAAAAACAAGGGAAAGGAAGGCACGATCCAATGTATCATTTGATGCTGCGTACGACGTACTTGTAGAAATGGCAACGGCCATCAAACATCCAACAGACGACGTCCAACCGCCGTCGTCAAGATTAAACTCTCCGACGCCTCTCGGCGCCTTGGCGGTTGGGTCCAGCACCACGGACAGGGCCTCGTTCCTGTTGGCGCAGCCCAATCGCCCAGACGCCCAGACTTCCGCCATAATTCCAGAACAAAGCGGCATACGATGCTGTGCTCATGGTCGCTCTTTCCTGTCTGGCCCCTTCCCGTCACTCTTTGAGAGTCCATCGCGCCTTCCCCTGACTGGCCACTGGCCCGTGAAATCGGCTCCTTCTTCTCGGAGCATCGGCCGTCCCACCTACCTAATCCCTAAAGCCCCCCATTTAGCTTCGCACTTGCCTCCGCGGTTGCTCCTTCCCCCCTCTTTTTCGTCTCTTTTCGCCTTTCCCTTTCCTATCCGCATCCACCCACATTTAACCTGCCGGGCCCTCCATCCCGCCGCATCAACTCTTCCTGGGCCACTTTTCCCTCTCTTCTCTCACACTCTCTCTGGAGAGCATCCTCGCCCAGTCTTCGCCCGTTTCTTCCACTTTCTGCTTCCCCCAGCCTCTCACAGCTCACAGCGCACCGCAGACCCTCGAGACCCTGTACCCCCAAGCCCCAGTCTCTCCAACGCCTCCCCCGTTCTCCGTTCCCCGTTCTAATTCTCCACCCGCCACTACACACCATCCTGACAGACCCCCCCCTCCCCCCTCTCTCTCTTCCTTGCTCCCCCCCATTGTTTTTTGCTGCACTTTCGTTTTGTGACCTGTCTTCTTTTTGGTCTTGGCCCTTTTTGCACCCTTTTCCCAGTCTCCACAATAAGACGAAACGGCCAAGCTTCTCAGTGCTCTCACAAGCTTTCTGGCGCTCCTCTGTCTCTGTGTCACAAAAACGACTTCACATTATCGCCCCGTTTTGTTTTTACTTTGGCGGCTGAGCTCTCTCGGTGAGCTCTGGGTGAGAGAGCTCTAGACCGAGTTTAGAAGAGAGAGTGTGAGAAAGAGGCAGAACATTCCGGTGTATTCCGGACCTCGGATCTCGGATCTCAGTTTGCCGATGTCGACTGCAGGTGCGCCGCCGGGATCGGCGCCAGGCGGGCCTCCGTCTTCGGCCGCCTCGGGGTCGTCCTCCTTCACCCGCCCGGCGCCCGCCCGCGCCAAGCGCGTCCCTGACAGCCAGCGCCGCCGCGCCGCCGTCTCCTGCGACCACTGCAAGCAGCGCCGCGCCAAGTGCATGCGCGCCTCGCCCCGCGACCCCTGCTCCAACTGCATCGGCAACCGCATCAAGTGCCAGTCCACCCTGCCGCGCAAGCAGCGCGTCTACGGCAGCGTCGAGTCCCTGAGTCTGCGCTACCGCGCCCTCGAGGCGTTGGTGAAGGGACTGTTGCAAGATGAGGAGGACACCGAAGGCGGGGCCGGTACCGACACGGGCGCCGGCACGGGCAACGATGACGATACCATGGTGGACACTCCCTCCCACCTGCCCGCCCTCGACCTTGACGCCCTCTACCACGCCGCCGCCGTCCGCGGCATCCCCATGCCGGCGCGCGAGGACATGACGCCCGCCAACGAGATTTTTGCCTCGACCGCCGGCGGGCGACCCGGCGCGGCACCGCCGATCATTGTGCCACCACCACTCGCATCGCCTGGCACAGCTCCACCCCCCACCAACAACCACCCGCCTATGCCGCTCCACCCATTACACCTACAACACCAGCTGCCCACGACGACCACCCTTACCACCCCGACGGCCGACGAGAAGCTCATCCCGACACCCCACGGCGTCGCCCACTACGTCGGCCCCTCCAGCTCGTTCCGCTTTGTCACGTCCATCCGCGCGCTCGTGGCCCAGTGCGGCGACAACATTGGCGGCAACCTCGGCAGTGGCGGTGCGGGCGCCCAGGCAAGCGAGACCGGCAGCGAGGCCAGTCCTGCGACCGGCATCGAAGCAGGTGGCGGACCCAGCTCCACGGGCGAAGCACAACCATCCTCTTCACAATCAGCACCCAACGCATCCGGGGCCGGGGCAGCATCCATCCGCGACGACTTCGTCAGCTTAAAAACGAGCAAAGCCCTCGAAGTGCAGGATTCATCGGGTGGCGACGAGGACGAGGAGGGCGAGGACGAGGACGGCAGCAGCGAGGACGATGGCGACGACGAGAGCGACGGCGACGGCTACGATGGCGATGCCATGGACGACATTGTACGAGAAGACAAGCACCACCCCCACCAGCCACAGCAATCACCACACCAGCACCAGAGCCCGGATATCCCGTACCACGCACCACAACCGCCACATCAACAGACATTGCCCACACGGCATTATACGCCACAGTCAGGTGGTGCAGGTGGTGGTAGTGGTGGCGGCAGCGGAAGTGGTGGTGCCGCCAGTGGCGGCGGCGGTGGTGCGCTCTCTGCCCCGTCACCGGCCAACAGCCGTCGCTCTCGCTCCGAGTTTGACGATGCCGCCAACGCCGCCACCTTCCTGCCTCAGCGTGAAACCGCCAACGTCTTTGTGCGCGTCTTCTTCGACCGCGTTCACCCCAACTACCCCCTGTTCCACCGCAACTCGTTTATGCTGCGATACGAAGCCCTCTGGCAACAGCCACCCAACGAGCAGACGCCGGTGCCCCAAGGTGTTCTGACTCCAAGTCCAATGACGAACCCAACCGGTGGCACCGGTGGCAACAGTAGTAATGCCAGCCCACCACAGAGCCAGCAGGACGACTATGGCTGGAACTGCTGCCTCGCCATGGTCTTGGCCTTTGGCGCCCAGGCCCTCGAGGACCACGACCGCGCCCGCCGTGCCGCCGCCGGCATGCAGCGCCGCTACCTCAACCTCGTGCGCTCCTCGCTCAGCCGCCTCGCCGGCACCACCAACCTCGCCAATGTGCAGGCCTTACTGCTACTCCAACTCTACGAGCACAACGCCGGCCAGCGCAACGCTGCCTGGACGTTTTTGGGCTGCGCTTCGCGCATGGCTGTCGCTCTCGGCATGCACCGCGACGGCGTCGCCATCCCGGTCACACCCATGGGGCCGCCCGAGACCAGGGGCGGTGGCAACAACAGCCAGAAACGTGGAGGTGGTTCGTTAGTCGCCCGCGCCGCCGCTGCGGCCACTTTGCCTGCCTCGGCCAGTACCCCCGAGCAAGTCAACGACCGCAATGCACGTCGCCGCGTCTGGTGGACCCTGTACTCGTTTGAGCGCAGCCTGTGCATCATGCTGGGCCGGCCCTCGGCGCTCGACGAGGCCGAGATCGCCGTCGCGGCCCCCACGGACGACTCGCAGTCGGCTGAGCTGCCCCAGGGCCACTCGGCGAGCCTGCTGCGGCTCATCCGCATCACATGGCGGATCAAGCAGATGGTGTTCCCCGCACCCGGCAGTGCCCACAGCATCAGCGGCAACAACGGTGCCGCCTACAATGCCTACTACCCGGGCAGCACGGACCCCACAGCGACACCACGTCTGCTGCTGGCCGAGCTCGATGCATGGCGCGCTTCCCTACCAGTGCACCTCCAGCCCGGCTGGAAGTCCACCGACATGTCGCACCGCCGCGCCGTGCTGCTGCTGCACGTGCAGTACCAGTACGCGCGGTCCTTGGCCACACGGCAGTACGTCCTCGAGCGGGCCGACCGGTGCCGCATCCAGGCACAGGCCCAGTCATCGTCAGCCGCGGCCGCGTCGTCCTCACAAACGAAGCAAACGTCAGTGGTGGCTGCCACATCAGCCGAAGCCGTGGACGAGCTCGCCGACATATGCCTGAGTGCCGCCGAGCGCGCCCTCGACTACTGCCACCAGCTGGCCGACCTTGGCCAGCTCGACGGCGTAGCCTGGATTGACGTGTACTTTTTGTACCACAGCGTTTTGATCATCTGTCTCGACTTGCTTGCGCGCATCGTGGCGGCGTCGGCCCCTGACAAAGTCAAGGACAAGGATGCTGGACCAGAAAGCAAGGCCGACGTCATGGCCGCCCGCCGGCGCACAGCCGTTCGGTCAATTCTGCAAATCACCCAACGCACGCGCTTGGCACCGACGTTCCGTGTGCTCGTGCTCGTTGCCTGCCAGTTGGCCGCCATTGTCGGCGCTCTTGACGGCTTGCCGAACCTGCCCGCCGCGGCCTCGGCGTCGGGCAGCAACAACACCACTACGGCGGCGGCGGCCGAACTCGCGTCGTCGAGCAAGCATCACCGTCCATCCCATGGGTCGTCGGCGCGGAGTGGCGGTTCGCTCACAACGACAACGTCGACAACACGCGGCCGGGGCCGCCGCCGCCGCAACAGCTCCAGTGTGTCGCGCGACCGGACCACGTCGCGGCCACGGGAGCCGTACCCGTCCGGCGTGCCAGGCATGGCTGGTGGCAGTAGTAGTAGTGCTCCCAATTCATCGTCCATGGCGCCGCCTCCGTCAACCGCGGCCAACAACAACGCCTCGGCTGTGTCCGACACGTCCTCGCCCGCCAACATGTTTTACTCCCCGCAATCCCATTACCAACAGCAGCACCACCACCACCATGGCCAGCACCAACAACAACAACAGCACCAGCAGCAACAGCACCAGCAAAATCTCCATGTGCAGCAGCTGCAGGCCTTTGGCGGCGCGGACTGGTTTGCGCCCGACCTGGCGTCGTTCCCTTGGCAGACTTTGGATGCGGCGTCGCTGGGCATGGGCGGTGGTGGAGGTGCAGGTAGTAATAGCGGAACTGCTTTGCCGCCCAATGCCAATATGGCCGCCTCCATCGGGTCGGTCGGTGCTGCTGCGGCTGCTGCGGCCGCGGCCGCCGCGCAATTCCCCGTCGCCTTTTACACGCCGCAGGGCATCGACTTTGGCATGACCTCGGATACGTCGACATTTGGTGAGGACCCCTACATGGTGGAGCATCACCACCAGCAACAGCAGCAGCAGCAGCAGCAACAACAACAACAACAACAGCAACAGCAACAGCAACAACAACAGCAACAGCAACAGCAACAGCAACAGCAACAACAACAACAGCAGCACATGTACCAGACCATGGGCCGGGGCGGCAGCAGCAGTGGGCCCGTACCACCACCGACGGCTGCCTTTGCGGCGGGTGGTGGAAGTGGCATGGATCTGGAGCCACGTCACGGACATGGCGGTCCGCAGCAGCACCAGCAACAAATGCAGCAACACCAGCAGCAACATCCACAGAACCCGCCCCAGCTGGACAACAACGAATGGGTGCAGGTCTGGCGGGAGGTCAGCAATAGGTACCAGTAGGTACCTGTAGGTGCCAGTAATACAAAAGGGGTGACAGGAAGCGTAATGAGATGAAACGTTCGATTTTAAAAAGGGTAAAAAAAGGATACATAGTTTTTGGATGCATCAGCGAAGGACATTTTGGGTTATCATTGTATAAATGCCGATTTTGGACATATTTGATATTTTTACGAGTTACATAGTCAACATCTTTTGTCAATATTATTTACGATTTCGTACGGCACATCATTGAACAGTGGAATTAATGATGGCGAAGGATGCTAGTACATATTAGAAAGTATAAATCAATTGAGAATATTTCTTTGTTTGTTAAGCTATTGTTATTTTCATTCTTTTTTTTTTGACATACTAATTTGTATTTGCCCATTATTTTTCTGAACAAAAACAAAAACAAAATTGAATGAAAATTATCAAAACCTAAAAATTAAAACGCGAAGCTTTAATTCTCCTGTTTTAATTCTTAATTTTACAATAATGGCACCTTGCACGATAGTAACAGCGTTTGTTGTGAAGACCAAAAACGAACGAAATTTTGTTTCGAGACAAGAAAAAATAGTTCTAAATTTGACACTTTGTGTCTCTGGTGTCCCTCCAATATGGACGTGCAGTAGAATGAATGCCGTATTCGGTTGACCCGTTCTTGGGTATGTATGATATAAAAATAAAGATAAGAAAAGAAAAGAAGAAAACCTAAAACCAAAACCAAAACACATCCATTACACGAAAGTTTTGACACCGCAATTCACCCCTAAAGTCCCAAGAAGATTATCCAAAGTTGTTTTTCCAAATGCGAGTCTCACCTAGGACTCTCCCTTCCCAACTTGGTCCCACCCCCCTTAAAACATATTCTTGAGGTGCTCATAGACAATCTCGCCGTGCGGCAGGCCCTCGGCGTTGGCGCTTGCCTGGGGGTCGATACCAGCATTGCTGTTGTTACTGTTGCTACCCGCGCCGCCCATCCCACTCTTCGTGCTCTCCAGGACGGTCCCGGCGGGCGGCAACGGGATCCCGCTCATGCCCATGTAGCCCTCAAAGATGCGCGTCATTTCCGTCTGGATCTGCACGCCGTTGGCGGTCTGCTGGTCGGGCGAGGAGGTTGTGCTCGCTGGGCCAGCGGCTGCTGAAGCTTGTTGTGGCTGTGTTGTTTGTGGCTGTGGTGCGCCCGTCGACGGGGTCGGTGGAGGTCCACCGGTGGCCGCACCGGCCGGCGTCGTGATGGGCGATGTGGTGTTGCTGCTGTTGCCGTTGTTATTCGGGTACGAATGCGGGGGGTGCGCCCGCTGCGGCGGCCAGGTGCTGCTGCTGTTGTTGCCGATGCTGCTGGTTGGGTAGCCGCTGCCGCTGCTGCTGGCAATGCTGCCGCCGCGCCGTGCAGTCGCAGGAGCACCAACACGAAACCCGGACATGCCGGCGGCGGCCGAGTAGTGCTGGTCCTCTTCATGGTGCTGCAAACCAAGACGCGGCGCGTACGCTTTCAAAGAGCGGATGGTGCGCCACAGGCGTTGCGAGACCCAGCTCTTGGCGGACATGTCTTTCACAAGATTCATGGCCATGTAAAACTCTTCGCGGCAGTCGGCGCTGAACTGGACGGGCTGGTGGGTGGACGCCAGAAACAGCACGGCAATGGCGGACGTCAAGAACTGGTGGTAAAACACCTGGATGCGCCGGTACAGATTGCTACTATTGTTGAGACGCGACAGGTAGCGGATGGTGTCCTTGGCGAGGTCGACAACCTTTTGGGCCTGCTCCATGTTGTCGTTGATGCTGCTGGCGCTGTGCAGCACGGGGGTGTTGAGCCAGATGCGGATCTGGTTGAGGCGCAGGCGCGTCCAGATCTGCAGGCGCTGCAAATTGTAGGAGGGCGTCGACGGTAATGGGAGTTCACGGTCGAGGTTGCTAATCTTGACGGCGTCGGGGACGGAGTCGTACCACTGCAGAATCTCGCGGTCGAGCGTTTCAAACTCCTCACGCTTGAGGTCGCGGATGATGGCAGGCTCGAAAAAGTCGACGAGGTTCCAGATCTTGGCACCCAAGCGCGAGTAGGTGATCATGGCCACCAGGTATGGGTACTCGTCGGGGAAGGGCAGGTTGGGGTCAATCTTATCGTCGTGCAGGACGTACGGCAGGCCCGTGCCGAAACTCCAGCGTCGGTCAAGCACGTAGGCGGTCCAAAAGGTGTTGATGGCGTTGCGGCGCTCCTGTTCGTCCGCGATCTTGGCGATGCCCTCGCGGCGGTGCAGCCCTTTCTCGAGGCAGTGGCGGGCGACCTGGCCCATGACGCGCCAGGCTAGGACCTCGTCATTGGACAGAAAACGATAGCCGGCGACGAGGGCGAGGAAGGGCAGGTTGGCGAGGTCGCTGGGCTCGCTCATGAGTTTGCCGTCCGTAATGGGCTGGATGCTGTCGTAGAGGCGGATGGCCTTTTCGCTGTGGCCGTGCTCCTCGACGGCGAGGCCGCAGCACATGATGATCTTGAGGGTCAGGGTGCGGATGTCGGCCATGGCTTCGTCGTAGTTGAGGGGCGGCATGTAGCCGCTCTTGCGGGCGGACTCCATCCAGGACGACAGGCTCTGGGCGTGTTCGATGACGGTCTCGATCTTGACGACGGGGTACATGATGCCGACCTCGTCCTCATGCAGGCGGCAGAGGCGGACCATCTCGTCCTTGTCAAACTCCCACAGCGGGTCGTTGGGCGCCTGGCTGCGCGACGATAGAGGCTGGAGAGACGACGACGCCTGTATGGACGCCGGCGGCAGGACAGGCGACGTGCGCGGAGTCTCTTCGATGGCCGGCCCGTTCCCTCCGTCCTCTTGCGGCTCGCCGCTATAGCCCATGTTGTGTAAAGTGTTCTTGGCGACGTCCACGGTGAAGGCCATACTGGTAGGGCCGCCGCGGAAGATGTGCGGCTGGCGTATCGGGGCCAGGTCGGGCTTGTGGAGGGAGGGTATGGAGGAGGATGGCGAGGGCGAGACGGTCGAAGAGGGGATCGGTAGGATGCGGTCCTGGAGCGGCGCGAGCCGCTGGGTTTCTTGGCGTAGGACGTTGACAGTCTGGACGATGTTATCGAGCTGTTCCTCGAGATTGTGGATCTTGTCCGTCATGCTCTTGAATTCATCCGAGTCCTTGAAGCTGCTTGAGCAGCAGTTGGGCGAATAGAGACATGACAGGTTGAGGTTGCCGCATCGTAAGCAGGGAGTTTCGCCATTGCCTGGGAAAGTATGTGTGTTAGGAGGGGATTATGACTTGGAGATAGAGATGTGGCCGAGCGTACATTTTATCTTTCTGCGCTTGCATTCGTTACTGTAATGCGGTTAGTCGCGGTGCACTTTGATAGTCGAGTTTCGGCACCGTATGGTTCACATACCAAGCGATCGAAATATACTAAACACAAAAGGCCACGAGTCAGTCAACGGCATCAAAAGAGAGCAACATGGGGCGCCCAGTTGGTCGTGGATGCAGTGCCAAGAAAGCGCACGGTGATATCTTGGGACAAGGCTGAGGCCCGAAAGAAGAACAAAAAAAACATACCCGATTGCGTTTGCTGCGCTGCTGCTTTGCATTCGCCTCATCGTCGTCCTGCTTCCGCTTGCCGGAGGGTGTGCCGCCGCTGCCACCGGCAGCGCTGCTAGGACTGCCACTGTTGTTGTCGTTGTTATTGCTGTTATTGATATTGTTGGCATTGCTGCTTCCGGGGCCGCCGTTGTTCGCGCCGTTGCCAGAGGCATTGGCATAGTAGTTGTTGTGCGCCCCGGCATCGGGTGAGAAGGGTGAGGGGAGCGGTGTCGTGGCACCGCCGAACCCGGGGTTGTTGGGGTCGCCTCCTGATAGGCCGTGGAGGAGCTGTGGCGGTGGTGGCCGGGAGTTGGTGGCGGCGGCGGCGGCAGCAACGGATGAAGAGGAGGAGGAGCGGTTCAAATGGCGCGGCGACATGGCGGCGTGGTGGTTGATGTTGCCGTTGTTCTGCCGTGCGTGGTCATCGGCCGACGGTAGCCGTGGATACTGGCTTGGGTGGGGAAGGTTGGGATGCTGTGGATGCGGATATGCATAGGGATGCGTATTTGGATGCGTATTTGGATGTGGATGCTGGTTTGGATGCTGATTTGGATGTGTTTGTGACGGGGCATGCGGATGGCTGGCGGACGACGACGCAACGGTCGGCAACGGCGGCGGCGCGGCTTGCATCAGAAAGCGCAGGTCGGTCGCCTGGGTTTCGATCTGCTCCATGTCGGCGAGAAACGAGGAGGCATTTGCGTAGGAAGGTCGAGAAGGGAGAGGAGGGCGGCTGGGGGAGGGGGGCGCGCCCAGGGCGGCAGCCAACCGGAGGGCGAGAAGGCAGGGAGCGTCGCGACAGTCTTGTCCCCCAAAGTTGTTGAGTGGTGTGTTGCGATGTGGGTTGTGGCGTGGTCGAGATGCGATGCGAGACGGGTGATGCGACCGATGCGAGAAAAACAGATGCGGTGAGGAAGAAACCAATCGAGACGGGATGACGATCGAAACGAAAGAACGGGAAGGCGCGGAAACGGCGGGTTGGGGCAGGTGTGGTCAGGTCAAATTGGGGGCGAGGGGGGGAAGCTGCGATGGGGGCGCTTTCGTTTGTTGATTGCGCAAGAGCGACAAGGCGGGAAGGCGCAACCCGGACTTCGGACGAGCAAATGCTGGGCGCGTCGCTTTCGTCGGGACGGTGTGGAATACCTCGACAATCGGCACGTTCGAGACCCTCCCTTTGCGAGAGATGGCAGGTCAGATCTCACTCTGGCTGCGTCGGTTTCTCTTCCGTTGCAGCGCTTTGTGTTCCTCCGCGCTTGAGGTTTTGGTGCTGACCCCTGGGCTCTTTGCTCTTTCCTCCTTCCCCAGCAAAACCGACGGGCCCGCTACTACCTTTCCTCACTGAAAACAGCAGGAGCTGGAGCTTCCACGTGACCAAATCGAGATAACAAAGCGGGTTTGCGTGATATAAAAGTGGATCGTCTCTCGGAAGCTGACGAATCATTGCATTGGGCCCAGGGACCTCAACCTCAGCTTTCATCTGTTCTTTTCACCTGTCGCATTCTCTCGTCCGTATCTTACAATGCCACGCGTGCTCTCTCCCGGTGTAACACCGGTTCGGACGGCGATGCCGTTGCGGCAGTATGGCCTGTGGCCGGCCCTGTGCTATGGAGCCGGCGCCTTGTTGACGACTTCGCCTGCCGATCCGGGGTAGATAGCGAAGCGCGTCCAGTAACGGCTGGCACCCGTCATAAGCGGACATGCGTCGTACTATTTTACTTTACATTTATCCAAACACGGGGAGACAGGTCGCGAATTTAAAGTTACGACGTAATGGACAAGGCACGGACGGCATTTTGCATCTGTTAGAAATGTTCCGTGACGCCATGCCATGCTTTCCGGAGCATGGAGAGGGAGTTGGTAAAAAAGATGGGGATCGGAAGCCAAGCGTTGGCCCTAGGGGGCTTTTTCGACATGTTTAATCGGTTAGGGGGCTTTTTGTCGTTGCCGGTTCCATTCCTTGTCCCGGACGCCACAAAGCTTTTTTTTTTTTAATCAAGTCTGAGGCGTCTGAGTGTATCTTATCTTATGACGTGCTCGTACGAGGCGCGTTGTCGGCAACGAGGGTCAGGCTCGGTATCGTGATGGGGAAGGACGGAGTCTCTTATTTGTGGACGGCTGCTGCTTTTGTCTGGCAGCATGTGTTGACAACAGGGAACAACCGCCTGAACTTCGTTTCAACGTCGGGTAAAGTCCGCCCCAAAATAATATGCATCGCGCCGTGAGCACTTGCAGGTGCACTGCCCGGTAGCCCTGTCTTTCTTTGCCTGCCGCGTTGCCGCAGTTCATCCCCCAACTGTCAGCATTCTGCCAGCCAAGTTTTTAGCGCCTCTCCATCTGCCAGTCTTGTCTTTTGTGAACGCCATCATCGCTATGGCGTCTGTGGTTTTCTCGGCGCACTGCCGTTAGGGTGCACCTCAGGCGCTTGGGGGCTTGGGAGGCTTTTGGTGGCGTTTGGTTGCGGCTGTGGGCTTGCGTGTGTCTTGGCTTTCTTGGCTTCTTGTGGGTTTGTTTTTCTTTCTTTCATTCTTTCTTTCTTTCTTTCTTTCCTTTTCTTCTTCTTTTTTCTTCTCTTTTTCTTTTCGGTTTTCTTCACATGCATCGCAGTTCATGGAGTGTGTTGTCTGGAAGTTGCTGTCTTTATGTAGTCCCATCGTCTAACCACACTGTTGATCGGCGAGGTTAACACTGTGTCGTATTTTCGGACACTCAGCCCTGCTTTAATTCTTTAATTTCGTCCAGCGAAGCGGTACACAAGATTGGCAGATTGGCAGACCACCCATACCCGACTCGACAAGCGGCACGGGAGCAAAAGGCGCGCTTGTCGTTCTTGGAACCGCGTTTCATCAAATTAAACCATTGCGGCTCTTCTTGCCAGTTTACGGGGCATTGGTATCTTACTTGTCCTTGTTCCTCGCAGTGGTGTCTCCTTTCGTCACAGGGATCGCCGTCGACATTGTCTCTTTTGCTTGCTTGTCTTTGTCTTTGTCCCTCGGTCAAGCTGAGCCACCTGCCAGTGCGACCCAACAACTTGACTTTGGCACGCAAATAGCAACCCGGACTCGAAATCTCGAGGGACGTCTTGATTGAAAAAGTGAGCATCATGAATATATCTTACTCTGTACGACGTACGACGTATTTTGGGTTCGTTTGGGCGAGATACCACTTTGAACACATCCGTCGTGCCAGTGCTCGTCATGTTTGCACAGGTTGCGTAGATACTTGTAGGATCGGTGGCTGTTTGAGATGTGTCTGCTGGGGTCCATTGGGCAACTTAAAGCGACGATTGGGTCTTGTCGAGCCAGTCTAGGGCCTGTGTCATAGGACTTTGCCGACTTTGCAGGCGCTTTTCGGTGAAAACACAAATACTGGGCTGCTGGGCAAGGATGGATACGAGCAAAAATAACGGGCCAGGGTCAAAAAAGCAGGGGCCCCATTTCCCATGTCTTGGCGGTCGCAGAGTACGCCACAATTCCCCCTTCTCTTTTCCCCATCCCGATCCCCTCTTTTTTATTTTTATGGAAGTATTTGTACAAGCACATTAACATTTTCAACCCTCTTCTTCTTTGTCGTTAGTGAAGTTTAAACTTTCATCTTTGATCTTTCCGAGTTCGTCGTACTTATGTCGAGTTGGAGATGGTTATATTATTCAAGTCCTTGTAGGTCCTCTATATTTGGAACCTGGACGTAGGGCGGCAGCGTGCATTAGTTTCGTGGCTGTGGTATGGGACTTGTAATACGACGTCAAGAAGCACCCTTTCTCGCTCTCAGCCTGCAAACTTGTCTCGTACATTTGGCATGGCACACTTCTCAAAAAGGACAGGGGATGTGTGGATTGTGTTGCTTAGACGGCATCGAGCATGTCGCGTTATGTTCGTAGTGTCCTTGGAGGGCTTGGGGGTTCCTCTTAACTCTTGGTGTTGTGTCCTTGTGGCCACCCTACGTTTTTCAATTATCCCGTCTGGTGGGAAGGGGGAAGATCGGTACTTGTACAATGGCAGAATGGCTCGTTTTTCTACGACTTCTTGGTGATTTTATTTCTCTGGTCTTCTTCACCCGCTACGCTTTTATTTTGCGAGAGAATTCTTGGCTTGTGTACATGGTACGGGGCACCCCAGATTTCATCGTCGTTTTGTACAGTACAGTCCTATGTAAAACATCCATACAAAGAACGCGCCAGGACGCGCCTGGGTCAACTCCAAATCAACACCTTTCTGCACTTCATTGTTGAAGTAATGAACCTTATGATCGTCGCTTGTCAACGAGGGTCAACGAACAGTTCGTTTTCTTCACTTCCCATTTCTTCTACTTCTCTTTTTTCTCCCCTTTTCCTTTCCTTCTTCTCTCTTCCTTCTCTTCTTCTCCTCTATTTCTCTTTTTTTCTCTTCCAAGTAACTTGGCCCTGCACCGGCACCCTTGGCGAGGCTGAAAAAGAGGGGCTAACAAAGTGTGTATTTGTACAAAGCATTCTACGGACATGATCTGCGGCTCTCTTTCATCCTACCGTTCCCCCCCCCCCCCCCCCTGCCCACGGTCCATACACAGGGAGACAAGAACACCCAAAAAAGCCCACCCTGACGGTTACCAAAACGTAGAAAAAAGAAAATAGGGCAAACCCCCCAGTTCCTCTCCCTTTCCACTTCTCCCTGGAGGCTGAGTTTATTTTATGGGCATGAGCAGACATTAAACGTGCTCCTTTCCCACGTTTCTCTCGTTCCTTACCGAGAACCAGGCCTTGTCTCTCTTTTGAGTTTTCCCCTTCTTGTTTCTTCACCTTCCTTTTTATTTTCATTTTATTTCTCTTCTTTCTATTTTATTTTACCCTTTCTTCCCTCTATTATTCCTACCATCCTTCGATCATACCAGTTCCTTCCAGCTTCATAAACAAGGAACCGTCATTCTTCTTTCAACGTCTCCCACGAATTCGACGAGTTCACGAACTCGGCTGTGTCTACCTGATCATCACCAAACCGCACTGACATCCTCAGGAAAGCCTTTCATTCTACGCCGTCCTCGGGGACGCAACCGACCGCCACGATGAGCACCGGCCAGGCCTACATCATTGCCCACGCCGTCATTACGGGCATCGTGATCCCGCCCGTGTTTGTGCTCTGGATCCTGTCGCAGTTCCAGGCACGGCGGCGCAAGGACCCGGTGCGGGATGGCGTGCCCTGGATGAAGCTGGCGTACCCCTTTTTCTTTCTGAGTCTGATCCTCACCGTGGCCAGCGACGCCATATTCAGCGTGATTCTTAACTCAGTGAGCGACAGCACCGACAACCTGTTTGAGGCGACCAACTACCTGTCGCTGGTGGGGGGCTTCCTCGAGCAGGTGGCCACGACGTTTGCCTTTGTGGCGTTTGTCGAGCTGAGCATGGGCTTTTACACTTTGCTGAAGCCGGCCAGCAATAACGGGGGTAGTCCTTCCAACGACCCCAGCAAGAACGGCAGCGTGGCCAACCCGTCCGTGAGCGAGGACGGCAACCGCCTCACCCAACGCAAGACGGTCCGCATCGCCACGGCCGTGCTGGGGGTGGTCCTCCTCGCCCTATCGGTGGCGCTGCTTGGCAAGGCCGTCAGTGCCTATGTCGTGTACTATCGCGACATGAACAGCACGAACACCGGCGCCGAAACCGACACCGGTGCGACCGACTACACGGTCGTCGTCGACAACTACCTAACGGCGATCCGCGTGGCGCGCCAGCTCGGCGCCGCCTTTGACATTCTGGTGTGGGTTCTGTCGCTCCCCCTCATCGGCTTTGCCGGCTACCTCGTGCACCGCGCCCAGGGCCTGCCCATCAAGGGCGCCACCGTGTTGATGCTGGTGGCCAGCCTCGTCTGGTTCGTCCGCTTCCTGTGGCACCTGATTTATGACGCGCTGTGGCTGCTGCCCGCCGCCAGCCTTGGCGTGCCCGTCTGGTTCAACATTGCCGACCCACTGCTCAACGTGTGGACCTTCTTCGTCGTGCTCGTGCTGCTGTACGTGCTCGCGGCGCGGCGGATGGGCGGGCTGTGGTCGACGGCGCAGCCGTGGACCCAGTACGGCGCCCCAGCCCCATATGGCGGCCAACCTCAGGCACCCTACCAGTACGCCGTGTACAACCCCAACAACCCCAACTACATGCCGGCCCCGCAAGGCCCCGTCTACCAGATGCCGGGCCACGAGCAGCAGCCGTTCCAGCCACAGACGTTCCACGAGATGCCCAACCCGGTGGCGCCCGTCTACCCACAAGAAATGTATGCACCGCAAC
Source organism: Sporothrix inflata (assembly GCA_021396225.1). Taxonomy (NCBI): domain Eukaryota; kingdom Fungi; phylum Ascomycota; class Sordariomycetes; order Ophiostomatales; family Ophiostomataceae; genus Sporothrix; species Sporothrix inflata. The sequence goes on from WNYF01000022.1 coordinate 96,715, forward strand.
AGCAGTACCAATACCAGGGGCATCCACAACAACAACAACAACAACAATACCACTTGCAGCAGTCACCGTCGCCCCAAACAGTATCCCAATCGCAGTCGCCGCACGGCATCCAGCCGACACCGCCGCCGCCGTCCGGGACCAGCGCCACGCCGCCGAGCGAGCTCAAGTCATGACTAGATGGCATCCTCAAGACGGTGCAGGGCCATGATGGCGAAGGTCTACACAAGACCAAGACGCATTGATGGGTGGTGGAATGTACGATACCACGTTGATGGGGGACGCATCAACTTTTAATGGATTCATTTGTTTCTTTTTCTTCCTTTTCTTTCCTTTTCCTTTCTGTCTCAGGTTCGAGTCGTTCTATCTATATCCCACATGCAAAACTGCAATGAATCAACATGATGAAACAATGGACTGTACGAAAGAAGCACAAAACGTGAACGTGTCTATTCTATGGAAGGTGTCTTGATGTCAAACGTCGCAGAACCAAGTCTAGCTCTCCTCCTCGCCGTGGACGGGCTTCTCCGTCGTGAACGGCTCGTTCTTGCCCCAGACCTTGGCGATGAACCTGGGTTGTTAGCGACTGTGGACTCTCTTCAGTTCTCTTTTTGTACCAAATCAACTCACTTCGTATGGCTGCCGCGCGCAGCCACCTCGCCCTTTTCGTTGGTAAACGTCACCGTCGTGTACGCCAGTGTCTTGCCGACTAACGTAAAGGGGGTCAGTATCATTCCAACCGTGCAGAGTACAGGCTCACTCACTTCTATCACACACGGCGCTCGCCTTGATCGTCTCGCCCACGGCACCGCCGTTGGCCAGGTAGGTGACGTTGATGTCCGTCGACACGCCCGTGTTGAAAACACCGTGCGAGGCCACAGCCAGCGACCCGCCGAGGTCGACCATGCTGGCAATCGTGCCGCCGTGGAGGATCTTTAAGCGGTTCTGGACAGTTAGCAGACTGCTGGTACCCGGAGAAGACGATCGTCGCCCGCCAGACGTACTGTGTGCTGCTGTGCAATGTCCAGCTCAAAGTCGACCTTGCCCGGCACAGCGTTTGTGACGCGCATCTGGACGAGAGGAAAGTTAGACATCTCCGTAGAGAGCAGTCTGACTGCATCATATGACAGGATGGTCACATACGTGAGGACCAAACAATCTAAAATCAACAGTCAGTACACACCCTCTCTCTTCAACGGCATCGAATGGGGGGCTCAACTCACGTAGGCTCAAGGCCCGACTGCTTCATAAAGTCGCCAAAGACCTGCCGTGAACGGTCAGTATTCATTGAGCATGCAAGGCCACTGTCGACCACCTTTGACTCCCGCATCCCCCTGTGACTTACAGCTTTGACGAACCTCGTCGGGTTCAGCTTTCGTGCCGCCATTGTGGATTGTGGATGGAGGTAGTGGGTGGATGGACGTGGCGAATTGGCTGGATGCTAGAGACACAAGACGAGGAGACAAAACAACGACCAAGCACGAAAGAATGGATGAGGTCAGAGTTGAGTTTGTAGATGTGCGATTTCAGATGCGTCTTCCCGGTCTGCGCTTCCGGCGTTCGGCTTAGCGAAGGGTAAATCGGGGCAATTTGGGGCAATTTGGGGGCATTTGGTGGGCACTCACCGCGCTGCATTCTCGGCTTTGCGTCCGAAGCGGACGCTCGCACGCTATCAGTGATTTGAGTGCCGGCCCACTTTTTTGCTCTCTCTCGTCCTCCCACTGAGTTGCCCCGCGGCACGCTAGCGAACACCTGCCGTAAGGCGCTGTGACGCGTGAACGGCAGGCACGACTGTGAACAGCTCCCAAGGCAGGCCAGACGCTAATCTCTTTGCAGGTAGGAAAAAATAGCTTTCCAACGTCCATCCATTCACGACCATCACCATCATCACCATCATCACGACCACGACCACGACGCGGCGAGCACAACGGCGGCCACAGCAGCGACACCCTTTTACCTCCACCACTACACACTGCATTACATTGTTTACCCTCCTCTCTACCATGCGATAGCGGCCAAGACCGACCGAGGCCGTCCGACAGCGACCTCTTCGACCTCGACTTCGTTTCCATCCGAACGTGTCCCCCGTTCGACCTCCCTCCCTCCCTCACAATGGCGTCCGCACCCTCCCTCACGCTCTCCGACTACCTCGAGAAGCAGCCCGGCACCAGCTTCCGCCGCCTCTACCAGCAGCCCTCCACCACCCTCGCCATCTTCCGCCGCATGCTGCCCTCTCTCGCCAAGACCTTTGTCCGCATGATGCTCTACCTCGACGGGCCCCTGTTGCTCGACACGCTCGACACCATGGTCGCCCCCGACGCCAAGCGCCAAAAGGACCAGGCCCTGTCGATCCTGCGCGCACTCCACGTCGTCCAGATCACCCCCGCCGTCCGCGACAAGCCCCAGGAGATCATGCTGACGGCCAACTTCAAGAACTCGTTCCGGCTCGCGCTCGAGGGCGGCGGGCGGCAAAACAGCTTTGGTGTGCCGAGCGTGAAGCCCGTGTCGGCGGACATGGACATTGCCTTTCTGGACAAGTTTGCGCGGCGCAAGTGGGAGGACATTCTTCATTATGTCGTGAACAGCGTGGGCATTCCGAGTTCGGGGGGCGGGTACGAGGGTGGTGCCGGCGGTGGAGGGGGTGGCGGAGGCGGGGGCAGCGCCGCCGGTCCTAAAAGTACTGTCAAGGAACTTCTGCTGGCCGGCCGGCTGGTGGAGCGCCGCATCGGCATGCCGGGCGGCGTGGGCATCACCCAGACTGGGTTCACCTTTCTGCTCCAAGCGGCCAACGCCCAGGTCTGGACTTTGCTGCTGCAATGGCTCGAGGCCGTCGACCAGCACCACTCGTCGTCCGACGGCGGCACCGTCGACAGCGTCGACATGCTGTCGTTCCTCTTCATGCTGTCGACGCTCGAGCTCGGCCGCGCCTACGACACCAACGCGTTGACCGAACCGCGCCGCAACATGCTGCCCTCGCTCATGGACTTTGGCCTGGTGTACATCCCGCCGCACGAGCGCGCCTCGCAATACTTTCCGACACGCTTGGCGACCACACTTACAGGCGGCGGCGACGCCGATGCTTCGGCAGCCGGTGGTGGTGGTGGTGGCGGCGGCGGCCTCCGCAGCGTCAAAGACGGCTTTGCCGCCGCCACCGCCGACAGCGTCGCTGCCGCAGGGCTACCCCCCGTCCCCGGTGCCGATGCGTCGGTCGGCCGCAAGGGCCAGGGCAGCATCATCATGGAGACCAACTTCCGCATGTACGCCTTCACCTCGTCCCCGCTCCAAATCGCCGTCCTCGCCCTCTTTGTCAAGCTCAACCAGCGGTTTCCCGGCATGGTCGCCGGCAAAATGTCGCGCGAGTCCATCCGCCGCGCCATCTCGTACGGCATCACCTCCGACCAGATCATTTCGTACCTGGCCGCCAACGCCCATGAGCAGATGCACCGCTTTGCGGCCACCCACCACCGCCCTGTTCTGCCGCCTACTGTGGTGGACCAGATCCGTCTGTGGGAGCTCGAGAACGAGCGCATGAAGTCGAGCAAGGGTTTCCTCTTTAAGGACTTTGAGACCACGCGCGAGTACGACATGATGGCCCAGTACGCCGACGAGATTGGCGTCCTGGTCTACCGCAACGACAAGAAGCGCCACTTTTTTGTCACCAAGCACGAGCAGCTGGTCGCCTACCTCAAGGCGCGGAAGAAGGCGGAGGCGTAGCCTTTGTGCGAAACGTTTTCTTATCTGTTTTTGTCTATCATTTACGTTTTACATGTTGTGCCATTTTCGTTTTCTTTTGCATGGAGTTTTGGCAGGATAGGGTAGGCGACATCAAAATCACAGGGTGGTCACAGGCAAGACCACAAACATGAATGTTACAATAGAACAAATACAATATCGTACAAGATACAATCCTCAACAGGCAAACATGTACGAAACTGTGCTTCGCTCCTTCTTTCCGGGTACTGTTCATAATCACGGGATGTCTCATCTTTACCCTACGGAGGGGGTTGCACTTGCCTTTACGGTCATTGCCATGTGATATAAAACATATTTTATCGCCATAACAGCGATTTTTATAACAGTTTTGACACTCCATGGCTCCCATCATCTATTCCTAGGTGCTTCTGTATCCTTCTATATATGTCTGCTGTATTTCTATGCCAAGCTGGCTTACAAGAGGGCATCGGTGGCATACTGTCGTCTGATAGGCCCGTTCAACAACGTTCAACGATCTTCAAACAGACCGCCCTAAATCGTGACATATGATGAGATGCACCACAGAACTCTATTTCTTCACCTCCCAGTGCCTCAAATTGACTTTCTTTATGATGCTAAATGGCTGCCACGGCAAGAACTATCCTGTACACCGACCGGCTGGTGGAACCGCCGAGCACAGTACGGTTCCAACAGTTTGTTTACTTTTCTCCCTCAAAAACTGTGCGAAGACTTTGATAATCACAGTAAGCTACATCACATTTAAGGTTCTCGCACACTTTCATACGTTTTCTTTTCTTTTCTTTCCCACAAAAGGCCCTTTCCCCCCTCTCCCTCCATCTCTCTTGCTCTTTCTTCTTTCTCTATTTCCTCAACCCCAAAATCTAGTTCGTTCACCCGCATCCAAAACCTTCAGATTTCAAATCTACCAACCATCTTCCCAGATATCTGATATCTTTGAATTCTCTACGCATTGGAAACTTCAAACTTTTCAAACTATCTTTCGCCTTTCAAGCCCTTTTGAACGATACCATAATCTTCAAAACTAACATTTTGGAGCTTTTCGATATTCAAAACCTTCACGGAAAGAGCAACCGGTAACCTCGTTTCTTGTTCCTTCCTTCGATATGGCTCCTCCAGGCAATATCCACAACTCCTCAGGACACTCTGCTTCCGGGCATGGCAACCAGCAGCAACATCACCACTACTACCTGTACACCGATCGGTGTCCGCCGCTAGCTACCATCTTTGCGACAGATCGCACCTTTACCAACGCAGACTGCATCGACCCGCCCCGTGGCCCTGATCATTATATGAACATGCCGGGGAGAAACAGACACAACGTGGACATGGACACCCCACCCCCCATGCCTCATAATGCATCCGGATCGCCCCTTCCTCCTGTCACGGTGACTCAGCAGGACTGCCAGAACAACGACTACGATACGTGGGCAGCCATATATGGCACGCGTCGTCCAGTCAGCATGGAGGACAACCGCCACAGCCGGTCGAGCAACTTCACCACGACGACGACCACTGGTGAGCAGACTTCCCAAGCGTCCGTTTTGACGAACAACAGCTCCTCCCGTTTCGACATCTACGACCGTTCTGGCCCGCATGTCTCCTTCAGCGACCGTCTTAACCAGACCTTGGAGAGAGCCATTGCCGGCCGCAACTACACCCCATTGCGGGCACGTGGTACCGTCACCGAAACGGTGGCTCCTTCCGTTTCTGCTCCTGCTCCTGCCACCGTCGCCCCAGCTTCCTTGCACACACTTGATGGAGCGCCCAACTCGCTCAATCAGCAGCAGCAACAGCAGGGGCAGGGGCAGCGGCAGCAACAGCAGCAGGCGCCGGAACGTCTGTACATTTTCGACGACCAGTACCCGTTGCCCTCCGACCTTGTCCCCGCGCACCATCAGTGGCCGGCGCGGCCCATCCAAACGTTCGTTTTCGATGGTCATATTCAGCCACATCCCGGAGACCCATACCTATTCGTCCGCGGCGTCCACATCCCAGGCTATCCAGTTGTCCGCAGCAATCAAGTTCCCGAAAATGATCTAGGCGGAAACGACACAAATGACCAGGACGATGACCAGGACGATGACCAAGATCAAGACGACGACCAGGATCAAGACGACGACCAGGATCAGGACAGCCACGATGACGAGGAGGATGGCGATGACGAAGATGACGACGACGAGGACAGCGACAGTGACAGTGGCTACCACGACAACAACATCGGCAACGACTCGCCGGCGTGGGTCGAGTGGACTCAATACAATACGGCCTGGGTCGAAGACGTGGTGACGAGCGTGCCCGCCAGTGCTCCATTTGAATCGCGGGCGCCACGGCCCGAGATGATGGCGTTTCTGCGCCGCCGGACCAACTCGTTAACGCGACGTCAGTGGCGTCGGGTTCATCAATGGACACAGTGTACGCGGGCCGCTATGGATGCTAACGATCCCGACGATGGCCATTCCGACGATGACGATTCCGTTCCAGATTTGACGGGTTCTGAATCGTTTGATTCGGATTCGTCTGATTCGGAGTCGGGCGGCCCAGGTCCAGGTGGTGCAGGCGGTGTAGGTGGTGCAGGCGACGACGACAATGAGGACGACGAAGATGACGGCAATCATAACAACGGCGACGTCGGAAATCCGAACCCTCGGGATGTCGTATCTATCCACATCAACATCAACTACCAGCTAGCCCGGTTGCCGGAGGAGATACTCTTTGAAGAGGACTCTGATGCATCCTTGAGCGACTCGTCCTCCTCCTCCTCCGACGGCTTGTTCTCCTCTGGCGACGACGACCTGTCCTTCTCCGACGACAGCTTGTCCTCCTTCTCTGTCGACGACGACAACTTCAGCGGCCAGTGGCCCCTGGATCCCGTATCCCTCTACATCACACGCGGCATCCACCTGGGCTGGCTGTCGCGTCGGCATCTATTTTATGAGGACACTGAACCGCTCTTGTCTAGCTTTAACGACGGCATCGATGAGGTCCACGACGACAGTCCAGACCTCCAGAATATCGGGTCCCACGTCCTTCAACCCTACGTCTACATGGGATGGTTGCCGAACAAGGACGCGTTCTCTGGCGGCTACAACGACTACCCCGATACAGACCCCAACGATCCGCACAGATCCGGATCCTCGGTCTACTCCGGCTCCGACCTCGACGACGGCAGCGACGACGAAAGCAACCGCAGCGTCACAATTATCACTCACGACTTTACGTCTCTGGTTAATCGTCTACTGCGCGAACATGAAATGGGCATGGGGAAGGTCAAAAGGCAGAGGGCGACGCAGAAGGAGACGGAGATTCTGGCGCAATTTCAGATGCCGATGCAGACGCAGACGCAGACGCGGACGCAGTCGGAAGCGACGCAGGACGACATTGACTCTGACCTAGAACGTCAACTGGCGCAACTTACCTTTGCCGAAGACGTTCCATTGCCTTCGTCCTCCTCTTCCGACGACGACGACGACGACGACGACGCCAGCCAACGCTTGCCCGACAGCAACAACTTGAACGTCAATTTCCTCAACGACATTTCGCAGCAGGGCGACATCTTCGACCAGATCCGGGATGAACGCAACACCCGGCGCTCGGCCCGGCGCGCTGCCCGTTATGCTAACCGACAAGCTGTCCGACACGCTGCCCGCCGTGCCCGCCGTGCCCGGCGCGCTGCCCGCACCGCCGCATCTATGCCTACGCTCTCGCCTATGCATTCGCCCCCACCTTCACCTACGCCTACGCCCGCGCCTACGCCCGCGCCCGCGCCTACTCCTACGCTCGCGCCTACGCTCGCCAGTAGGCTTGATTCGCACTTCGAATCGCTCAGAAGTATGTTTGCGGACCAAGACCAAGGGATTCGCAATCTAGAGAGCTTGCTTATCCCTGTCGGGTACGTGCCACGGTCGGACAACACGCATAACAACACGCAGGACGAGAATCAAGATGAAATGCAGGACTTCGACCAGGACGACGACCAGGACGACAGCGAGGCGGAAGTCAAGAAGGAAGACCAGGAGGAAGACCAAGACGAGGACATGGACGAGAACTTGGAAGAGGACCAGCGCGAAACCCTGAATAATATCCTGGAGATAATACTGGAGGAATTCCAGGAGGAAACACAGGAGGAAACACAGGAGGAAACACAGGAGGAAACACAGGAGGAAACACAGGAGGAAACACAGCAGGAAACACAGGAGGAAACACAGGAGGAAACACAGGAGGAAACACAGGAGGGGGTTCAGGAAGAGGATCAAGAGGAGCGCCACAAGAGAACACGGTCTGAAATGGAGAAAGAAGACGAGTAAGGCGAGTAGGATTCCCCGGCGAGCTTGACTGCACGAGTTCCAAAACGGCAATTTACGCTACCATACCGGCCAAAAAGAAACCAAGGAGATCGTGACGATCAAGGATGTTGTTGAGAGGACGTAAGTGGGATGTAGCAGTACAGTTTTGAATATTTTGAAATTAAAGAAATGAAAAATAAACCAAAGAGAAGAAACAATGTGAAATGCCACGTTTCGTTCCTAAAAGTTAAAATAAAAAGATGTTTGTGTACAGTTAACTGCTTCTTGTACGAGAAATCATTTCAAATAGAATAGAATAAATTATGCAAAACAAACAAAGACGTAGAAACAATGAAAAACATAGAAAAAAAACGTAGAAAAAAACGAACTACTAAGAAGAAAAAACATCGTGCAGCACTTTCAATAATAATATTACGATTTTATTATTAAACATAGTATGCCTGCTTTGTCTATGGTTTACCGGTCTACCGTCGGCGCCGGTGACGTCACTCCTCCCACCCCTCGATGGGAAAGGTAAAGTGCACGTCGCCCTCACCGCGCGGGATGGCGTTGCCGTTGGCATCCCACAGCGCCCGCTCCGTGTACGACACGTTGCCCGCCCAATCCACCAGAATCACCGTCTGCCTCTGTGTCCCGTACAGGCCCGTCATGAAGCCCGTGGCCTGCTGGTCCGGCCGCTCCTCGGACGCCAGTTCGGCATCTGCGCCGCCATTGGCCGCCGGCTGCTTCTCGGCCAGGCCGTCCACGCCCTGTTCGTCGATGCTGGCGGCGCACACGCGGGGACCGCCCGCCACGGCTTTGTTCATGGCGTGGCGGTGCTCTTCGTCGCCGATCGCGGGGATGAACACGGAGTGTTTCAGGAGTGGGATCTGGTCCTCAAAGGACAGGTCGGGCCGCTGCGGTAGCGTGTCGCGGTCTAAGATGGCAAACAAGGCTTCGCGCAGTGCGTCGGGCTGCCGCACGCCGGCACGCACCAGCCCCTCGACGGCCTGTTCGGCTTTGGCGTTGGATCGCGCATCGGCCTCTTCTTCCGCCAGCCGCCGCAGCGCCTCCTTGCCGTCCCGCACCTTGGGCCACACTTCGGGGTCGTCGTAGCTGGAGTTGGAGAGGCCGTACACCTCGCCGCGCCGGCCCGCAATCCACGGCACCTGCGCCACCTGGTCGGCGCGGTTGGAGATGATGGCCAGCCCTTTCTTGCCCGTTGTTGTCTTTGTCTCGGCGTCGAAGAGGGCTTTCCGCAACTTGCCGCAAATGAGGGAAAACCCGCCCACACCCTTGACGCCCGCCCCCGCCAGCATCCGCGCCACAAAGTCGTCCGTTGTCTCGTCGCGGTCCGCCGTCAGCCACGCCGTCACCATGCCGCCGCGGCTGCGCTGGCCGTGGATCGGGTGCGCCGCATCGTTGGGCGTATCCTCGCGGAAGTTGGTTAGGACGGCAAAGTGGCCGGCCGTCGTGATGCCGAGCCACGTGCCGTGCTCGGGCCGCTGCAGGTCGCGCGACGAGAGGATTTTGTGAGAAGTTGGCGGAGCCGGTGTGCCGTTGGTAGGTGTGCCGGTCGTTGGTGTCCCACTCAAGGTCCCGTTGGGCGTCACAGCGGACGACTTGCCCGGTGTCCACCAGTGGGGCCGGGAGGTGGGCCTCAGGATAAACTCATCGCGGTTGTCGATGATGATGAGCGCGTAGTCGGGGTGCGCGGTGGTGAGGAGGACGATGCACATGTTGTAGGTTGTAGTTTGTAGGTTGTTTTGAGGTTGAAATTTAGGAACAGATTGGGTGTGGCGTTTTGACAATCGTCTTTGTCGTTGAGCTTCAGCGGGACTGACTTCGAGGAACTGCTGCCCTTTTAAGCCGAGAGGTGCTTTGCGACTGGCGTGTGACAGCGTCAAATGCCAATGCCGTGCTGCTGTGCTGCTGCGGCGGCGTCCGATATCGTCTCGTGTTGACGTTGTCTCCTGACTCGCTGCAGGGGAACTGAGCGGTGGACTGAGGTCTTGAGGGCTGAGGGAAGAGGCAAAAGGGTTTGAAGGTAGATAGCCGAGCCGTGTAGCGTTGGGCAGGATTGAAGAATGAAGTAGGGACACGGCGCCAAGCGATTGCAGCTTCTAGGAAGACAGACAAAAGGAGGAAGGCGAGTGGTTATGAGGTGGCGCGCGCGAAAGAGACGAACGACGTTGAGGATGCGCTGTGCGATGATGCAGTGGATGCAGTTTGGTGTTCATGTGATGCGCGCAGCTCCTTCCCCGCAAACAATGGCACTAGAGGCAAGAGCAGCCTGTATTCCAAAGGCAAGAGCGAGGGACAGGAAGCAGACAGAAAGGAGAAGAAATAACCAACGAACAACGAGGCAACAAAAGTAGGTGAAGATGTTGAAAGAGGTTGAATGCAAGCTGCAGGTACTGCTGGCAGGAGAAAGTGTTGTCTTTGCAGCTTCTCCCACGTGTTGCTCTGCTTTTGGCTGCTTTTGGCTGTCAATGAAGTTGGGCTTCGTAGATCTAGGCCTGGCCCTGTGATGAAATGGAAAATGGAGACATTTTGCCCCAATCCGAGCAGTTTGAACCAGTCACAGGCTGTCCACGAGAGCCCATAGTCTAGCTTCAACTTATGCACCTCGGTGCCAGCGAGTGTCTCGAGTCTTGTCGCTGACTCGGAGCGCTGCTGGACAGTGTTTAGTGCGGTTCACTGTGTCTCAACCACGCATGTCTAGGCAAACGTCACTCCACGCCAAACGCCCACCAAAACAGCTGTCCAGTACCAAAGCGCGCACTCAACTCAATGGCCTGACTCAAACAAATGCTCGAATGCAACAGCAAAAAGAGCCGCGGCTATTCAACAGGCGACTTACACACGTTGAACGACTCGAACGACGGGTGACAGTTTGTGAAGGGTCGTCAAGCAGGAATGCCAACATCGAAGAATCGATCTATTTTATCTCATCCAATGATTCTGGTGCAACATGCAGCCACACCCATCAGGGTATTACGACGTACTCCGTACAGGAGGTGTCAACGTCAACCAACGGCCGTCACCGCCCGTCTTTGTTTTTGTCGAGTGTCTTTTGGCCTACTTTTACTACTATGTACCGCTCTGACCGTTGCACGACACATGCATCCTATGCCGGAGTGCTTGCATATATTGGTGCCGACCGGGTCGTACGAACATGGGTCTCTCATCCATGCTGCAACTTATCGGTAGAGTGCAAGCTAACGAGACCGGTCCAGTAATTGCAAGAACAGAATAATTAGAAACCTCGAGTTGACGTTCTCTACATACAACGCACCGACGGCTTATCTGCCATTTAAAACTTACATCTTTACTTGCAAGAACGTCTTCGGAAAAGAGCAATGATGGATGCCATAAGCTGTTGCTGTCAATGTGTGCTTGTGACGTCAGGGAAGTAGTTGTTTTAAACATGCTGGACGAAACCCATTTCCTTACACCGGCCACCGCTTTGGAGTCTGCTTCGTTTAAAGCAGCCCGTTCAGAGACAAACCTCATCGAGCCTATCTCCAAGTCGTTCAATTGTCAAAGCGCCAAAGTCCAAAAAATAAGCATCGTTCATCTTTCCCCGGATTTTGTCTTGAACCCACCCCGGTGACCAGGTCTTTTAACACTTCCCCGCAGTCTGACAATTAACAACACGTTCGCAGCATTACAAAAGGAAAGGACATCGAGCATCGCTCAAACTTTCCTTATTTATTATCAACGCACTTCCTTCCTTTCTAGTTCTCTTGCGTTTCAATCTTCGAATAAGAATTGGGCCAGTGCAACATGGCCAATGTCACTGCCCTGGCCGTTTTCACCCGAAGGGTGGTAAGAAAAGAAGCTTAAGTGAGCGGCATCCAATCGTGCTGTCAGGGTATGGTGACTTTTAAGGCACGGCATCACAAATCGCAAAGCATTATAAGAATGAGCAGCAACAATATGCATACTACGAAAGCAGTGAGTCAACGATGCGATAAGAGTCAACATTAACCACCTGCCTTTTTTGTGAATTTGTTTAGGAAAAAGAGAATAAAAAATCCATAATAAGAGTAAAAAGGAAGGATCGCGACCCATCACGTGACCCCTTACAACGCGAAACGCAAGCCGCCCGTCACCGCGCAAAACGAAGACCAGGTTCTAATAAAGAAAATAATTCGCCCGATGCCGCACAAATCTGACACCCGCAAAAAAGTCTCCAGAATGACCGAGCACCAGGGACCTCCCACTTCCCTTTTCCTTCCTTTTCCCCTTTTTCCCCTTGTCCACGCCGTGCCCAGACGTGCCTTGCACCTTTTAGCGGCCCCGTCATCTCGTCTGATCTGATAAAAACGTGCTTTATTTTTACTATCGATACGTGTCCCCACCAAGCTATCAATGATTGACTCCACGAGATGACGAGTTGTCGCTTCTTTTAAAGCTGCCTGCTAGGCAATCGCATTTGTACGCTGGCCCGGTCCCGTCGTCGGAAGTCACAGACGCGGCTAATCGACCTGCCCTACTCGGCCGTTCGGTGTTACCGGCCATGCCGTGCGTTATCTGCTTCTTCTCGTTCGCCCCTTCCCTTTTGTTTCGCGTGCCGTATGCCGTGCCAGCACCGTAGACGGCGGAATGACACGGTCGTAATTGTCGGATTCGCATCATCACCCCCTAGCTCCTTCCTGTACTGTATTGTGTAGGATCCTTCCCGGAACGTTTCTTGCGTACCACGTACACACAATCGTCCCCAAATCTTACGTTTTGCTCGGGCCAATATTGGCCAGTGTTGCGTCTCGGGCCCTTTTGCTTTCTGGCCTTGGTTTTGTTCCGCCGCGGACATTATCAATGCCCGGCAGGCCACCCGCTTTTTCTTTTCTTTTCTATCCATTGTGTTTGAACTACACTCTTTTTGATTGTTTTGTATTTGTATATGGCCAAGAAGCGTTCCTTCCTTTAATTGTCGTTCGTTCGCTCCTTCCTCCTCCTTTCTTTTTCTTTCTCCCCTTCGTACCTTCCCGTAAGTCGTCTTCAACATCGACGTGTACTGCCTACAACCCTTTCGCTTCCCCCCCTCAACCTCCACCATGGACTTCTCCGGGTGCCACGACGACGACACGTTCGGCCCCGCCGTCCAAGGCTGCCGCGGTGACTTTGACTTCACCATTCGCTTCGAGCAGCTCGTCCTCGGCATCATCCCGCCCGCCGTCTTCGTGCCGCTCGTGCTGCCGCGCCTGCTTTACTTGTGGCAGCGCCCCAACATCATCGCCGGACCCTTTTTGCTGGCCGCCAAGCTCGTCACCATCATCGCCCTCGCCGGTCTCCAGCTCGGCCTGCTCGTCCTCAGCGCCTCGCAACCCGGCAAATTCAAGGCCGTGTTTTCAGCATCCTCCGCCCTCGCCCTGCTCTCGTCGCTATGCATATTTGCCCTCTCCTACGCCGAGCACGCCCGCTCGCCGCGGCCGTCCATCCTGCTCTCGAGCTACCTCGTGCTGAGCGTGCTTTTTGACATCACCATGGCCCGCACGTTCTGGATGGCGCGGGACGACTCGCTGGCCGCCACGGGCGGTGCGGGCGGCTTGTCTGTCGTCGTGGCCGGCTACGACCTCAATTCGGCCGAGACTGTCTTCTGCCGGCTCTTTTCGGCCGCACTGGCCTTTAAGACCGTGTTGCTGCTGCTCGAGGCGTTCCATAAGAGCTCGCTAATCCGGCCCGACGCCGGCTGGCAGGCCGAGGACCACAGCCCCGAGGAGACGAGCGGCCTGTTCGGCCTGAGCGCCTACACCTGGCTCAACACGCTCTTCGTAAAGGGCTACCGCTCCGTCCTGACTATTGACGACCTGTTCGCCCTCGACCACACCATGTCTACGCAGCGCCTCGAGGCCAAGCTGGCCAAGTACGCCAACGAGCTGCCACCGCCGCCCGAGGACGGGGACGCTGCTATAGCTGCGCAACCGGACGGGCCCCGCAGCTTGTACAATTTTGGCGGCAAGAAGCACGGCCTCACACGGGCCCTCATCAAGGCCCTGGCCACCGAGCTTTTGTTGCCCATTGGCCCGCGTCTGGCCCTGACGGGCTTTCTGTTCGGCCAGCCCTTCCTCATCAACGCCGCACTGACCTACCTCGAGCTGCCTGCCGAAGTTGCGCCGCGTGACCACGGCTACGGCCTCATTGGTGCCACGTTTATTATTTACGTGGGTGTTGGTGTATCCACGGCTGTCTACTATTACTACCAAGAGCGCGCCATGTTCATGATCCGCGGCGCCCTGGCCGGTGCCGTCTACCGCAAGACCACCGAGCAGCGCCTCGACGCCGCCGACGACGCTGCCGCCATTACGCTGATGAGCACCGACGTCGAGCGCATCCGCTCGGGGCTGCTCACCATCAACGAGTACTGGGCCAACATCATCCAAGTTGCCCTGGCCAGTTGGCTGCTCGAGCGCGAGCTGGGCGCCGCTTTCGTCGCGCCCCTTATTGTTATTCTGTGCGCCGTTGGCGCCATCGGCTCGCTCGCTTTCCTGACCGGCCGCCGCCAAAAGGCCTGGATGGCCCTGATCCAGAAGCGCGTCGGCATGACGAGCAACACCATTGCGCACATGAAGCACCTCAAGATTTCGGGGTTGGCCGCGCCCGTTGAGACCCTGATCCAGCAGCTGCGCCTCGACGAGCTGGTCGTCGGCTCGCGGTTTCGGTTGATCATGTGCTTTGCCGCCACCGCCGCCTACTCGCCGCAGATGCTGTCGCCCGTCTTTGCCTTTGTCGTGACGACCCGCTCTCTCGACACGGCTAATGTCTTTACGGCGCTGTCCTTTGTCATTCTCGTGACCATGCCCTTTATCATGGTGCTGCAGGGCCTGCCGACGGTCATCTCTGCATTTGCGTGCCTGGAGCGCGTGCAAGAGTTCCTCGAGAAGCCGCCGCGCGAAGACTTCCGGACGCCTCTGACGGAGAAGACGGAGAAGTCGGACAAGGCCGAGAAGTCGAGCACAGAGGAAGGAGAAACCATTGTCATCAACGCCACCAATCTCGGCTGGGGCAGTGACAAATTCAACCTACCCGACATCCACCTCGCCGTCCCCTCGTCCAAGCTGACCATTGTCGTCGGTCCCGTTGCCTCGGGCAAGTCCACGCTGTGCAAGGCTCTCCTGAGTGAGGTGCCCCACCGCGCCGCCGGCAGCTCCCTGCGCGTCGACCTGCGTACACCCGACGGCCGCCTGCGCCGCATCGGCTACTGCGACCAGACGCCGTTCCTGTTCAATGCCAGCGTCCGCGACAACGTTATTGGATTGGCCGGCCCGGATGCCGTGTTTGACGAGGCCCGCTACCGCCAGGCCATCGAGGCCGCCATGCTGCTGCCCGACCTGGCCCTTCTTCCGCAAGGTGACCGCACCAAGGTCGGCAGCAACGGCATCACGCTCAGCGGCGGCCAGAAGCAGCGGGTGTCCATTGCGCGCGCGCTCTACGTCGACACGGACCTGTACATCTTTGACGACGTGCTGAGCGGCCTCGACGCCGACACCGAGGAGCACGTCTTCAACCGTGTCTTTGGCGCGGACGGCATCCTCACCAAGCAGCGCCGCACCACTGCCATCCTGTGCACACACTCAGTCCGCCACCTGCCTGCGGCCCAACATGTTGTTGCACTTGATGTCAACGGCGCCATTGTCGAGCAGGGCTCGTTCGAGACGTTGCTTGCGAACCGCAGCTACGTGCACAGCCTGGGTGTCAAGAACAAGAAGAAGAAGAAGAGCGGTGCCGAAGGCGGCGTTGGAGGCGATGGTGGTGATAATGGCGAGAGCGGAGAAAGCAGTGATCTTGACTCGGCCCCAATGGCCGCTGCGATGGCTGGCCAGGATAGCGGCCTTGAAGAGCACATTGACCCCGACATTGCCGCCGCCCAGATGGCTGGTCGTGCGCTCGGTGACACGTCTGTCTACAAGCACTACTTTGTACGCATCGGCCCGTGGCCCCTTACGGCGTTCGCCGTCTTTGGTCTCTCGTTTGGCTTCCTGTACAACTGGGGCAACATTTGGCTCAAGTTCTGGGTCGAAGACCGTGAGCGCCTGCCGCATCCCCACCACTCGACCGGCTTTTACCTGGGCTTGTACGGCTTCTTCCAAACGTTTGGCCTCATCTGCCTCTTCATCGTCTGCCTCGTCAACTTCCGCACCGTCATCCAGATCTCTGGCGCCCGCCTGCACCGCGAGGCTCTGCAGACCGTCGTGCGCGCACCGCTGCGCTTTTTCACGAAAACAGACAACGGAATCGTTACGAACTACTTTTCACAAGACATGACGCTCATCGACGGCGAGTTGCCCGCGTCGCTGACGAATGTTGGCGTCGGCTGGTTCCTGACGCTGTGTAGTGCCGCCGTCATTGCCACGTCGTCGCCCTACCTGGCCATCAGCTACCCGTTCATCGGCGGCGTCTTTTTCGGCATCCAGAAATTCTATTTGCGCACCTCCCGCCAGCTGCGGCTGCTCGATCTCGAGGCCAAGTCCCCGCTCTACACGCACTTCCTCGACACCATGAAGGGCCTCGCCACCTTCCGCGCGTTCGGCTGGGTCGCATCCGGCGTCGCCCTCAACGACCGGCTCGTCGACCGCTCGCAGCGCCCGGCGTACTTGCTGGCCATGATCCAGCGCTGGCTGACGTTCGCGCTGCAATTTGTCGTCGCCATTTTGTCCACCACCGTGGTGACGCTGGCCACGCAGCTGCGCTCCAACACGGCGTTTACGGGCGCCAGCTTGATTTTACTCATGAACTTTGGCGACATTCTGAGCTTTATCATGTACGCGTACACGCTGCTGGAGACGTCGCTGGGCGCCATCAGCCGGCTCAAGACGTTTAGCGAGAACGTGCACGGCGAGTCGTACTACGACAATGCGGCCGAAACCGTGCTGCCGCCGCTGGCGTGGCCGACGCGGGGCGCCATCCGCCTGCACAACGTGTCGGCGACCTATGAGTGAGTCCACGGTTCCCTAAAAGAAAATACAACCGAATGCCCCTACTGACCATTTGTAGTGACGTATCAAGCAACCCAAGCAAACCTCCCCAAATGGTGCTCGACAACATCAACCTGACGTTCCGCGCTGGTGCCAAGGTGGCCATCTGCGGCCGCACCGGAAGGTAAGCAGCCCCCCGTACCGAGAAAGAAAAAAAGCAATTCTCGTTACTCACCTGTTGTAGTGGAAAATCCTCCTTCATCCTGCTGCTTCTGCGTCTCCTGGACCCGTACACACCAGACGACGGCGGTGTTCCCGAAAAGAATGCATCGGGATCCGACGAGGATGCAGCGGCCATGGCGGCCAATGCCATCTTCATTGACGACCTGCCCCTGCACACCATCGACCGCCTCACCTTGCGCGAGCGTGTCATTGCCGTCCCCCAGGACGCCGTGTTCCTGCCAGACGGCACCTCCTTCCGCCAAAACCTCGACCCCTTTGGTGCGGCCGACGCCAGCATGTGCCAGGCCGCCCTCGAGACCGTGGAGTTGTGGCCGTTTGTCCAGGAGCGCGGCGGGCTTGAGGCGGGGCTATCGGCCGACACCTTGTCGCAGGGCCAAAAACAGCTGTTTAGTCTGGGCCGCGCCATTCTCCGGCGGCGTGTCCGCGCGGCGGCCGAGCCGTCCGGCCCCGGTGCCGGCGTTTTGCTCCTCGACGAAGTCTCGTCGAGCGTCGACCAGGACACGGACCGCGCGATGCAGACTGTGATCCGCGACGAGTTTGCGGGCTACACGGTCATCATGGTCAGCCACCGACTGGACATGGTGCTGGCGACGTGCGACACGGTGGTGGTGCTGGACCAGGGCCGCGTGGTGGAGACGGGCGCGCCGGCCGTGCTGGTCGAGGCCGAGGGCACGCGGTTCCGCGAGCTGTGGCTTGTGGGGAAGAAGGCGTGAAGTGTGACGAAGAAAAATAAGAAAAAGAAAAGGTAAAACAAAAGAGTACTACAAGTGTAGGATGTATTCTCTTCTCTGGTTCCGGATATCTTTCCTCATTTTCTGTATACTACCAATTTCCGCTTGGCGATATCGGGTCGGTCTTGCCATTTTTGCCATTTTTGTATAATTTTTGTATACCTCGCAACATCCATACTCAACCTAGACTACAAGACAGGTGGTCAATAGAACGTGGAAAATAATAGACACGTACAGTTATGTTCAAATCACCACGTGGTCGTCCTCTGCGGCCTTGCGCGATCTCTCCGCCTGGCCTATCGCCGTAGTGGAGGGGCAATTTTCACACTAACCGCGGCTGGATAAAACTCGGCCTCCACGGTTGGTGTGGGCAATGCATTGTGCCCAAGAGCAGAGTTTACCCCGCTGGCTTCACGACCATCACGACCTCGCTTTTTCACCCCGGTGTGTATACGAACAAGTTTCACTGCGAAACGGTAAAGTGACACGAAAACAATCATCGGCCGCAGACAGCTCAACAGGATGGGTGTACGGACGTGGCAGAGCTACTTGCCCAGAGGCGTGTCTCATAGAGCGCTGTGGGCGTTCCTTCGCGTTAATTGGCACCTGGGATTCACGGCATTCGGGGGGCCGCCGGCGCATTTCAAGATCGTATGGCTAATCCCGGCGAAGACATACGACGCCTCTATTTCGTCTGACTAACACAGCTCTTACGACGTCACAGTTTCACGATAAGTTCGTACGCAACGAGAAATGGATCGACGAACAATTTGTAGGTGGACAAAAGGCCCCTTCCATTGCATTTGGATGTATGCGTAGCTTATGCAGACTTCCCTTACAGTTCCAAGAGCTATTTACTGTTTCGCAGGCCCTTTCTGGACCGGCGAGCACGAAAATGCTCTACTGTATTAATCTCGTCCATAATGGCACCCTTGCTGCTATTATCAGCTTCATAATGTGGAGGTATGTATCAGTTTCCCAGCTTGATGTCTTATTTATATCTATTACTCACTCGAAACTACAGCCTGCCGGCCGCTATAGTTATGTTCGGTCTGTCCCTTGGCGTCACCAACATAAACCAGAGTCTTCCCGGTGCAGCATATGCCCTCTTGTCGGGCATCAACGCAGCTGTCGTCGGCGTTATTGCCCTCGCCACCGTTGAGCTTTCCACCAAGGCGATCACCGACGAGCTGACACGTTTTCTCGTGTTCTTCACTGCTTCTGCCGGGGTGTTATACAATGCTCTTTGGTATTTTCCCGTTCTCATGGCCGCATCGGGCCTCGCAACATTGGTATACGACTTCCGCTGGCTGCACAAACCCGCCAGTGCCATGGTGCGTCTGCTCACCTTTTGGCGACGAAAGAGGTCGGCGCCTGAGAGCGGAGCGCAGCAAGAGACAGGGGTGGAGCTGGGCGTGGCTCAAGATGAGCAGCCGTTTAGCGGGCCTGCCGGAGGAGACGACACCATCGGCACATCTCAGGCACGGAACGAATCGCAACCGAGCCAGCGTGCTTCGACGGCTGAGGACGAACCCCGCGTCATCCCTCAAGCGCTTCGCATCAACATCTCATGGCGGACCGGTGTCGCCATCATTGCCTTATTTTTCGTCTCTTTCCTTATTATTATGATTCTTCGCGGCACCCTCGCTACCCCGCCGCACCTATATAGTCTCTTCGCCAACATGTACCTCGCCGGCACGATTATCTTTGGTGGTGGCCCCGTCGTCATCCCCCTTCTCCGCGAGTATGTGGTCGCTGAGGGCTGGGTCAGCCAACGGGACTTCCTTGTCGGTCTCGCCATCATCCAGGCCTTACCAGGGCCTAACTTTAACTTTGCTGTATTCCTCGGCAGTTTAACGGCTATCAATGCAGGATACAGCGCGGCCTCGGGGGCGGCGATTGCTTGGTTGGGTATTTTCTTTCCCGGAATAATGCTCGTGCACGGTACAATGGGTGTGTGGAGCGCGCTACGCAGCCGACGCAGCGTCAAGGCTATTTTACGCGGCGTCAACGCTGGGGCTGTCGGCCTGATCTACACCGCCGTGTATCGGATCTGGCAGGTTGGCTTTCTTAACGAGACGGCCCAGCAGGGAGAAAGTCTGGGGGATGATCCCTGGTGGCTGGTTGTAACGGTGTCGAGTTTCGTTTTCGGACGTTGGTATGGGTTGAGCCCGCCGATCACCATCATTGCGGGTGCGATTATGGGTCTAATCTGGTACGGTATTGTTTCGAAGTAAAGGAAAAGGCTGAAGAGGCTGAGAGGCTACGGTGGGTAACCTACCCTGCTGTACCAAGAACCGTCTGAATCACGACGTATTCTTATATTACATTGCACCACTGTCACGGCCAGCCCGGGCCATCCCGTTCTGCCGCTCGCCACCGTCTGGCTCCCCAATCCTGTCTTTCGTCTGATCTCTGTCTCCTCTGTTTTGTAGCTCCTTGCCACAGTTAATAGATTCCGTATGTCCTGCTCGTTCTTACCTACTTGACCCTCGAGTCTGCCCGCCGTGACATTGAGCGAAAATTCAACGCCATGTCCAACAGAGATCCGAATTTTCTGGGTATGCCTTAAGGGACTGTACATGGACAGTAGTCGACCTTAACCTACATAGCACAACCACACAAGCCACAGCTCTACCCTGCGTCCTTAACAAGACAACTAAAAAAAGCAGCGACAGCCATTCCGCTTTCCACTGTATACAGTGCTCATTCAGATTTAATAAACCTGTGTGGGGCATATCCTAATAAAAACGAACATTGTGCAAAGAGGAAGAGACTTATGGTCGTAACTGTATAAAGAAAGCAAATAGAGTAACATGTGAAAAGATGGCAAAGATACTTGCCCAAACGTAATCATCGGCACAACTATCCTGTTGCCTGCGCTTGTCTTTTGTTGTTGTCTTTACTTCCACACTTCCACGTCAGCCTCGTCGAGTCAGAGTAGGCTAGGCGAGAGGACAAATAAACCAACGCTCCGGCAGGCATCAGGTACCCAAAAAAACCGAACAAAAAGAGAAAACAAAAGCTCCAACGAAGAAAGCAAAGTGGCCTCTTGCAAGGCCAGGCTGTCAACAAATCAAGCCGCCCTGCACTACGACACCAACGTGCAACAGGGCAACGAATTACTAGACATAAAGAGAACAGCATCTCTTGAAGAGTAATTCATTCAATTTCCTTTTCCTCTACTCCGTATTCTGCCCTTTGTTCTCGTTGTCTCAGACAAGCAGAAAAACGACTCCTGACCGAACAAGGCACTGCCTATTTTCCTTGTTTTTCAATTGACCATCGCTGTCGCGGTCCTCCCTCCGGCTATTCGATTTTCTTTGTTCTCTCTCTTGTTATCAACATTTTCGGTGAGCTCTTTATTGTTTTCTTTTTTTTCTTTCTGTCTTCTTTCTTTCTTTCTTTCTTCTTTTTTTCTTCTTTCTTTCTTCTTTCTTTCTTTCTTCTTTCTCCGACTGGACGGCTGCAATATCCCACCTGCCCTCCTCCTCCCAGCCGCACTTACACCGCTGTCCAACCCCACTTCCACTTGTCGAACCGCCCTGTGAGCGCAGGATGACGTAGCCCGTCCGGTGGCCTTCTTTGGTCGCTAGGCTCTGGCGCTACGGGCGTTAGAGTCGCACCTGTGGTCCTCCCCCCACTTGTCCACCAGTTGCCGCATTGTTGCTCCACCCGGCTGGCTGCCTTAGGGGCTTTCCTCTCTGCTCCAGTGCCTCTTCACATGCAGGGGTGGGGCTGACTTGCGTCGTTTCCCGCTGCCTTTCCTAGCGCTGCAGCACGCTGTAAGGCGCAAACAGCTTCCTCGTGTCGCCTGTCTTCTCTCTCTCACCTGTCTGCTGTCGTCTGTCGCCCCCTCCATTCCCCGAAAAGGGTCACCTGCAGGGCCCTCGCACACCCGTGCCGATAAGACTTGCTTTTGGATTCCCTTTCTCGCCCATTCACCCCCGCTCCATCGTCCATCGTCCGTCGTCCATCGTCCCTCGTGTCACTTCTTTCCTTGCTGCAGGACCACTAAAGGCCCGCTCTCGACCACTACGGAGGTACGGAGTACTTTTCGTCCCTTTCCCCTTGCCCCGCCGCCAGCCGCGTCCGCTCCTGCCGCTTTCGCTTTCTGACTACCTCTATCCTCTATCTCCCTTGGCCTTTCCTGCCTCGTTCCTGCCTTTCTTTTTTATTCTCTCGTCCCTTTTGTTCCTTCCCTGACAACGGACGGCCACCTTATTTTCTGGCGATCCAACAAACTCACCGAGCGCATCTGTTCTTGTTCTGCTCTTGTCTCCTCTCGCCCTTTTCTCCAGACAGCCCACCTTCGTCCCCACGCGCGCAAGTTCCCTTGCCGCGATTCGCAATCCGGCTCGTTTGCCCGTTGCCCGTTGCTCATTCCTTCTTCATCTAGATTGCGCTTCAACGACGACCGCCCACCATGTTCGACATTCTCCCCAAAGCGCTGGCGTCCATCGCCTCCTTCCTCTTCCCCCTCTTCGCCTCCTACAAGGCCCTCAACACCGCCGACCCGGCACAGCTCACCCCCTGGCTCATGTACTGGGTCGTCCTCGCCTGCGCCCTGCTCGTCGAGTCCTGGACCGACTGGATTCTCGTATGGGTGCCGTTCTACCACTACTTTCGCCTCTTCTTTCTGTTGTACCTCGTGCTGCCCCAGACCCAGGGCGCCCGCGTGTTGTACCAGACCCACCTCCACCCCTGGCTCGCCCAGCACGAGGCCCAGATCGACGAGTTGATCGGGTCCGCCCACGCCCGCATGCGCTCCGCCGGCATGCACTACCTGAAGCAGGCCATTGCCTACCTGCGGACGGCGCTTGGGTTGCCGGTGGCAGAGGAGGCGCCCGCCGCTTCCTCTTCGTCTCACAGCGGCGGCATCAGCCCGCAGTCTTACACCCAGGCGCTGCTGGCCCGTTTCACCCTGCCGAGTGCCCGCTGGCCGGGCGGTGCCATGGGCTCCGCCGCCGCCGCCGCCACATCCGACCCGGCCGTTCCCTCGTCGGGCGCTGACTTTTACAACCTGCTGGCCACCGCCGTCGGCGCGCTCGGCACGGCCACGGGCGCTGCAGGGGGTGTCGCTGCCGGTGCCGCCGCGTCGGCGTTCAGTCGGGGCATGAACTTTAATAGTGGCAACCATGGCGACAACATGACCGCGTCTGGCACATTGGTCCCGCCCCACGTCCAGGACGCCGATCGCGCCTCGTTCTTGGCCACCCAGCGCGACCGTCTGCGCACGCTCCTGTCGGCCCTCGAGCGCGAGGCCGCGCAGCTCCAAGACGAAGACGAGAACGAGGTCCTGGCCAAGACGTCACCCCTGTCGCGCCCCCTGAGCAGCGCCAGCGGTCTGAGCAAGAGCCGCAGCGAGGCCGATTTCGAAAAGATTGACGCCGAGAGCGGCACCGAAGAGGACAAGCCCGTGCGGCACCGGCGGCACGGCGGCGCAGCCGCTTCTACATCCGGCGGTGCATCCGGCGACGCTTCACACCCCGGCGCGGGCGACCGCACCACGAGCGGCTCATGGATGCCCTGGGGCTGGGGCGGCGGCGGCAGTGGTGCCGAAGGCCCGACCGAGGGCGACGCCGGCAAGAGCTCGTCCGTGGAGCAGTAACCTGGGCCGCACGCACGCACGCAAACTAGAATCTTGCCTTTTTGTACAATCTTCATTGGTCTTTGTTTTGGGGTGTTTTATGTCTTTTTTATGTCTTCTTATCTGGTCAACGGAATCTGGTTGGTGTTCTTACATGTTGTATTTTATACTGTTGCTTTCTTTTCTCTCCCTCACCTCACATATGGTCTCTTCGTCTTGGGTAACTATGGATAGACATTGTGCGCCATACACCTCGACGCACCGGATAATAGAGAACTTTCTTTCTGTGCCTACATTCAACATCACATATACGTATTGCGAATTGCCCTCGTTGTAGAAGAGTTGTGGTATTGTGTTGGCGCTTTATGCGTGTCTATATGTATGTCACTCTCCCGACTATCGTACAGAGATGTTGGTTGTACCATCACCATTCACCTCCCACCGGTTACCGCGCCACCACCCGCGACGTCTTGCTCGCCGCCAGCTCGTACGGATACACCGGCGGCGTGTCTTTGCGCAGCCAGATCTGCCGCCGCTTCTTCGTCACCACGTGCTCCACCCACACCTCCCGGCAGTGCGCCTGCTTGAACGTCCGGATGAACCGCGGGTCCCACAGCTCCGACGCCACCCCCAGGTCCTTGCAGCACCGCATCATTGCGTTCGACTTGCTGCCCTCCCCCGCCGTCGCCACCCCGTCTTCGCCGCCAAAGTACGGGCACTCCCCCCGCGCCTGCCCCACAAACCGGCCCTGCACCACCAGCGCGTACTCCCGCGACACCACCTTTTCGCCCACCGCCAGCTCGCCGCGCGGCGCCAGACCCCAGCCGCCCGGGCCAAACGCCAGATTCAGGATGCGGCGGTACTTAATCTCGGGCAGGTACAAGATGCCGTCGGGCTTGATCTCAATGTCCTGGGGGTCGAGCGGGGTCATGAGCACACGCGCGACCTCGGGCGAAAAGGGCGTGGTGGACAGGCCGTGGAACGACGCGGACCAGTCGACGGGCGGGGCGTTGGGGTCGGCGGGCGGGCCCTGGGCGGGACCCGTCGCCTCGGGGAGCGGCGGCAGCAACGGCTCAGCCTCGGCGGCGGGTGTGGCAGGCGAAGCGGCCGCGGCAGCAGACGTACGCGACGCAGCGGGGTAGGCCGCCGTGCGCGACGAGTGGATGGGTCGGCTGGCAGACGAGGAGGAGGTCGACGAGGTGGCTGTCGTCTTCTTGGCGGCAACGGCGGGCCGTGATGGCGTGCGCGCGGCCGTGGTTGTGGTTGAGGTCGATGCGGTGGACGCTGGGCGGGAGAAGAACGTGAGGCGCTTGGCCGCCTGCGGCACCAGCGTGCGGATAGCACGCGGCGCAGACATTTTCGAGTGAGAGAGCGATTGGGGAGAGGAAGGAGAAACAGCACTGGGGTTAGTCGGGGAGAAAGAGGTGGTGGTTGTGTTGTCGAGAAGGGTGTGTTTTGGAGGTTGTTTCGTG
The DNA here is from genome assembly GCA_021396225.1 of Sporothrix inflata. Classification (NCBI taxonomy): domain Eukaryota; kingdom Fungi; phylum Ascomycota; class Sordariomycetes; order Ophiostomatales; family Ophiostomataceae; genus Sporothrix; species Sporothrix inflata. The sequence goes on from WNYF01000022.1 coordinate 121,687, forward strand.
GCAAAGAGCTTTTAGAGTGGCTGGCAAAAGATTGGCATAGATTTGCGGGCGCGGCTCGCCAAGGTGTGCCACCAGCTACAGCGTGAAAGGCTCCACCAAAATTGGACATCAGCGTTCACAGGCATTTACAGGCTTGTTTTATGGGTCATTTATAGGCGTGAAACAGATAGATTTAGGGAATCAAAAATGAATATCGAGACAGAACGCCTTCAACAGCAAGAATGCAACCGACGAGATAAAAAGAGAACGCCAGTATAAGAAAAGCAAAAAAAGAACAAAAAATCAGTGATAAGAGTGGGCTTCGAACCCACGCCTCTTGCGAGACTAGCATGTTCACGTTGGTCGAGTTGAATCCGGAAATTCTCGTCTAGAACCTGAAGCTAGCGCCTTAGACCGCTCGGCCATCTTACCATTTGCTGATTTGTGGAAGTCGGGGCCCGATTTAGGGAAGAAAAGGGCAGGAGCGATGGGTGAAAATGCGGACCGAATTGAGGCCGAAAATGAATATCAAATGAGCAGAGTTTCTACAGACGCCTAGCCAATTGAGCTCTTAAAAATACAAGTAATATACAGGCCATCATACGTTCAGTTCGATTCAATAAGCCCCTCTCGTTTACTTCTCCGGCTCAACGTCTTTTGTACTTGTGCGCTCGTCGTTGTTGTGCGCCTTCCAGCACGCCCGGAACTTTTCCATCTACAAAATGTCAGCCCACGTTGTCGAGTTTGAGGAAAACAGGTCCATATTCATGATATCTGCCAGCTTCTTAGCCACATGAACTCACCTCGTCTTTGCATGCGCGCCAGTCCTTCTTCTCGTAGTAGCAGTCGGTGAGTTTGGCATTCTCGTCTAGATCACGGCGGCTCTGTGTCAGTCACAGTATTCATCTATCCGAGTCCTCTCAGCCCTTCTCTCAGGATGGCCCTACCTGCACAGCCTGTGCTGAAGATTCGCTGTTCCCTGTAGTACATCGTAATGTTAGAGAAGGTAAGCACTCTTCATAACGGTCAACCGTTTGTGGCCCACCTCCACTTACCACTCATCCGGCTCATCGTCGTCCTGAGCGGCCGCAGCGGCCTCGGCCTTGCTCTCGTCTTTGGTCATGGCCAGTTAAGGAGTAAAATAGGGCGAAATGCAACATACAACGGCCCTTGTCAATCGGATTGTTGAATAGCCGTTGAATAACGCAGATCTGTGGTCGTTCGCGCCTTCCTTCGCTGTTGGGAAAGACAGAGTGGGAAAGCGTGCAGGTGGTGGTTGAGTGTTGTCATACGCCAACCTCTCAACAAACGCCGCCGCCGAGGCCGCCTTTGAACTGCCAAAAGAGGTGCTGTAAGGCGGTGAAACTCGGTCGTTCCTGCCCACCATAGCGGTTTTTGGAGCCTTCCCTCACTTCCCCAACTGCCCTGTAAAAACTCCACAACACTAAATTCTAGCGTCATCCCGCCCATCGCGCCTTCCCCTTCTTCCCCAATCAATTGATTGCCGTTGGCAGCCGCACCTGCCCTCGGAATTCCATTGACAGGAAAAAACTGGAGAGCTATAAAAAGTAGCTTACGAGCTCACGAGCAACCCTCACAGCCGCCTGAGTCACAGCCCAACACCAGTCCCTCCCAGCCAACAGACGACCCGGCCACCATGCCGGCACGCAAGCTCAACGTGCTGGTCTACGCCGGCTCCGGCACCACCACCGAGTCCGTCCGCCACTGTCTTTTGACGTTGCGGCGCCTGCTCTACCCCAACTACGCCGTCATCCCCGTCACCGAAGATGCCCTCGTCAAGGAGCCCTGGCAGGCCACCTGCGCCCTGCTCGTCATCCCCGGCGGCGCCGACATGGGCTACAGCCGCGTGCTCAATGGCGCCGGCAACCGCCGCATTGCGCAGTACGTCCGCGCCGGCGGGCGCTACCTCGGCCTCTGCGCGGGCGGCTACTACGGCAGCGGGCGCTGTGAGTTTGAGGTGGGCAACAAGCCGCTCGAGGTGATTGGGCGGCGCGAGCTAGGCCTCTTCCGGGGCACGTGCCGGGGGTGTGCGTACCCGGGGTTCGCGTACAAGAGCGAGGCGGGCGCGCGGGCGGTGCAACTAACAATACATCGGGAAGCGTTTGCGCCGAAAGGCGCGAAGGGCGCCAAGGACAAGAAGGCGGCACCACCCGACCTCCCTACTTTGGCTTATAGCTACTACAACGGCGGCGGCGTGTTTGTCGACGCCAAGGGCGCAGACAACGTGCAGGTGCTGGCCAGCTACCCAGACGACATTGCCGTGGACGGCGGCAAGGGGCGGGCAGCCATCATCTACTGCACCGTCGGCGAGGGCGCTGCCATCCTGACAGGGCCGCATCCTGAGTAGGTTCCTGTTACTCTCTGTCTGTGTCAACAACTTCCCACTAACAGTACAGATTCGAGCCGGCCAACCTCTCGGAACGCCCTGACCTGCCGCACTACGACGACCTGCTGCGCGCCCTGCGCAAAGACGATGAGTCCCAGGCCCGCGTCAAGTTCTTCAAGGCCTGCCTGGCCAAGCTCGGCCTCGAACTCGGCAACGGCAGCGCCATCCAGCCGCGCCTGACCGCCCTGCACGTCACCACCCTCTACCCGGACGAGGTGCAGGAGCTCATGTACAAGTGGGAGGAGATTGTGTCCAAAAAGGGCACCGACTCGTTTATTCGCGCCGAGAACGACACGTTCCGCGTGCTGCACCCGGACTCGGGGCCGTTGGCCTGGCCAACCGAGGCCAACGTCGCAGCACCGCTCTCCGACGACGACAGTGTCGGGCACGGATACGGCCAGAGAAACCAGAAGCGCTTCAGCTCGGGCATGCTCATGGACCTCACGGACCGCGCCATGCGATACCCCAAGCTATCTGAACTAATTGGCCGCGTGGCGGACGGTACGGCCCCTGACTCGGAAACAGAAATGTTCCGGTCCATCTTGGAGGCCATTGCCAACCACGAGGAGGAAGGCGAGAACACCAGCAGCAGTAACAACCCAGCGACGTCTGCCGCGTCCCTATCCACAATAACCGTCAGCGAGTGGAGGGAAACGTGGAAGAAACACCGGTCCGCGTTTGACCGCACAATCGACACAATCTACAAGGCCGTCGGCCGCACCCTGCTCGGCCACCCAGACGACGTCCCCAAGCTCGACTTGGAGATGAAGCAGGAAATGTGGAGCTCTCTGGTACACTCGTGGGAAGACAAGCGGAAACGGAAAGAGGAGGAGAGCCGACCCCTCGAGGACGACAACAGCGACGCCGGTGCGACCAAGGCACGAAATGACGTCGATGACGACACCGCGGGCCGGCTTATGCAGCTCGTCGACGAAGTAGCCGGCGACGACACCGACGACGGTACCATCAAAAAGATTGTCGTCTACGAGGGTGGCTGGCCGAGCACCGTCGCCATCTTCGACTATGGTGTCTTCTACCGCGCCCTCGCCGCCTACCGCTTGGGATTGTCCTCCGGCACCAACCGCAACCACCACCCAGACGAGGACTACGAGTGGGGCAACCAGCTCATGTACGCCAAAGTTACGACGAGCACAAACACCCTGCTCGAAAAGAACCCAAAATTGCTCGCGACGCTGCCCACTGGCTTTACGGTGACCGCCACGCGCCAGCTGGCCGCCCGCGGCCGCGGGTCCAACGTCTGGCTCGCGCCCGAGGGCCAGCTCATCCTGTCGACCGTCATCAACCATCCGCATCGCTTTGGCAGCGGCAGCGGCCTCGGCGGCACCAGCGGCAACCGCCCCGTCGTCTTTATTCAGTACCTAGCCGCCATTGCCATTGTCGAGGCCATCCACGCCTACGCGCCCGGCTTCGAGGCCCTTGACGTCAAGCTCAAGTGGCCCAACGACATTTATGCGCTGGACACGACGAGCCCCCGCAAGGAAGGCGAAGCGCCCGGCTACGTCAAGATCGGCGGCATCCTGTCGTACTGCGCGTTCCAAAACGGCCACTACCAGGTCGTGCTCGGCATCGGCCTCAACGCCGTCAACAAGAAGCCCACCACCAGTCTCGAGGCGTTGGTGCCCCCGGCCCTGCGCACCAAACTACTGGGAGAGGAGGTGGCCGCCACCGCCAAAGAAGTCATCAACGTCGAAAAGCTGCTGGCGTGTGTGCTCGTGCACATCGAAGCCTTGTACAAACAGTTTTGCCGCCAGGGCTTCGCGGGCGAGCTCGAGCGCCGCTACTACCGCCACTGGCTGCACACGAACCAGATTGTCACCCTGGAGGCCGTGGTGGGTACGCCGCGGGCACGTGTCCTGGGCATCTCGGCCGACTGGGGCCTGCTGCAGGTGGCCGAGGTCGTGCAGACTGTCGGGTCGGCATCCGTACGCGGCGGTGATGGCGAAGAGGAGGATTCACAAGAGCGGCTGACGGGCCGCGTGTGGAAGCTGCAGAGCGACGAGAACAGCTTTGACTACTGGAAGGGTCTGGTGCGGACGAAGACGTGAGGATGCCATCGAGTGGCATGTTGGCGATTTCTGTCTTCTTTTTTGGATATATCTTGGATCATAAAAATAGAATTCCTTGCATTTTGTTGTCCTACTCTTTGTTTTTTTTTGTTCCCCGTGTTGAAGCCAAGATCATGTGAGGAATACAATGTTGTAAGTGGTTGCGAGAAAAGACAGGGCTAGCAGATCTGGGCAAACGAAGCAAAACATATCATAACAATCAGATCCGCGAGAGCAACAGCAACAGCAACGACAACGAACATGCCAAAATGGCAAGACGACTGTCCAAAGTACAGTTCCTCCAAAAGAGGTCTCTGTTTCCTCTGTTTCAAGACTCCCCTCGATTGCCTGTCCCCACTTTGACATTCACTTCACCGGCCGCTCAGTTTCGCCTCACTTTTCCACTCACTTTGTTCTCAGGTCCTCCTCACTTTTCGAGGTCAAAAAAAAATGTTACATGTATATTTTTTTTTTGCAAACAGAATCCGCACTGCTCGCCTATGTTTGTCCTTTCTCCTTCCCGTTTTTTTTTCTTCTCTCCTTTCTCCCTCGCATTCCTTTCTCTCTTCTTCCCTTCTCTTCACCCATATCCATCTCCGGTTCGATCTTCCTTTTCTTCTTCTTTTGTCTTCCTATTTGAACATTTCTGCTTTCTTGACTGTTCTTTCTAGCTTTTTTCTTCAAGAATCCCTTCACACGGCTTATTTTATCACCTTTCGCAATGAGCCAATACGCCCAGTCGGGTCGCGGACCCGGGCGTGGCAGCAACATCACCAACAGTGCCGGCCCAGGCGGCCGCAGCAGCAGCAACACGAACACCAGCAACTCGAACAACAGCGGTAACAACGGGAGCAGTAACGGCAACAACTGGAACAACTGGAATAACTGGAACAACAAGAGCAACAACACCAACACGGTCGGCAGTCCGTCGTCGTCAGCTACTTACCCCATTCCCACCATGTCCTCCTCGACGCACAGCTCACCCCGGCGACCGTCCCTGCCTCTGCCTCCGCCGCCCGTGCCCATGTCTATGCCTACGATGCACGCCTCCACCGACAACAACAACCACCACGGCGGCCCACGCTGTGCATCGGACTACGACCGTGGCTATGCTAATGGCATCAAGTACGCCAAACGCGCGCAGAGCAGCCAGTTTTACAACAACGGCGGCAACAACAGCGGCAACAACGGCAACAACAACAACCAGATGAACCAAAATCAAATTGAAGAGGTCAAACGAGACGCGTTTGCCGCGGGCAAGCTGCACGGGTACCAAGAGGGCTACAAGGAGGGCCGCCGTGAGGCATACAACGAAGGACGCCGCGCCGGACATCAGGATGGACAAATGGAGGGCCATAAAGAGGGACGCCGCGAGGGTCAGCGGGAGGGCCAGAAGGAAGGCCACAAAGAAGGCTTCAAGGAAGGCCACCGTGAGGGACACAGGGAGGGCCGGCAGGAGGGACACCGGGAAGGACACCAAGAGGGACAACGCGAGGGTTACCACGAGGGCTACTACCAGGGCCACTACCGTGGCGAGCAAGACGGCCTCAACCAGGGCTACCAAGAGGGCTACGAGTATGGCTTTGGCTGGGCCAGCACCTTCTGGACGAGCGCGCCCCTCCATGCCGACGTGCAAGAGTTTGTCCCCGGGCAGTACACGAGCCCTCTGGTCGTCGACGGCACCAGCGGCCCCGACATTGATCCAACCTCGTTCAGGACCTGGCTCAACGATGTCGAGTATCGCAAACTGACTCGGCCCAAGCAGGCCGACACGCCAAGCAGCCACGACGCTCCTCCACCTGTCGACCACCAGGACGTCGAGCAGCCGAACAATTATCAAGTGGACCAGCCTGTCGACCACCATGTTGACCAGAATGTCGACCAGCCTGCCCACGAGAATGTTGAACAACCCGCCACCGACACTGCCGACCACATCGTCGACCAGCCTATGGAAAATGACGACCAGCAAGTCGAAGAGAAAGCTGTGGTTGTGGAACAAGTTGATGACAGTGTTGACGATCTGTTTGTCACTCCAATTGAGAACCATGTCGGGGAGCCACTTGATCTCGAGGTCGATGAGGGGACCAAACACCCTGAAGAAACTTTCGAGCAAGCCCTCGCCCAGGCCCTTAACCAGACCTTTGATCAGAAAATCGACGATTTTGTCAACCAGCGTGTCAACACGCCACCTCCCACTGATGTGGTCGTTGGTCCTACCACTCCTAAGAGTCCTGTTCCTCTTCGCCCGCAGGTGGTTTGTCTCTCTCGACCTGTGTCGCCAGACGAGTCCGAGTCCGAGTCCGAGGCCACAGTTATCCACAACTGCACCAAGGACGACAAGGTTGCTCCGATCATCACCTTTGGCGAGATTCCGGTCACAGTCATGAGATTTCCAATCCGCCTTCCGTCCATTCAGACGTCTCCCTCTGCCGCTGTTGAAGCTCCGACGACAATCATAGAAGAGGTTAGCGAGACTGAAGAAGATGTAAGTCATATCCTATGCCAAGGGCCACTCGCGAGACTTCTCGCAAGATCAATGTCACTAACAAAATTCGTCAGTGCGCATCCGATACAGCCACCGTTGGTGACCATTTGGCTTTGCTCCTAGACATGTCCGATGACGACACCGTTGGTCCAGTCAAACTCCCAAAGCCAGCTTCCGAGACGACCACAGCCCTCTCCTCGAGCCCTGATACCACCTCGTCGAATGAGACGGACGTTGGCGACCGGAAGAAGAAAGGCAAAAAGGATCAGACGAAGGTCTCTCACATGACCCCAGCAATGGACAACACCACACCGCACCCTACAATGAAGTTCGAAGACATTGTCATCTTCCGCAGCAACGGACCCGAGCCCGATCTCCGCAACTACCCGTCCACCCTTTACCGAGCGCAGCCCATGTTCGAAATTGGGCCCGACCAGGCACCCCAGATCACCGAGAGCTACCCGTCGTTTCGGACCCGCAGCCGCAAGACTGTCTTTTCGGCATACCGGCTCCGCTTGGGCCAGCTGCGCGATCCCATTGCCGAGATCTACGAAAAGGACGGCATCGTGTTCCCCGTGGGCGGGCGCACGCCACCCCGCGGCATCGCCAAGCTCGTGCCCGACCACATTGTCTACAAGTTTGGCATCCCGCCACCCAATTTTGTGTCGTATGGCGACCCGAACGATCCTTCCGGTGGACAGCACGGCAACCGCCCGCCAATCGGCGCCGAGCGGCTCGCCCGCTGTGTCCAGCACGGCCTGTCGACCTGCCCCATGTGCGCCATCACGCCCTCGTTTCGGTTCTTGGGGCCCGGCGAGGCCTTGTCGCGCACGCTCGAGTACAACGGCAAACCCGCCGGCGACCCGCAGACCAACCCCGTGGCCTTTTGGCGGTTCCGTCCCGTTGGGTTCAGCGAGTTTGAGGTGCACGGCCGCCCCCTGCAAGAGTCGTCACTGGCCGAGACGCAGCACCCGGACGAGGCCAGCCCCTTTATTCCGGTGCGCATGATGCCCCAGTACGACGCCGAAGTCCTGGGCCACCATGTGCTCGGTGAGCACGCCAAGGAAAAACCGCTGGCGCCATCGGACCTCGACACGTTCTGCTGCGAGCAGTGCGGCGGCCTCACCTGGCTGGTGACGCGGCGCAGTCGGCCCAACGGGGGTGGCCCGACTGGTCCTGGTGGTACGGCCAGCACCAATGGAGGAGGACGCACCACGGGCGACCGCACGTTTGGCAAGCTGCACCCGAGCCACCACGCGACGTTCAACGAGGCGTGGAGCCGGTCGCAGTCATTTTGCTCGACGATGGTCGACGGCGGGCGGGACGACAACCGGTTCCCCGAGCAGTCCGGCACGACGCGGTCGCTGTTTGTGGAGGTGGCGGCGGTTCCTGCAAGGGCTGCCAAGAATGGGCCGGCGCCCCGGTTCGGCGTGGCGGCGTTCTTTGGGGCCAACTCGCGGCACAACAGCCGTCTGGACCTGGACCTGGCGACGGCCACCATGGAGGTGGCCAAGGATTCGCCTAGTGGGGATGGCCGCATGCGCCTCCTTGACCTCCCCTTTGAGTCGTTCACGAGCAACGCGGGCCCGATTGTGGCCGTGGCGGTGGCGTTGCACCGATTGTGGATGGACGTGGTGCCGGCGCACCGGGCGGCGATCGACAAGGTGACGCGGTACAACAGCGACCACTCGCGGCGCAAGGCGTACCGGTTCCGGGCCATCATCATGACGGACTCCAAGTACGTGGTGGACCTGTTCAGCGAGCACCTCCACAAGCGGTGGAAGCGGCGGTTCAGGCCGTATGAGGAGGCAGACAAGACGGGTCAGGCCAACGGCGCCCCGGCCACTGAGGAGAAGACTGGATCTGCCGCCGCCGCGGACGAGCCCAATTCAAAGAAGAAGAACAAGCCCAAGAAGAGAAAGGTGAAGAAGGAGAATCAAAAGCAGAAGGAGGAGGAGGAGGCGGAGGCGGCGAAGGCGGTCGTTGCGGCGGCCAACGGCAGGGGCATCCGCGTGACGGTGGTGGCGGAGGAGCACAGCGACCGGGAGGAGCCGAGGCCCAAAAACAAGGACACACACACCACGTTTGACGAGCTCATCGACCTCGACCTGGCCACTGGCGCCAGCCACCGCTCCTTTTCGGTGGCAACGTCAACGCCCACGTCCAGCCGCTCGCGCTCGCGGTCGCACTCACCGCCGCCATCGAGGACAACGCCTGTCATCCCTCCAACGCAGATGCACGGCCTCTTCGCCCCCCTCGTCGACCCCGTCGCCCGCGACGACCTCGACTTTGACCGCCCCGATGGCCGGTTTGTCTACGCCAACACACGCAGCGGGCCGCGGCTGGCCAACGGCGTGCTGGTGCACCTGGTGCGGCGGTACATGGAGCTGCTGCGATGGCACGGCGTGCACGTGGCGCTATACGAGGTGGACGGGGTGTATGTGCATGGTGCGCGGCGTCTGGCGGCGGAGGCGATTGAGTGTGGGGGAGGGTGAAGCAGGTGCAAGGTATACGTGATAAGAGAGACGGCCGGAGATGTGCGACGATGGGGAAGGTTTACAACAATGGCTCGGTCTAGGTGCATCGGCATAGGTGGCCAGGATGTATGTCCGTCAGTCTAGGTGTTCCAGCGTACTATGTGTATTTTTGTTTTTGTGCGGTTGTGTTCAAATAGCGAGCAGATACGTTGTATTTTTCACAACTCAATAATCACTTGATTTTCCTCATCTCTACTTTCGAATGTTGGTAAAGCCAGCAAAACGAGTCGTTTCACCTCACATCACCTAAGCTGCGCAGCGTTTCAATGTTCACCGAGAGTAGGTGAAGGAAAACGGTCGCGTGCCGACATAAAGGCTGGAGACAGATCGTACGAAAGAAGACATTGCCGTAGAGGGTACGTCCTGAACCCAAGCATATTGCAGTCATCTGTGCAACGACGATCAAGTAGACGCTACAAAGTAAAGAAGGGCCGTTGAAATAGGCCTTTGAAACAGGCCGTTGATGTGATGCGAGAATGACAAGCGCAGCTGGAAAAAGGCAGCTGGAAAATATGTCACTGCACAGCTTCGCGCAGTGCGTACAAGAGACCTGTCGTGAAGGCCCCCCGTCATTATGAACAATATGCGTCGTTCAGCGCTCTCCAAAAATAACCATTCGGCATGCATAGGGGTCTTACACGAGAGAGAATAGGGGGCGGCGTGCATGCAGATAATAATGGCTTGGGACTCTTCAGCGGGAGTTCTTAATGAACGGGCCGCACAGCGGGTGAGATGGTGAGAGCGATATGCAAGAAAACTCGAGAAAATCAGGGCAGATCTTCTCGTAATTGCGCGTGTTGGACTGTCATGGGAAAACGGCTGTCAGCAAAAAGATGAAAACGGCCGAGAAGGGCCGCCAACCAGGCCGCTTCCTTCTGTTCGACTTCCTTCCTTTCCTTCTTTCCTTCTCTCTCGTTCTCGCATCCTTTCTAGAAGGACCGGGAACGCTAGGCCATGTGGGCAAAACGTTTTATGCTACAGCCGAGCGTGTAAAACGGTGGCCATTTTTGTAAATCGACACAAAAAAAAAGATACATTGGCATCGACGTGGGATCCTTCCGTTGACCAACCAAGTACACGCCCCCTCCATCTTGCGGGCTTTTCTTTTTTTCGCAGCGTGTGCGCGACGGATGTGATTGGGTGAGAAGTGGCTCTTTTTTTTCGGGACAGAGGTGATGTGGAGAGTGCATGCCCGCGTGTAAATGTGCACAGTTAGAAATGAAGGGAATGAAAGAAATTCGACGTACTGTAATGTCGATAAGATCTGTAAATATTGAAAATGAATCATGCGAGCAGGTCTTCTGAGAATAAATTGTCTGCGATGTTTGTAGAACTTTTGAATATTACTGCTTTCGGAAACAAAGCAAATGCAGAAGAGCAAAAATGTAAGAAGGAAGACAGGCAAACCGACGCAAGACGACCGATGCAACCCCCGATATTTTCGTCACAGCAAGATAGTCCACATGGTGGTGGGCGTGATCAGGCAAGCCAAAAAGTGACGTTTTTGGGGGTGTTCTCTTGTTTGCTTCGGGCATGGACCAGACGCTGTAAGCGCCCAAAACCCTCCTTCACATGGAGGGGGAGGGGACGTGAGGGGTTCGAGAGCCGTGCTCGTGGGGGATGACCATGACGAAGGAATGAAATCGAAAAAGAAAAGAAAGCAAGGCTTTAACTCTTTGCACTTCAGTAAGGGCCCTCGTTCTACACGAAAACCGCAGCGTGGCTTTTTACTCACCTAAAGAGAAAGAAGAAGAAAAAGAAAACACCCGTGATACAGAACAAGGCCTGGCCGGCCCTGGGCCCAGCTTTGTCAAACTCTCGTTTTCGTCGTCTTCCAAAAATACCGTCACGCCGTGCAACAGCGCTCCTCCCGTCTGTGTGGGTGCACACAAGGGCAGGTGGCCAGGCCAGGCCGAGGCGGTAAGCAGGCCTCTTGTGCATCCTCCCACAGACAAAGCCCATCGTACAAGAGACAGCCCTCCTCTTCGTGCTCCCTGTGTGCTGCCTGCGCGCGTGCAGCACACCCTACACGTCGTATTTGGTTTGCGTCTTTTCCATAGGTGGTGACCGGCCGGTGAAGATGGAAAGGCGGTTGTGTGTGGGAATGTGCTGGCAAACCATATTGTTTTATTTTCTGTCAAGAAGAAGGTGACCCTGACTTCGAGAAAGGACAACCAACAGGTGCACGGCTGGTGTCATGTTGGGCGCAGCCTCGTATGCTGGCCTTGCATCCCCTTACATGGTGCGTGAAGGAGCACGAAGACATGACCCAAATTGTATCCAAAGCAACATGCTATTCTTCGTGCCCATTTGTGTTCACAACCTTTTCTCTTCTGCCTGTCTCGCGCCCGAGCAAAGGACCCTTTCTACGTACGGAACACTGAAGCAAACAATGTGAAGTAGACAGAGTGAAATACACGTCAAATTTAGACACTCGTCGGCCTCTCTACAATATGAAAGAGTGCGTCAATGGTAACAAAGAGTGACACCAGGACTTTTGTTGTCTGAATCTTGGTTCGAAGGACTCGTCTATCAAGCCCATTCTCCTTTTGTCTTCAACCTCTTTGACGGCCAGCGGCCACAAAAACGGGCCGCTCGCTTGATCTGTGTGCTTCCCCTATGGCCCGCGTCGATCACTGCATCAGAAGAATGGCCCTCTCTTTCAGCCCTGCTGGCCGCCTAGAAGGGGCGGCTTTGTGCTATGTGGGAGGTGAGAATCCAACGGCGCATCTGACAAGGCGAGAAAAAATGCGGGATAGACGCTGGGGTGGGCGCTGGGGCCATCGACGGCAGATGTCTGGCCACTTGAAAAGGACCTCCAGACGTGCAGAAAGAAACAAAAAAGAAAGGCTCGCTGGTGGAGGGCAGTGATTCGCTGTGCATTGCCGGGGGCGCACTGGTTTGTTTGCCTCGTTGTCCTTGCGTCGTAGATGTGCACTTTGCGATATGCACCCTTCCTTCTGGGAGAGTGTTTTGTTCTCGTCGGTTCCTTCGACGGTGTCGCTCTGTCAGGCACGATAAAAGTACGAAACAGCACAAAGGTGAGTCTTTCTGCAAAGATAACAATACAGAGCCTCATCAAAAGGAAGAGCAGTATCGTAAGGCTCGAAAAAACAGTCACTTGACAGACAAACGGGCGGATATGTAACAGAAAAGTGCAGTAGAAAGAAAAGGAGCACAAAAGAGAAGGGCGGTGAGGCACGCCTCCATCTTAGGGCCTCGTCTTTTTTTTACGCTGGTCGAAGGGGGCCAACCGAGGGACGCGGCACGCGGTTCAAAACCGGAAGCGTCTGATGCTGTCCGAGAGCGTGAAGACTGCACGGTCGTGGACGGCAAGATGGGCAGCCTCTTCGAAAACTATTCGTCTCATAAAGTCTGAGCACGGATCACGGATCGCCTTTGCTGTCCCGTTTCTATCCACGTCGTATTTTGATGGGTTTTGTCTTTTTCGTCGACGATGCCGCACCCAGCCCTAAAACGATGCTCGCTGTTGATTCTCGTTCCGTTGGCGCGTCGTGTCGCGTTGGATGAAAAGCGGAAATAAAAAGAGAAATCGACAGCCCGTTTGCGACCGCTTCGCGCTGCCCTTATGCACACTCCCCCTCACGCACCGGTCCATGACTGTTTGCAGAGTGCTTGTCCATGCAACCCTCCATCAACGCTTTGCTGCACGCTTCTTTTCTGCCCCCGCTCCCAGCAAACGGTCTTCATGCCCAATCGACGGTTTGATTTGCACTTTTAATGTTCCGTTTTCGTTTCTTATTCTTTATTTTTCTTTTTTTTGTCGTCTCTATTTTTGCATCACCTACTGTACGCAGTTGTCAGTGGACTTTTCATGAAGAAAAAAGAAAGAAAAAAGAAGAAGAAAAAAGAAAAGTATCAAAACCCATCATAACAAAAAAGCAGTAAACGTCACCTGTTAGGCCGGAACCACGGCGGGCACTAACGGGAAGGACACTAAAGAAAAAGGACACAAACTAAGAAACGCCGCGGTCCGTCGCCCGTCGCGCGTCCGCCATCATTTACCATCCACTTCTGGAAATTCACGCTGACTTGCTTTGCTTACGCTTTACCGAGTTTCCCGAGATGCATTCGCCGCGACCTTTTTTAGTGTGCTTTTTTTTAGTGTTGATGCTGCATGCCTCTCGCACGTCAACTCCTTTTACCACGTCATTTGTTTTGCTTTGGCTGCGGCCTTGTCGAAAGCAGCCTTTTACGGCCTGTCTTGACGTTTTTGTTTTTATTCTAAGTATCTGACTTACCCAGATAAATAAAGAAATACGGACCAAGCAGCCTGACGCGTTAGTGGTCGACAGGTAGTGACTCTTATTTTGTCTGTTTTATTTTTCTTCTACATGGTTGGGCGTCAATGCCAACGTTCCCAAGAGAACAGGAGGGGATAGAAAATAGTTTTCCCTCCCTGCATGTATTCTTCTTCCCTGTCGTTGTTGCTATGCGCTCTTCTTCCTTGTCATTTTCTCAACCCTGTAAAGAGTCTTTTTTTTTTCTCCCTTGTCCACTCCATTGAAGCCTCTGTATGGCCAGTATTTTACATCACGGCTGTTATTTTTTTACCCTGTCGAGCCTGTTTACTGTAAAATTTTGTGCGCAAATCCTGTTTCATAAAGGGGGCGTGCAATTTAGGGCTTTTCTTTTCACTATAGAATCAATCAATGAACAGAATGTACTGTTATTTGCCCTCTTAGTCTCATATAGTTCTTTGGAGAAACGCACAGAAAAAACGCAGAAAATAACGTAAAGTAAATATTGACAATGCAAAAAAAGACAGTCATGCCACGCATATGTTATGATCACCAGTGCAGCAACACACTACGTAAATCCAATCGCTTACACTGCCGCGAATGTCATGTCACATAGATTGATGGACGTTGTGTTTATGTTGGAAAAGAAAAAGACATTTTTTATTTATTTTCTAACTAGTTTAAATTGTTTTTGTTTATATTTGTTGTATTTTGAGATAAAAGTAGAAACAAAAGTAAAGCCAAATATTTGTTTTGTACGCTTTGTGTTTATTTTCTGATTTGTTTTTATTGTTCGTTTTTATTCCGCCGTAACAAAGCAATTCCATATTCCATCCCTTCATTCACGACAGACTTTGACGTCGCAACCTAGGCCTCGCCTTCCACAAGATATCCGCAATAAACATTTTAAAAGCAAGCGCAAAAGTAAATAAAAAAGTAGAATGGAATGTGAATTCTCCTCTTTTTTCTCCTCCTCCACTACTTGTCTAAGCAACAAAGGAAAAAGAAAAAGAAGAAAGGCTATCTAAATAAAGGAGTGGGAAAATAAATAAAAGCCCAAAAGCCCAAAAGCCGAAATGGTTGACAAAAAAGGGAATGGGGGAATATCGAACGAAAAGAAAACAATGTCAACACAGGAAAACAAAAGACGCCCAGCGAAATGTATCTCCCCCGTTGCAACAATACGTAAATCAAACGAAATCGCAGAAACAGTAATAAAGAGCAAACAACCTCCAAAATTAAAAACTGTCCAAAGTATATTTCCGTCGCCGCTGGTCGGTTCTGTCGAGAGACAAGAAGAGACCAGGAAAGCCTCATCCGTTCGAGACTTTCTCTAAAGTAAAAACTAAACGAGATAAATAAAAACAAAAGTTGAAGCAAACGCAACTATCGAGACAATGTAAAAATCAAAAACAGAAAAAAATAGCAAGGAAAACAAGAACGCAATAAAAGCACATCTAAGATCGGGGAGCGGCTAATTCACCATCGTACAAAGAGATCCACAAACAAGATTGCCACCAACGTTCTCAAAATAATACATGACCTGAAATAAAAGAAAAAGAAAAACAAGAGCTTTTGAGAATCCGTTTTTTTTGTTTTCCCCGAAACCGCCCACCGGCCCAAAAAAGATATGCGAGACAAAAATTCAAAACGAGGCGAGATCTCATTCTCTCCCCCGTCGTGGAACGAGGAAGAAGAGCAAGAATAAAAAGTTAAAAAAAAATAGAGACCAAGGAGACCCAGTATTATTTGTTGTTGTTTGTTCCACCCTTCTTTGTAATATCGTCGTGAACGCTCTTCGTAATGTTCCATCGTGGCAAGGCAATCCAGTCCAGGGGAAAGAGGTAGAGAGGGTCGTAGAAGGTCGAGAAATGTTGAAAGATTTGTTTGCTGGATTGCGGGTTGCCAAGGAGTGGAAGACCAGGAAGTTGGGGTATCTCAAAAGAGAGAGAGAGGCAAGAGAGAAGAAATGAAAAACAGGTTGTCGGTGCTCCCTATCGCGGCGCGATGAGGATTTTTGGGTATTGCACCATCCAGGTCTATAGGTTCCCAGGACAGAAAAGAAAAAGATCCGCGGAAAAAAAAAAGAAAAAAAGAAAACTCCATTCCCTTTGGTGGAAGGGAAAAGCAAAAAAGACTGGAAAACGTTCCGGGGTATTGTTCCATGAATGGAAAAAAAGGGACTCCAAATGCGAAAACCAGATTATAGTAGTGTAGTAGTACAAGTTGAGCAAGACAAGTGTCGAGGTTGTCGCCCAAGGGGTATTTGTCTTTTTTTTTCTTCGTTTTTTTCGTGTTGAATTGTTCGATCCTTTTTTTTGGTTGGTCGATTATGTGTGAAAGTGTTTGTGTGCAAAGTGGAGAGGCAAGGGGGGCAGGGAGAGGAGAGAAGAGGGAGAAGTGAGACGAAGAGATTCTTGACACAACAAACCACAAAAAACGACAAGACACGAGACACGAGACATCGTCCCCCGCCAGCACACGCCCATCTATTGGGTGGGCTTGCGGAGGATGTCTTCGCAGTTGGCGTCGAACCGGAGGTTCCAGAGACGGACCGACTGCATAAAGCGCTCGGTCTTCTCCATCTCGCGGTCGTGGCCAAACAGCGTCTCGACAAACTCAATGCCGGCGTTCTTGCCCAGCTGTGACTTGTCGCGCTTGCCCGTGGTGCGGAGCATGGGCGCCTCGCAGGTCTTGAGCAGCTTGCGCAGCTTGTCCGTCAGGCGCTCGCCCGAGACGATAAAGTCCTCGAGCATCTCGCGGTTCTCCTTGGTGCGCACACGCGGCATCACTTCATCGGTGCGGCGGATCTTGCCGGCCAGCTGGATGAGCAGCAGCCAGAGCTCACCGGCCACCTCGGAGATGGGCGACGTCGAACCGTGGTGGTAGGTCGTCCAGTCGTAGATCCACTTGCCCAGCGAGTTGGCGTCGAACACACTCCCCAGCAGCATGATGGGCTCCTCGGACGGGTCCCAGTTCTTGAGCGAGTAACCGGCCGGGATGCGGTACTTCTTCGCGTCGGCCTCGGTCGCCCGGGGAGGCGGCGGGGTCGATGCTGGTGCGGCCGCCGACGACTTGCGCGCTGAGGAGGTGTTGGCGGGAGGGTGGTAGTGCGAGCTGGAGGGGCGAGCCGTCTGGGGCCGGGCCGGCATGGGCATGGATGTGGAAGCACGGCGAGAGTGGCCGTGGCCGCCGGATGAGCCAGTGGGGGTGGTGCGCCGGGCCTCGGTGGCCTCGGTGAAGCGTGGCGACTCAAAGCCGCGTCCGATGTCTTTCTCCACAAAACCGTAGCCGCCCTGTTCGAGATGGTGGATGTGGTTAGTCCCGTACACGACGTCATCGTTGTAGTAGTTGTGGTAGTAGTAGTGATTGTCACGGTGGTGATGTTTGTCACCGCGATAATACTGCTGCTGGTGCTTGTCACCGCTACGGACGTAGTAGGACTGGCTCCGTTGCTGCTGGTGCGGCTGCTTTCTCGGTCTCGACCTGGCGGGCAACACATAGGTGACGCCGTCGATCTTGATGAGTTCGTCCTCGTCGGAGTCCCCAATGGAATCTGAGGCCCGATAGTAGGAGAAGGAAGCGCTGCGTCGCTCGCGCCGCGGGGGCCGAGGACTGGATGCCCACGTTTTTGTTGTCGTCGCCGACTGCTTCTGCGCCGAGCGCGATGAACTCACATTGGCTGTGGCGTAGTGGCCATCGCTCGTGTACCGCGGCGAGAAGGTCGGAGGCCGCGAAGACGAGGTGTTGCCGGCGTACTCGTGGAAGACGCCGCCACCGCCACCGGCGCTGCGGTCGGCCGCGAGGCCGCCGCCCACGCCGCCGGAGCTCATGTGCCGGAAGTGCGCGCGCGTCGCGGGACGCTGCGGCTGGCTGCCATAGTAGTAAGTCGGGCCGCGCGGCGAGGGTGTTGGCGACGGGCTGACGTACTCCTTCTTGTCGTAGTAGTAGTCGGCGGCAGGCGTCGACGCGTAGGGGGAGTAGGAGGTGTTCATGATGATGGCGGACTGGTCGTCGTAGTGCTGATCGTAGGAGTTGTAGTTGTTGTCGGTGTATTCGAGGTAATTGGTGCGGCTGTTGTTGTAGGAGTGGCCGGCGGCCGTGCTGAGACGGCGTGAAGACGAGGACGACGGACGGTAGTAGTAGGCGCCCGCGTCACGCGCCGAAGTAGTGGAGGGAGATGTATAAACTGCGGTTGAAGCTGTATGCCTATGTGAAGAGGATCTCTGGTGCTGGGGAGGAAGGGGCTTGTTGGGCTTGGGGGAGAGGAACAGGAAAGGGATGATGCCCGAGAGAGAAGATGAAGACCTGTGACGTCGTCGTCGCGGAGTCGAGGAAACAGAGGAAGTAGCCGTGGTGGCGGATGGGATCGTGGCCGTGGCCGTCGGTGCGGTCACGGTCGCGATCGCGGCGGGAAAAGAAGTGGAAGATGTAGAGAAAATCACGCCTGGTCGCGGGGCGCGAGAGAAGAAGTGGAAGAGAGTGACACCAGTCACCTTGGTATGTGGTCGGTTAGAGGAGGGAGGGAAAGCCGTCGACTGTTGGAGAACATATCAAAGGATTTGGGGTGCCGTTTTGCTGGTGCGGAAACGAGACCGAAGGTGAGGGGGGGGGTTTGGAGAGCGGAGCGCGAGAAGATCCTCGAAATTTCTGTGTTGTTCAGAAACGAGGAAAAATTGGTCATCAAAAAGATCGCGATGTCTTTCTGATGCGTTCTAGAAGGCACTGGACGCTTCGCGGGCGAGTCCAGATGGTGAATATGCTTGTGGTGGTCGGTAGACGACGGTGACAGAGACGCGATGCTCGGTCAATGGACGGTTGTGAATGCGCTGTTGTTCTTTAAGGGCTGTTGGCGAGAAGCCAAGATGATGAGGAGGGAGAAGCAAAAAAGGGAAGGGAAAGAGAAAAATTCACAGGGTTGGGTGGGTTGTCTTATTATGTATGCGTTAGTGACGAGAAGGGAAGGGGGCACGCCGCGGTTTGGGCCTTTCTGCGCAGAGACGGAAGGCACGAAGGAGAGAGCCCCGTATTATCGTTAGGGGGGTGGGTGCGGGTGTGGTGGAGGTAGTGGTTATGGTGGTTGGGGACGGCGGAAAGGGGGGGTGAAAAGGGAGACAAGGGGCTGCCAGAACACGTTAAAACAAGGATGCTAGCGGCTGGAGGTACTTGGGTACTTGGGTACCTTGGGTGCCGCGTCGTGTGTGCGCCCTGGTGGAGGGGCGTGTGTCTAGCACAGAAGTACCTTTTGGGGCAGGAAGCAAGACGGTCGCTCTGGCCCTGCGTGCGCGCTCTGAGTCGGTCTGGGTCGCTCTTGCCCGCTGGGTGTTCCGTGCTTTCTTCTCTGGGCTTCGCTGCGTTTGCTGCTTCTGCCTCGTTCCTTCCTGTTCTCTTGGGCGCGCTGGCACGGGGCAAGTACCGTAATAATTGCGACGGCCCAAAGATTAGTCACACCTTGCGACTCCCAGCCACGCGAGATGCCAGTTGTTCGCGCCGGGGAGAGAAGCACTATTCGCGGGCCTGTCCTTCCCAATAGGCGCTAACGAGCCAGTCCGGCCTTTCGTTGTTTTTCTTCTTGTTGTTTATGGGCTGTTCTTGGCTGTCATTGGTTGACTGGTCCTCCGTTTCGACCGTTCCTGACAGTGTTTGTTGGGCCCCGTTTGCTGCTCTGGCTGGTTGTTTTTGCGCAGCCTGTCACAGCGGTCGATTCGTTTTCTGGTCGTTCGTTCGTTCTTTCCCTCTTTCGTTCTTTCGCCTTCCAGCGCATGCGCTTCAGCTTGCTAATGCTGCAGAGCACAGCTGACTTGGTGCGGAAGGTGCGAGAGGCAACCAGTGCAAACGAGGCAGTCGCGATGCACGACCTCGCCGACCGCGACGACCACCGACTCGGATTCGTTTTCGGGCTGTCTCTCTGTGACTGTTTTTCTTTCGCCAGTCTTTCTTCTCGCCTCTTCTTCCTTTTCTCGTTTCTTTTTCTTCCTTCGCGCCCTTCGCAGCACCCCTGGCAGGCCCTCCTTTCTGGTAGCGTACCGTCCGGACGGGGGGTGGAGACAAGAGAGCGGGTCGATTGCTGGAGTCTTGGAGTCGATGGGAAAATGGCAAATTTCCGCAGGCTGTGGAAAGTGAGGGAAGGTAGCACCCTGGCTCCCTGGCGGCAGGGCAAAACAGGGCACTGCAAAAAAAAAAAAAAAAACTTTGGTTTTTGGCTGCAAGCCTGCGAGCACTTTTTTTGCGACCGGGATGCGTCGATCGGATTCCTTGTCGATGGAGCGATGGAGACAAAAATACAGTGACTCTTGGGTCTTTTGCGTGCAACTGCCAAACCAGCAATTTACCGAATCCCAGTCTAAGCGAGATTGGTAAGTTCCCTCCCGAGGTTTCTTCGTGCTCGTTGGAAAGAAAATGGCCTCAAAAGCGAAAGAGGATGCAGACGCGGAAACGGGCAGCTTCTTCCTAGCTTTCTTTTGTTGTTGTTTTCTTTCTTGACTGTTATGTGCTTTCTTTTTCTGCCTCCCCTTCTGCCTTGAAGACGTCCGTGTCGACGCCCCGTGCTGGTCGGCGATGGCCGGTTTCGAGTTGCGGCGATCGCAGCCCTCTGTGCCTCCTGGAAAATGGGAGGAGATGGCTGCCTGTTTGCTTTGCAGCCTGCTGGGTCTCGTCGGGCGGCTGGCCGTTGATGCTGGCGCAGCCGTTGGGCGTAATTATGCTGTTGAATCGAGGCTCTGATATATACCCGAGTGAAGCACCATCTTCATGTTTATATATGCCTGGCTTGACAGAGAGAAATCAGGCGGCGACACTGACGAGGCCTCGATGGCGAGAAGAAGCACCTTGGACAGTCACAAGGTCCGGCGCGTCGTCAGTGCACCTCCGCATCAAGAGACCAGATCGCGATGCACGGCGATGCGCACGAAGCGACGCAAGATACTGCCATGGAAAGGCAGCTGTGAATGAACCTATCATCGAGCGATACGGCTCGCTGGAAGAGGAAACTGTGAATGGGGACTGGCCGGTATGCAGGCCGAGGCTGCGACAGCGCTGACGTCGTCGCTTGCATTCTTGGGGACGTTTGGCGACATGACGGGACCTGCAGTGGGAATCAGTGCTTCCCCTTCTGTATTTTCGCCACACCTTTAACCGACTTTTGGCCACTTCCCCAGCAGGCACCCGCC
This sequence comes from Sporothrix inflata, assembly GCA_021396225.1. Lineage (NCBI taxonomy): Eukaryota > Fungi > Ascomycota > Sordariomycetes > Ophiostomatales > Ophiostomataceae > Sporothrix > Sporothrix inflata. The sequence goes on from WNYF01000022.1 coordinate 142,592, forward strand.
CTGTAGGCGGCAAAAGGCAGACACCGACGCGGCGGCCGCCGGGCTTCCGCGCAAGTTGCAGGTGTGGGAAGTTTGCGTTCGCCTCGATGCGATTCGCTCCTTCCCGTTCCAGACTTGACTCCGGACGAAACGCACACACCACACTGGCGGAAGGAAGGGAAGGTGCAAAGGTGCACACCTGGACGCCTGAAGTGACACAGATTCGACGGGCGTGCTTTCCTTACTTTGTGTCTCTCACTTTTCGCCTCCCATCCCGCTCGTTCCGCCTGTGATTCGCGGGCACCTTTTTAGTGCGGCACTTACACGCCCTTTTCACCAGCCACGCCATTTTTAATAACATCTCTCATCCTGAATCATCTTGCCTGTGATAATGCGACGGTTTTGGGTCTTTTCCCAATTTGCCGTTCTCGATCCCCTTCCCTCGTCCGTGAACAAATGCACGCACATGATCATGACGCACATTCCCAGTGGAGGCCGGGGGGCCTGAAAAAAAAAGGATGGGACTCTAGTCCAGGTCAGGACGGTCTGGGCCAGGCCTGGCCATGCCCATGCCCATGGCCAAGCGAGGGGAAAGTACGTGTGACCACTGACCAACGACGGTTTGAACCACTGTAGTGTGGTATTCCACAATACCAGCCTTGCCTAAAAGCGACAAGAGACACAGGCCAACGAGTGGAGGTGGAAATACTCCGTACAGGCAGAGAAGCAACGATTCTCCAAAGCGAGCGTCTTTTTTTTTGTTCTCATTCTCTGTCCCCTTGTTCTCTTGCATCAACGACAATAAACTTGATTGCGTTCATCAAGAAAGATAAAGCGGGTTGGGAGATGGGCGACGGGGTAGCTGTCAAAGGCTTGTCGATATGGAAATGAAGAAAGAGGCTGCGCAAGCCCAGCGAAAAGGGGATAAAAAAGAACAGCGTCATAGCCGTTATGCATTGTCGCTTTAAGGGAAAGCGTGTTTCTCTCTTCTCTCGTTTTCTTGGTAGCAATGCTCCGTAATCGATGCTCGCTTGATGCAGGTGCAGGGATCACATGAGGGGGCACGAGGGGGGAACATCCAGGCGATCCAGAGCCTGGGACCCAGAAGTCCACTTCACTGGCTGGCCTGGCCCAGAAGCAAAGAGAGGAAAAGTGCACAAAAAAGCATGGCTTGTGTGTGGTTCGCTGGAGCTGGTGGAGGCGTTCGGGACGTGAAAAGGAAAAGGGAAAGGGGGGGAAGGCCACGATATGCGCTAAAAAGCGGAGAGAGGATGGGATGGATGGGTAGGTGCAACGCAGGTTAGGGCACTAACGCAACCTGCAGGAGAACGCCAAAACAGGAAGACAGAGGCATGGGAAGTGTGGAAGGCTGGAAGAGCTTTTGCGAACAAGTTTGAATGTGTCCGGGGTAAAAACCTGCAAGACAATCTCGTCCCATCTCGTCCCATCTTTTCCTTTTTTGTTCTCACCCTCCATCTCACCAATCAATTGATTCTGTTATGAAGTTTGTTCCGCGTTCCGTACCAGCCTTTCCCTGACTTTTACCCGGCCAAGAGGAAGACTCTAAGGCCAGAAAGGCCAGACCAGGCCAGGCGCCAGGATTTTGATTGGAATGGAACACACGAGAAAAGTTCTTGTACTCCGTGAGGAAAGTACTTTAGATTCGTTCGAGACATGCACCAGTCGCGTGAGACGTTTTTGGCCCGCTTGCTGTTGCAGCATGGTCCGTGATCACTGGCTGCCTGCTATCGAATACTCTTCAATAATCTTCCACTCGCAAGATCTGGTGGCTGTGAATAAAAGAAAAGCATCCAGCCGCACAGGTAGAAGCATTCACGAAACGCATTGACGACGACAGAGTGAGGCAGCAATACCACGTTTACCAGGCAGCCTTCCTCGCTCTTCTGCGTGAGTGTCTTGCCCTCGGACGCCCGGACCCTTGTTGTGTGACGCAGGCGCTCTCTTTGCCTCCCCATTTGCAGTACGTTGTAGTTACGAATATTTCCTGGCGGCACGATGATATGGAACAGGTTCCTCCGTTTTGTAAGGTGGAAGGTGAAAGACAGAGGGCGTGCACAGATTCATCATCTACAGAGAGGAACGCGGTAGGTTGTACGGAGAGTACAGAGTACTTCGTGAGGAGAAACAAGACACGAGAGGCGAGACGCCATCGCGGCCTGGCAACGTTTCTCCCAGCCACAGCAAGGAAAGGCAAGGGCTTTGCTTCTTTACTTTCCTTCAGTTATTCTTCTTCTCTGCCCATGCGCTCCTTTTCAACATACCCACGGCTGGTGTGTGCTCTTCGCAGCCTCCTCTGTGCGAGCGTGAACCAAAAATAACGAGGCAAACAAAAAAGTAAAGAGTAAGCAACGAATGGGAGCATTTCCGTGGTCAGGGTACGGAGGAGACACACTGCCTCCGGAGTCTATTCATACTCTCATTTTGTGATGCGTCCTAAATAGGAAGAAGCATCTGAGCCATTTGTTTCCAGCATCCTTTTTTGTTTCCCTTTTGCTCCTTTGTATATTAAACGGCCGCGTATTTTGCACACTGCAGCCACGATGGAAGCAAAGTGACTTGCATGTGCTGTGCCTCACGTTTGCGGCCTTGTTTACCAGGTAAAAAAAGACGCAACTGCCACAGATGACTGCCTGAGGTCTGCAGGCCGAGATGAGCCACCCTCTACGACGAAGACGACGTGTTGCCTTCCTTTTTGTATCCTCTTTGCCGTCATTCGTTCCCGGTGTCTATTTACAGGCCGTGCTGCTCGCCTGTCACGCTACCTCTGCTCCGTCCGTACCGAGCAGCGTCATGATTACAATAGATACAAGGTAAAAAAGGACTTTCTTCTGGCCGTCCGCATCTTAATGTGTAGCGTACATGTACTGTACAACCTCTTCTCCGTATTAATATATTGACTCCGGGCCAGGTGAGCCAAAAGAAGGGATGCAACAGCGGCAAGGGAAAGGGCAATTAAAAAGGCGAGAGAGAAAACGGGAGAAAGAAGAAAAAGATTGGATGAAGAAACGAAAACGCGGCGCGGTGTGAAAACTCTGCGCTCTTGACTTTTTTTCTTCAACCGAACAGTCCCGTTCCATGGACCGCAGGCTCGGATGATTTTTTTCTTCTGTTCGTCCTCTGTTTTTCTTTCCTTCCCTTCAGCGTTCTTCCGAGAGGACCGACCAAAGACAGAAAGGACCATGACTCAAACTACGACTCTAGATAAATAAATCTGGGTCGCAAAAGCAAGCGGTCAAGGAAGATGCTTGCCTTCTTCTGTACTCCGTGCATATAACGGGGGCGTTGTAAGACAAACAGAATAAAAAAACGGGTCCACAAATAAAAACACGGCGACGCTGATAGACGGAAGTGAAAAAGAAAAACAAGAGGCGGGCTGGCAGATCACGGTGCAACAGAGCACGGAAAAGAAAAGTAGAGTAGGGATGGCTCGGTTTTTTGAGAAGGAAAAGCAACAAAATACAGGAGATGCCAGTTTTGGTTCCAGACCACGAGCGCACACAGAACAAGGGAAGGGAAGGCTGCAAACGAAGGCCGTGGGGACGGGATCGTTGGGTAAAAAGGGCTTGTGCCGTGGTGGGAGACAGTGGGAGATAAAAAGATGAGAGAAAAATCAGATCGTGCTTGTCGGTCTGTTTGTCTGACTCGTGCTCGCCAATCAGAAGCTGTATGCTCATCTTTTCCTTCACCTGGGCCCCTGCCTCCTGCTTTTTTGTGTAAGACAAGAGGTCATAAAGAAAACCATGGGGGTTGGAGGGCTATGTCGTACCACGCCAAGACAGTTGACACAAAAGAAGGAGCCATGGCAAGGGCTTTTTAATAGGAAACGAGGGCGCGCGAGAGACATGGGAGAGACACACGAGAGACACACGGGCACCACACCGAGAGAGTAACACAATAAAATACGGTGTCACGGGAGGAAGAAAGAGGCGATCAGTAAGAACAGTTGCATCGTGTTGGAATCGTTCTCTGCAAAACGTCTCTTTACCACTCTCAGCCTCCCCTACACCGTACCAGCCCCCTTGTTGCAACTCGACTGCCGTCGCACACGGCACGCGAGGATGAGAATGAAGGAAAACACAAAACGGCAGGTCAGTATTTGGTTCAGCCAACGGGCTCGTTTCCTTTTCAGTGTAACCTGCATGCACCAAGACGGAAAGGGAATCGCCGTGTGGGAAAAGAAAGCGAGAAGAAAGAAGACGACAAAAACAAAACATAGAATCGTCGTTTGTCCTGCCGAAGATATATGATGTCGAGATGACCTGCAGAACAATATGGAATTAGGACTCTCGGTGCGCTAGCTCGGGGTTCTCGCGGGCTTTACGCAGCACGCAGTACGGGGTGTTGTCAAGCCCGTCTGCTTTCAAGACACCGTCGGCATGCGCATCTTCCTGTCGCAACCTATCAAAGCCCGTGAGTTGCCCGTGAGTTGCCCGTTTGCTTCGTCTCTTTCCCGTTCGGCAGTGCCAAGCGGCAACGCGTCGTGGCACTCGCAAAATCAAAAGCAAGAGTGACACAGATGAAAAACGCTGAAGGTCACCAAAGGCCACCAAAAGAGGCATCCAACGCTCGTCCATCCTTTGCCCTAAGTTGCCCCTAACTCGTCATCTTTTTCAGCTGGCCTGGCCCTGGACAGTCCCGCCCCAGTAGCCTCCCGCTAGAGGTAATGGTGTCCCTCGTGGAAAAAGAACAGGAGAACGGGAGTCGTGTTTGACAGCGTTTCTCTTTTCTCCAGTGGTGATTTGCCAGCCCGTCTTTTCTGTCTCCCCTTTTTTTTGTGTGCTGCTTTCGCGGCCCCGTCCCGTCTTCCGTGTTCCGTAGTCCAACAGTCCGTCGTTTTTTTTTTTTTTTTGTGGGCTGGACAAAGTTGATACATTGCTCACCGAAGGAGGTACTTGTACATTCAGCATCCGTTTTGACCTCCGTTTTCTTTTCCTACTCTCCCACTACTTCACCTCCCCCAACACTGGCATGCGGTCTGTCTGACCAGATCGACACGCACCCAAAGTGTCGGTGAGTCTCGAAATATGTCGGTCCGTGTCAAGCACGGAAAGCAGCGATCTTAAGGAGAGCAGGCGTCAGAGAAGGAAAGAAGAACAAAAGAAAAGAAACGTCAACACGGTGAGCCCGGGAGCAGGTACCTCGACGGAAGGGGTGTGTGATTTTGGCAAACAGACACGGGGTCCACTAGAACAAGAAGTATCTTTTCAGAGCCTTCTCTCGTCTTCTCCCTTCTGTCTTTTCCTGCCTTTTTATGTTTGTTCACCCTATTTTCCTTCTCCCATCGTTCTCTCCCTTTTCCCTTTTCTTATTTGGTGCCACACCCCTACGGCTCCCCCCTAGACTAGCGCCCATAGTGGAGCTGGACTAAATAGCGAGCGAAAAAAAGGGAAATGGAAAAGGAATGGAACAAGCGGGACCCTCGGGATCCCAGCGCGGTGGCCTGGCAGGGATGTTACGAGGGAGGAAGGGAAGAAAAAGACGAGGAGATAAACTTCATATGAAAGAACGCGACAGGAAAGTGCAGAGCAAGCGAGAAAGGAAAACGATGAGATCGTGGATGTCAAGAAGAAAAGTCATATTCGCAATTTGAATTATTGTTATTCACCCATCTTCTCCCTTCATTCTAAAGGCACGAGAAAATGGAAGGAAAGAGTGAGCGACAGAAAAAGAAGGAAACCAAAATACCAAGGAACGGAATTGCGCCGAGAAAGAGCCCCCCCTTCCTTGCTCCCTTCCACCGAAAGAAACGCGGTACGAGATATTCGTACGGGTATGAGTGCTGCGTATTCTGAGAACGCAGATACGGGCATGGTCGGTCGTCGCAAAATACAAAACAACAGTCATCGCCGTCAACAGTACGACTACAAGTAAACATCCGACAGGCAGCTTTTCTCTTCCCAACAAACTTCAGTTGGCCTCACAAAAGGGATTGCTTACCCTGTCCCCTTGCCTGCAGAGTTTTTTTTGGTCCTTTTCTTTCTTTCTGTTATTATTTACGCCCGGCACAAAAGACAGGGGACCAGAATAATAAGATACTCCGTGCGGACTATGGGCATGGGCCCTTGGGGGCATAGCCTGGCCTGGCCCTGGCTGCTGTTGATATTGCACAGCGTGCACGTACCAAGGCACAAAAATACAGAAGGGCGTAGAAAAGAGGACAGACGACGAGGGAGAGAAAAAAAAATACGTCGCAGAGAAACAAACGACCAAGGGTTTTGGCTATTGTTCAGCCGAACCGAGTGAATCATGGCCGTGTTTTTGCTGCCTGGCTCAAACTTTTTTCCCTTCTCTTGACCGTTTGTTTTTGTTTTCTTTTGCGCCCGTCCTTTGTCGTCTTTTTCTTTCCCTCGACTCTTCCCGCTCTGGTGGTGTGCAGACGGCATGGTTTTGGCTGTCGATTGCTTTTCAAACTTTGTGCCTCCTTTTTTTTTCTCTTCTTCTTGTCTGCTCTGATATTATTTCGGGATCCCTTGCCCTCTTCAAAAGATCCAATCCCAAACAGTGAAAATTTTGCCACAATTCCCACACCCCCTTTTCCATCATCGTCACCCCTGTCACACATACACGGTTGGTCCCTTGTTTTTTCGTTTTTTTCGGCGACCCTTCGTCACTTTCATTTCTTCTTTTCTTCTGTTTCCTTCTTACCTTCTCTTTCGCTTCACTCTCTCTCTTTCTCAATGCGGTGTAGTCTAGTCTCAAGTCGAAAGGGAAGAGGGTGTCGAGGAATAGGGGGCAGAAAACATCAAGACTGTGTCGAAGATTCTGTCGCCTATATTCTTCTTTTCCCTTCTTGTTCTTTCTCCGTTCCGTTTTATTCTTCCCCCATCTCTTTTTGTATTGACTCACCGGTCAAGTAAAACAGCCCTGCCAATGTCCTAACAACATGACACGGCTCTACATTTGTCCTCGCGACAGCCCATTCGCTCGCCCGTAGTTTTGGCTCCTGTCGTTCGTCACTGGCGTCCTGCGTTGCGGTCCAATCTGTTATGTCATGGGGTGGTGTGCCAGTGTCGACAGGCATGAAATCGTTCGCTGCTCACCGCGAGGAGCAGTAGGAGTGTGTGCTTCTGCGCGCGGTTGACCAACACATCACAGAAACGGCCGGCCCCCCGATTGGGTAGCCATACATAAATGACAGCGAACGCAGAGAGGAAAGTTCTCACCACCACCCACACCTTAGACTTCTTTTTCGTGTTTCTCTTCTTTTCTCTGGAAATCCTCATGCATGCTGTAAACTACACCCTGTCGCGCGCAAGTGCAGGGAGGAGTGGCAGCCTCTCCTCTCTCTCAGCCCTTCCTACGCTAATCCGCGCCTGGAAACTTCATGTGTCTCTTGGCTGGCATCCCTGTCTGTATTTTTGTTTTATTATTTTATCATTTCCACGTTCTTATTGTGCGCTTCCTGTCCTCCCCGGTCAGTCTTTTATTGACAAACATGTGAGAGTCTTTGCAGGCTCGTTCTTGAAAAGACTCTTTTATTCATAGGAAAAGGGGAAAAGAAAAGAAAAATGTAGACATTAAGATAAAAACCCGGAAAAGAAAACAAAAAGAGGGCTCTCGTGCAAAACTTCACCATGCAGTGGCAGCGTCGCATTGCAGCCAGAACAACGGGCGGAAGGCCGTCTCCTGCCCCTGCAAACGACACCGCTCCCGGGACTTGGTAAGGAAACGAACGCGAGAAAACAGAAAGCAAAAAGCATGCAGTCTGCGCTGTACGCAACAGGCGTGATAACCGCTACGCCGTATGCACCCTGGACCCGCCAGACTACTGCATCCTGTCTTCCATTTCCTTGTCTTCTTGCTTTGTTGTTTGTTGTTATTCGGCCCAAGACGACTAGCGCTCTCGTCTTTCTTCTCACGTCTGCACTGTCTGCACCGTCGCGCTCATCGTGCAGGGCACACGAGCACACGAGCACCGTTCTGCAAGACCTTTTCCTTTTCCTGCTGCAAGCCGCTACGAAGACGATGCAAAAACGATGCAATGGCGGTGTCCACACAATGCGGAACAGCCGACCAACAAAAGAAAAGAAGAAAAAAACAGTTGAGTGTCTCTCCAATGCACACGCATGCACACATGCACACGCCCCTACCTCTTTACCAGCCAGGTTCTGCGCGCCCCTTGACCTTGGGACAAGTTTTCCCCTGCGGTGTCGGTTGGCGCAGAACGCATGAGAGGTGTGGCCGTTTTCGGTCGTTTCGTCGTATTTTTTTTTTCGTTTGTTTTCTCACCGCGTCCGTAAATGGAGGGGTAAATGTTGTATCTCTCGGACAAACTATGGCTTCGAAAATGGTCTTGTTTGTTGTTTCTGCTCCATCGCACTTGGCCGGCCTGACCTGGCCGGCCGGCTAGGCCATCTCGCGATGCTCGTTGGTTGGGCCACAACACAACACAGAATCTAGCCAAGCGAGACCTAGTCCCAGACCCAGACCCAGACCCGGAAGCAAAAACACGGCCGGCCGGTGGAGGCTAGGCCGTTTTGTCGAGGACCACATAAACACATAAAGTATCCTACTTGGACAATGGACAAGTATTTGTTGTTCACTTCTTACACGCCCCCTTGATACGAGGTAGGCCTCCGTTGCAACATGCTCCTGCCGCCCGGAGATCAACATCCCTCTCGCATGGTCTCCATCGCCACGTAACCTTCACCGACACTTTGTTTTTTGTCCCTCCTTTGTTGTGATCCAATCGTGCTTGGTCCGACAACGGGAGGGGTAGCTATCCAGCATGTTAGCTCTGGCTGCATCATGCGTTGTCCAAGAACTGGGACCGGAGACGAGCCAAGGGTCCGGTTGCGTCTTCCGAGATGCAACATGCAGTGTGGACTTGCAAGCAGCATGTGAAACGTCGATAGTTCCTGTAAGATGAGAGCAGAATGCAACGGGAAGGACACAAAAAATATTGTGAAAATAAGAACGAAGTCTGTTCCAGACCGACGAACATCTGACTTGCCTCCTATTGTCGGACCTTTGGTGGATATCAATGTTGGGCGCAAATCAGAGAACAAAAATCCAAGAACGAAGCTTTTATTGTCTATATGTCGTTATCAAAAGACTCTAGATAGAGTAACAATGGCACGATGTCAGACCGGGTAAGTTACGGTAAGGGCAAATCAAAGGAAGTCCAAACAACCTGGCACAATATGGTTATCAAAAGACGATAGACATGCTGTGTTGTTCAATCATATCTCGCCAACCGTGCTGATTTTTTTTACAATGACGGTATCCAGGTACCATACCTTGAAATAGTCTTCTGCCAACACTTCATAGCTTGCATCACTGTGGCTCTGAATGTCTTGATATCGGGATGGTCTTTAATTTGAGGATTGTGTTTTATGTACCTTGAAGATGTGACCATCGTGGCAGACGGCTCCCGGCAGGGCAACATCGACCATGCATCTTCTGTGCAACTGCACACGCCCTCTTTTCCTCGGCTGAATATCGCCTTCTTTGGCTTTGTTTTTCCTCGTGCAAACTGTCCTGGTATTAGGGGACACCGCATCAGCTGGCACTTGACCCATCGCCGTGCATGCATGAGCAGGTGGAAGAACAATGTCCATTCGGCCGTGGGACGTCCGGGTACGCCTCGTGTGATTTTTCCGGCTCTAATTCTATTTTATCTCTTGCTCTGGTCACTCACTAGGGTATATCCTCTTTCCTGCTGCTGCCCAAACATCTCCATCTGCTCTTGCAACTGTATGCCTCTGACTACCGCCCTTGCATGCCACGATGCCATCACAATGGAGACCAGAGGCATAACAGCTCTCGCATTGCTATACTTAATCCAGCCGGCGGATACATGGCCCGTCCATCATGCTTCTCTACGTATGCCACATTGACTCTGCCCCTCTCGTTCCATCATACCGCAGCTTTCATTGTGCCTGTTCATCCCGCCGTGGGTCTCTGTCATGGACTCATAAGCAACTATCCTCCGTCATCGGGGCTATTATGGCAAGTAAAACTTCATTGCTGTTTCTATCAAAGCCCAAATTGCTTATTTTGGACGAACAGACATACACACCCTTTCCATTTCTATGTGCTGTCTCCTCTAGCCCGCAAAACGAGGCAAAGAAGGCAGAAATGAGCGCTGTATTGTACGGGCTGCCTCTTGCAGAACACGTATTGCTCGTTTCCAGAACATTTACTGCCTTCTTTTTTCTTCTTTTCGTTGTCCGTTTTTTCTCTCGCGATACGGGAGTCCAGCATCTGGGCTGAGTGTGTGACTCGACTTACACGGCCGGGCCGGTTGTCGTTGCCCAGGTCCCGGGCTGTTGGGTTGTGGCTGTGGACTCCACGTGATCGTTGGGCTGCAATGACATCTCTCTTCAAATTCATTTTTCCTCTTTCGTCGCCGTTCCCATTGACCTTTCGGCGGCTCCCGCCAACCAGAGCGCAACGTCTTCACAAGTCTGCATGATTTAATTCTGGGTTTTTCCTACAAACTACTGCATCTTTCTGTGACATCCTTCTGTGGGCTTCCACAGTGGGAATCTTCCGTTTCTTATTGACAAATCGTGCATCGAGTTTGGCGCTTGACCGACAGTTTATTTTTCTTGCCTGAACTTGCACTGCCCGTTCTTGTTGTCATTTTTTATTTATTTCTTGAATTGTTTTCCCTCTCCATTCTCTGTCTCAAAAAGGTACATTCATAATACTAGACACTCCCCTTAAGTTACACCCCCCTCCATTCACAAGTACCTTTTTTCTTCCCTCTTCTGCTTCCCTTATTAGGCCGGTAAGGCACCACTGAAAAGCCAGAGAAGACTGGTGATGGTGCCTGGCGTGGCTGTAAGCCAGAAAAGGGAATTTTGCGCAGCCAATAAATTTGATTTAATCTTTTTTTCTTCACTGTTTGATTCGAGCATAGACCGTTTTCCGCACTTTTTTTTTCTCTTTCTCTACTCTTTTCTACTTGCTGCTTTCCCTTCTTTTTTTTCCCTTCGAGGCATATGAGTCACTCGCCAATCCTCCGTTTCATTCTGGTGAATCTTTAGCTGTTTCCTCTTTCCTTCTCTTCCTCTATCTTTCTCTTCTCATGCTTTCGACAGAGGACTCGTCGTCTTAAGATTTACACTAACACCAACAGTAGACCCTTCGCTCCGTTCCGGTAGTGGACGAGCTATTTTACAAGCCAAATTTGCCACCCCCTTCTTCCCCCGTCCTTCCCCCTTTTCCACTATCTTCACGGCCTTTGCCAGCCTGTAACACGCGAATGTAAATAGGAGGCAAAAAACCTACAAACGCAAGCCACAAGGCCAGGCCATGACGCCAATCGTTTTGTTTTGTTCTCCTTATCACGCCCAGTCCTCTACCTTCCCCACGATAGCGTGAAGTTGCCCACCGTAGGCTCCAGTGAATATTCACGCAAGCAAAGCCCCCTTTTGGTCGCGTACCCCCGTTTGGAGGAGAATGGCTTTCAGCCTCCGCGTAGGCAGCAGTCGAAACTTGTGAGAATAGGAGTCGAAAAGGAGAACGAAGGAGGCGCGAGGAGAGCTACTCTGTGGGAATACGAACCAGCCGTTGGCTGTCGCCGTTCCACTAGCGCGGGTCCTGTGGCTCGTCGCAGAGGGCCAGCGACAACCAGTCCGAGGCGGAAAACCAGTGTCTGGCCATCGATTGGATCGCGATGACAGCCCTTTCGAGGGTCACGACAGGGCTACCTCTTCTTTTTCTTTTCAGGTGAGCATCTGCACACTGGACTCTGACTTAACATGTGACTCGATTTTCGTGCTGCACTGCGTTTCTTTTTCTTTTTCCTTTTCTTTTCTTCTCGGAATATTCCCTTCCTGTCTCACGAGGTCTATGTTTACTCATAATGATATTCGCCAGACTCGTACTTCGAGATCCAGAGTCAATCCTTGTTTTACCATTCGACAATATCTTTGCTAATTCTCAAAAGAAAACGGGGTTTGTAGTTTTTGACAAAAAATACTTCGAGGCTTCCAAAGCGCCTTGTCCCTTAACTGCACACCCCTCTTGCGTATCATGATATGAAGTACCTCTCGTTCGCTCAGATAAAATAAAGCACAGTGGTAGAGAACAGAGGGAGAGAGTCTAAACTCTAGTCACATGTCCTGTATGATAAAATAAAAGGCTGTAGAATGAGCCTTGGTGTTTGACGGACGAAGCTAAATATGTGGAAGAAGGGTATGAGGTAAAGATGATAGGCGCTCCTGGTGAACACGAGAATGATCACGAGACACAAACAAGAGCAAAATGTGTGAAAAGTGACTCTTTATTATGAGTAAGAAAGGACAGGACGACTGTAGGTCTATTTTCATCGAGATCTCTGAACGTTGCTGATTCTAGTAAATTTACTTTGTTTTGCTCATATTTTTGCGTAGAAATAAAACATTGCTAAGTTAAAAATAAATTGTTTGAGAGCGGAAAAAGACCAGAAAAAAACCCCAAAACAAAACATTCTTTTTTATTAAAATAAAAAATTAAAACAAACTCTATAAGGCATATTCATGCTGTGAGGCAAAACTCGCACAAAGTACACTTGGTATTCTGCAAGTTGTCGTCCTCGTGATCAACCATGTGCAGGGCGTTGTGTTACCGGGTCCGAACCAATCGCTAGTGTTATCGATCGGCTTCCTTTTTTTGGAGCATCGGTCGAGAGAGGGGAACTCGTACGCTGATAAGAGCTTTTTGATAAGGAAGGTGCGAAGTCTTACGACAACGACGACAAGAAGGTGCGATAAACAATACACATCCGGAAAGAGCCAGATACGCAGAGACCATCACTGTCGTACAAGTTCAACGTCAACATGGACGAACGCGCCCGCATCCCCGTGACGCTCCCGCGCGCCCACCCGACCACGCCCTTTTGGCAGGACCCGCCCGACGCCGCCGTGGCCGACTTGCGGTCCACGCCGGAGTTGCCGGCGTCTGTTGATGTCGTGATTGTCGGCAGCGGCATCACGGGAGCGTCGATTGCACATCATTTGCAGCAGTCCCCGGGATCGCTATCCCTCCTCATGGTGGAAGCCCGCCAGGCCAGCTCCGGCGCGACGGGCCGCAACGGCGGGCACACCAAGGCGGCGTCGTACCGGTCGTTTCTGGACCATGTGACGGCGCTTGGGGTGGAGGCGGCGGTGCAGATTGCGCGGCTGGAGCTGGCGGCGATCCGAGGGGTGCATGGTCTGGCGGGGACTCTCCCCTCGCGGAGCGAGGGCGACGAGCGCGGCGAGGACAGAAACGAAAGCGAGCGCAGCGAGAACAAAGAGGAGAAGATTGACTGCGACTCCAACCCCTGCGACACGCTCGACGTGGTGTACGACCCGGCGCAGTGGGCCCGCGCGCAGGAGGCGGTGGCGGCGATGCGGGCGGCGATGCCCGCGGGCGACCCGGCGGCAGAGTACACGCTGTACAGCCGCGCGGAGGCGCTGGCGCAGTTTCCGTGCAGCGACGATGTCGACGAGGCGTCTGGGGTGGTGACACCCATCTGCGGCGTGGTGCGCTACCCGGCGGGCAGCGTGTCGGCATACCGGTTCACGGTGGGCATCCTCAAGCGGTGCCTCGCACGGGGGCTGAACCTGCAGACGAACACGCCGGTGTTTTCGGTCAGCAAGAAAGAGGATGGTCGCTGGACAGTGACGACCGACCGCGGCACCGTGTCAGCCCGCCACGTCGTGCTGGCCACCAACGGCTACACGGCGCACCTCGTGCCGGCGCTGCAGGGCGTCGTGGTGCCGCTGCGCGGACAGATCACCATGCACCGGCCGGGCAGCAAGATGCCAGCTGCCTACAACGGGGAGGGACAAGGGCTACAAACGACCTACAGCTTCATCTACGACCAGGGCTACGAGTACATGATCTCCCGGCCGCCCGGCTCCACGTGTGCCGGCGACATTGTGATTGGCGGCGGCCTCAAGTTTGCGGACAAGACGGACACCGGCGGCGCGGGCACGGGCGGCCTCTGCGAGTACGGCACGACCGACGATACGACGCTCAACCCGACGGTGTCGGCGTACCTGCGGGAGGCGCCCGTGCGGTACTTTGGCCGGGGCGACACCGTGAGTGGTGGGGGCCACAGCTGGGGTGCTGACCACCTGGAAGGGCGTTTGCGGGCCGAGTGGACGGGGATCATGGCCTACACGCCTGACGGGTACCCTCTTGTCGGTGAGATGCCGTCGCCAACGCAAGTGGAGGACAACAGCGGTCTCTGGCTGTGCTGCGCGTTCCAGGGTCACGGCATGGCTTACTCGTGGCCATGCGGACAGGCTCTGGCAGCCATGATACAAGCTACGGAGCTGGATGACAAGGCGAAGCAAAAGAAGGAGGACGCAGCTCTGCACCAGTGGTTCCCGGACTGCTTCCGCGTGTCGGAGGCGCGGCTGAACTTGCGGTTTGCGGGACGGCTGCATTAGTCGGACAGTGGGCTAGGGAAATTGCCGTGGCTACGATCTACGAAGCATCAATATGCCCCTGCTTTTGATTTGAATAACGGATAGTTTCCGCTCTAGGCCTTTTGTTCTCAAGAGAGACAAGTTTTTAATACTCTGCAATATGATGATGTGGACCATATCCCACGGGCACACCGGAACGCAAGCACGCAAATGCTGCATGGACCTCGTTCGATTCTGCCGTGTCTCCTCTACGTATGAAACCGAGATGGCTAGCCACTTGGCCTTCCTTTAGTTCAGCTTTGGGCTTGCCGTTGTGACCACGGCACTCTGTTCCGCAAAGTAAACGCGCAAATGACCCCATTCGCACAAGGTGGCACTGGCATCGATGTATGTCTTGTGTTGCCCTCCTTTGTCTTGTCTCTGTTCGCCTAACCAAACTCTCGGGAGGCAATGAGAGAGGGAATGGCCTGCTGCCTGGTCTTCCTTCTTTGTTGTACGACAGAAAATCTGCTCGTCAGACACCCACCGCAGGCCGCCTTGGGCCTGGCATCTCGTCTCTTGCATCGTGTGTCGTCCGTATTCCCCATCTGTCGTTGCTCGTGGCGGGCGATGGACCCGTCTGGACCCAGCCAGACAGTCCCACGTAACACTCGCTTTTGTTCTCTCGCCCTCTCTGTGCATCCGAAAGCGGTTGGGGCTGAGATACAGCCACCTTTCTTCTGCTCCCTCCCATCACACATCGTGATTTTTGTGCATGCAGGAGCGCACATCGAGGTTGTCCGCGTGCACAAAGTTGAAACTGCACCTTTCCTTTTTCCTCCTGGCACCGCCTTGTTCGTGGCCTCGACGCTACCGTGATCCTAGAACGGGTTCCTTTCCACGCCGAAGATACCGAGGGCTACCCCCCCTCGCCATCCTTTGAGAAGGGTGCAACTTTGCAAGACTTGGATTACGGCATGCATTTTCAGAATAAACAAGGTGTGTCCTTCTTGTGCGACCGGCAGCGGCGCTTTCTCATTTCTGGCCGTGTGCTGCTCATATCAACTCCGTTCTTCTTCTTCGCTTTCTTCCTTTTCTTTTTCCTGTGACGTGCCTCCTGCAGCCTGCAGCTCGTTTCCCGATTCAGAAACTCGTATCCGAGACCTCGGGCCTTCGTAGCCGAGCCTTGTTTGTTTCCTGTACTTCTTGTTCGTCTTCTCCATCTATTTTTGCTCTCTCGGCCGTCTCTTCTCCCTCCTCCTTTTGCATGTCTCACATGCACCCTCTTTTCCGTCTGGATCTCTTCTGTACAAATCCAGACACGAGTCGAAGGCATTGCAGAAGGATAAACAGCAAAGGGGGTCCTAGCAGATGCAGACGAAAATAAAAGTGGAAACGTTACCAGCAGAAGGGAACGGCACAGCAGAGACAAGAACCAAGAAAAGAGAGAAAGCAAAGACCACCTCCTTGGGACAAAATCTGTCGCTTGGGGCGGGATCAGTTTTGGCGTCGCATCCTCCCATCCTGGCCCGACATTAGCGCTGCAGCTGCGTACATATCTGCGAACATGGGTTTGGTTTTTTTTTCTGCTCACAGACACTCACACTTCTGCTCTCTCTCCTCCGCATGAAGCTTGGGTCCGCCTCTTTCTTCTTTTCTTTTATTTTCCCCCTCTTCTCTCATCTAGTAAGCCGTCCCGCCGGACGCCCGTCTGTCGATCTTTTTTCTCGGAGAGAAAGAAACAGGCAAGGGTTACGTCGTATTGCATGAGAAGAAGACTGCAAAAAGAAGGAAAATCAACCGACTGAAACCTAAGCACTGGCCGGTTCGGACCTGTCGAAATTGACTCGTCCTGCAGCTGAGGTGCATGCTGCAGTTTTAGGAGACGACCTGTCTGGTGGTGTGGCACACCCGATGAAAACCGGTGGCGGCCACCTGTGAGTGCAAAGAGGGGAAGCCAGCACACTTCCAGCGCACACACTCCCTTCTGTTTCTATTCTTTCACTCGACTTGTCGGCCCCCAACTTGTCCCAAATGGCGCGGTGTCCTCTCCTCTTCCCTGTCGTCCCGACCGCGGACGGCGGAGCCGCTAGGCCCGCGTCCCACAGGACTGGCTTGCATCCCTTTTGACGTTGGCTGTCTTTTGGGTTTCCCTCTTTGTGCTCGCCTCGTTTTCTCGTTTTCTCAATTTCTCTGCTCCTCATTTGTCCTTGCACAAATCCTGTCATGTCTTCGATTGCGTATGAGTGCATGTCTGGGCATTTTTTTATGCCGACCAGAGTCTCGGGTCCACCCATTCTATCGGGATTTGGGACCCTTTGTTCGGGGACTTTTTGGTGTTCAGTTGTGTCGTCTCTCTTCCCCTCCACTCAATGTAAACCAAAGTGTTTTGTCTTTCCTGTTTATTTTGTGCTATGAAATAATGGGTTTCAATGTTTATTGCCCGGTTTCTCCGTCTGTGTTCCATCTTCCCGTTCTTCTTTTACCCTTCTTCTGACAGTCTCTTCTTTCTGACAGCCGACGTCGTACTTCGTCCAACGACAACCCCTGTTCGTGGATAACGACGACCCAACAGCCTGGGCCCTCTCTGTCGGGCTGGCCCCGTAAATTGTTTCGTTTCTGGGCTTTCCTTCTTCTTTTTCCTTCCTTTTTCGTAGTCACCTTGTCACCGCTTCTTCTTCTTTGCTTTCTTCGTTTCCCTCTCGAGCCTCTTAGATGGACCCCCGGCCAGATTCCGTTTTCTGACTCGTTCTTTTTGCCTTTTCGCCCCTCGAACAACAGAAAAAAAGCGACGTAAAAAGCTGCATAACCCGCTGTGGATCATCTTGTGGTGGTCATCTGTGTCTGGGTCGGCCCCCTCCTCTGTCTCTCCACCTTCGCCGCCCGCCCCTCTTTCGCCTGGTTGTGTCCCTCTTCCCCCCTTTTGGACCGCCGTCCTTTTATCTTTTTTTTTCTGTTTCTTTTTTTTGCAGTGCCGTCTCTCTGTCCCGTGTCGTGGACGCTGGCGGACGACTCTTCCCAGGCGGCCGACCCCTCGGAACAATTTTCCAGAAACAAGGAGCTGGGTCGCAAAGGAAAAGAGAAAAAAGGGACGACAGAGAGGAAAAGTAGAGAAAAGGAGGGAGAGAAAACCGGCAAATCGCTCGCTTTTTCCTAACCTTTTTGGACCGTATCAACATCGTATCATTTTCACATTTTACTTCCCTTCTTAATCCTCATTTGTTGAGATACTCTGATCTAGCCTCTGATCTAAGCTTTGCTATCGTCTCGAGGAACTCCATATTGTAGGTATGATTCTTTTTCTTCCTACGTCTTCCTCTGGCACCTCTTCTCCCTCGCCTCTCCTTGCTCTCGTCTACCTACTTCTATCACACTCGCTTTCCTCTTACATGCTGCACGATCACATCCGCCCCCAGGAGACACGCCCCTTACCCTTTATTGCATGACAACTTGGGCACACAGTCAGGGAAACACAGAGAGGACACGCGAGACAGAACAGAAAATGAGGCTGTTGTGGACGCCTCCTGGACCCAGTCTGTCGGGACAGCACATCAAATATGGACCCCTCTTCGTTGTTTTTATCACTTTTTCCTCTTCCCTTCGTTTCCTTTAATTTCTTTTCTTCTGTTTCCACTGGTCCCCATCTCCACTCGGTCTGCACGCCTGCAAAGGACTCATCCGCCCAGCTGGGTCGACAGTTGGGAGTGAGCAGTGCTTTGCTGCCTTGTCGAGGCGGTCAAGACGTGACGCCCGACTGACCGGGAAAGGAACAAACGTTCCAAAAGAATGGAACCAGACTCGGCACTCCCAAGAAAAAGAAGTAAAAGCATAAACAGACAACAGACAATGCCAATACTGCGGCCACTACCACTGCCAACAACCGGGCCTACCCTTGCGTCCCTTTTCTTTTCCCTCCCCTCCCCTCTTTTCTCTTCCCGGGATGATCGACCCCCCTCCCCCCTTCCCTTCCTTCCCCTCGGACCTTCAATTCCTCTTTTGATGCTAGCTGCGAACCTGCCAGCTGGGACAGACGACTCAAGCGGGACCCAAGCGGATGGAACCAGGCAAAACATCGGAGGAGAGTGAATTGTCGTTTTCTCGCTGGCGCCGCATTTGGCCCCATAAAACACTCCTCCGTGCATGAAGCGCCAGCACGCCAACGACAAGTGTCGAACAAGCCCCGGGCGATTTCCTCTTTTTCTCTGGGGTCGTTTTGTTTTAATCCTCTTGGGCTAGGGGTCGGGCCTGGCCCGCGGTCAATTCCTGTCTGCTGGGTCGTTCCTCTTTTTACTTCCTGGGACAAGGGGCCACGGACCCGACCTCTTGGGTCCCTCTTCCCTTTCCTGTCCCTCTTGTCCCTCTTTCCCTCGTTTCTCTAATACTTTCCCCTTTCTTTCCGGGTCGCTCTTTCCCTCTTTCCCATTTCTTCTACCTCCTCCCCCCTCTTCCCTACTTTTTATATATCGCCGCCATTCCCAAACCCTCGGGTCCGCCCTCCCTCCCACCTCTCCCGTCGTCTCTCTCTTCTCTTCTCTTCTTCATTACTCTCACTGCCCTGTCTATCCCCCCTCGTCAACTCCATTTCAGGCACTGTCTTGTCCTCTTGCTCTCTCCGTCGTGTTTCGTTTATTTACGAACGGACCCCCCCTTATCCCTTATCCCCTTTTCACCTAGTTGCCGGTCTTTGATTCTTTGTCCCTGTCCATACACACCAAACACACCAACAACCGCCAGCTAACATATCTTGGAAGACATACCCCTGGTTATCTTCTATTTGCAAATGAAACGACCTCTTGCTCTTTTGTTTATAAGATCATCGGCTAGCCACACTTCACAAACCACAACATCGACCACCTCTTGACATACGTCTGTTATATCAAATATACAACTCACCCACTACCCAGCATGGGGTTCTTTTCACCACCATCGGCGAGCAGCAGCAGTCGACACCGCCATCACGGCGGGGGCAGCAGCAGCCAGCAGAGCCGGCACCGTTCCGGCAACGGTCACCCGTCTTCATCGTCGTCACGGCACAGCGGCAGCAGCAATGGTAGTAGCAATGGTAGCAGCAGCAACCCACGAAAGAAGATGCGGACGGTTGGCGACGGCTCCGCGGCCGACGGTGCCTCCGGCCCGGACGCCGGAATGTACGCCGGGTACGATCCGGCAGCGGGCGAGTACTACTACGAGTACGACGAAAGCGCCGGCGCCGACGGCTACTATGCCGCAGAAGGTAGCAACGGGGCGCACGGCTACTACGACCACTACGCAGGGGGTCATCCGTCGGCAACCGCCGCGCCGGAAGAGGATGCTGCTGCTGCCGAAGCTGCGGCAGCAGCTGCAGCGGCCGCCGCCGCGGCCGGTGAAGAATACTACACAGCCTCCGTCACCAGCGCCGTGGCCGAACACGTCTACGAGGCCGGCTTGCAGTTCCACGGCTTCCAGCGGTCGCCGCCCACGACGCCAACCAACTCGAACAGCGGAGGTGGTTCGAGCAGCCAAAGGGGCAGTAAGCTGTACGCACTGCCCAACGACGAGACCGAACAGAACCGCGACGACATGAAACACGGCATGGCGCTGCTGCTGATGCAGAACCGGCTGTTCTACGCGCCCGTCGGCGCCCGCCTCAAGGCCGGCGGTATGGTGTACGACCTGGGTACCGGCACCGGCATCTGGGCCATGGATGGTAAGCCCCTTTCTTTTCCCCCTCGCACGCGCACGCTCACTCGCTACCTCTTTTTCCTCGCTCGCTCACGCTCACTCGCTAACATGACAGTCGCCGAACAGTTCCCCAGCACCGTCGTCCGCGGCATCGACCTCTCGCCCATCCAGCCCGCCTACGTCCCGCCCAACGTCAGCTTCACCGTCGACGACTTTGAAGACGAGTGGGTCCTGCCGCCCAACACCTTTGACCTCGTGCACATGCGCTTCTCCCTCTGGGCCGTCGACGACCGCGCCGCCCTGTTGCGCCGCGCCTTCCACCACCTCAAGCCGGGCGGCTTCGTCGAGTTCCAGGAGCTTGTGCCGCAAATGGGCTGCGATGACGGCACCCTGCCGCCGCCCCACGTGGCGCCCAACGCCCTGCGCGACTTTGCCCATTACATCGGCATGGGCCTGCGCACGTCCAAGCGGCTCGCCGGCGGCGACTTGTTTGACGAAGCCACGGCCGACCCGGGCGACCCGCACCGCATGGATACGATCCTGACCCAAGAGCTGGCAGCCGCCGGGTTCACGGGCATCCGCATCGTGCGCCACAAGTGCCCCCTCGGAAGCTGGCCGCAGCAAAAGGAGATGCGGCGGTGCGGCCTGCTGCTGCGGCAGGCGCTGCTCGAGGGCCTACGTGGATGGTCGCACCGGCCGCTGGGCACGACGGCGGACGGGCTGGGGTGGACGCCGACGCAGATCGAGATTTTTTTGGTGGATGTGCGCAAGGCCATTATGGATCCGTCGGTGCATGCGTATTTCCCGATGCACATTACGTACGCACAGAAGCCGGTGGCCTAGACGAAAGGGTGGAGTGAAGACGACACGAGACATGCTTGCTACGATATAACGACTTTTAACAATCTTTGGACATTTGGACACATGGTTACTACGGCATTTTGGCTTTTGGTTTTTGGTTTTCGGTACATACATTTTATATACATGGGAGGAAGGATACAGGCAGTGTGAGGTATATACGGATAATGATACGATACTTGCATTGAAAAAGAAACGGATGATGTCAAAGACTTCGTCGCGAGTGTTCCATGATCGGCTTGTGTGTTGCCCTAAATTTGATTTGTCTTTGTTTGGATATGGCAAACTATCCAGTCGGTGTGTGCTCCTTATGTTCATTCTATCCAAGATCTTGACGAATATCGTCTTTTGTATCCAAAAACTAGTTCACCAGTCGAACGTCTCTCATTCCTTCAGCAGGTGGCTGTCAGCCGCACCCGCGCCCTCGGGCCGCTGCCAGTACCGCGGCAGCTTGCCCCAGCTGTGCGTCACATAGTCGCGTTGCAGGACCGTCTGCTCTGTTGAGGAGGCCGTGTCCGCTGCCGTCGTCTTCGTAGCCTGCAGCGCCCACGACGTCACCCCGAGCATCAGGCAGGTCTCAAACATGAACGCGCAGCTGCCCGTGCCCACTTTGGCCGGCTGCTGCGGCTGCGGCTCGTTGCGCGCCGCCTCGTAGCTGGGGCCATCGGGCCCATGCCCGCTCATCGTGTTGTGCAGGCTGCCGCCGCCGGGCACGAATCCGCCAGCGCCGGCCTTTTTCGCGTCGTAGTTACCCGCCAGCAGGCCCATGTATTCGCTCATGGTGTTGCGGTGGTACCAGGGCGGGCGAAAGGTGTTTTCGCCGACGAGCCAGCGCGGCGGGAAGATGACAAAGTCGGCGACGGCAGTGCCAACGTGTTCAGAGGGGGCGGTCAGGACGGTAAAGATGGACGGATCCGGGTGGTCGAAGCTGATGGAGCCGATGACGTTGAAGCGGCCGAGGTCGTACTTGTACGGATAGTACAGGCCGTGCCAGGCGACGACGTCAAAGGGCGAGTGCGACTGCGTGGCACGGTAGACGCGGCGGTTGACTTTCGCCCGGATCACATACCCCGTAGCCTCGCCGTCGCTCGTGGGCTCGTCGAAACACGCCACGGGGATCTGAAAGTCGCGCGCGTTGGCCAGCCCGTTGGACCCGATCGGCCCCAGCTCCGGCAGCGCAAAGTGACCCTGGTACAGCTCCAGCGCATAGCCGCGGGTGATGCCTTCGTCACTCTCTTGGCCGACCTTCACCTGGAACCGCACGCCCCGCGGGATCACGCAAATCTCCAGCGGCCGCACCAGCAGCCAGCCCAGCTCCGTGCGGATGTCCAGCACGCCCGCCTGCGGCACAATCAAAAAGTCGCCGTCGGCCGAGTAAAAGGCTGTGTTTGCGTCCATGGACCGGTTGGTCGCATACACAAAGATGCCCAGCCCCTGTTTAAGGGTGGGGTCGCCCGCGCCGGCGACCTGGCGTAGGCCACTGACAAAGTCGGTCGGCTCGGCGGCGGCGTCCGGGTCCGGGAACGGGTCCCAGCGGAACTGGTCGGGCAAATAATGCAGCGAGTCTGTATCTTTGTTGTCGTGCGCCAGAGCATTGCCCTCGGGCTGGAAGGTGCTTAGCGAGCAGGCGGGCGTGATGCGGTAGAGCCATGACTGCTTGTTCTCGTGCCGGGGCGCCGTAAAGGCGGTGCCGGAGAGCTTCTCGGCGTAGAGGCCATAGGGCGGTTTCTGGGGGGAGTTCTGGCCGACGGGGAGGGATCCGGGGACAGCCTCGGTCCTAGAGGGTGAGGAGGGTTCTTGGTCAGCACAAGAGAAGCCTTTCTTCTGCACCCGCAGCAACAACAATAGGAAACCTACTCGTGGTACGAATTGAAGCCGTTCAGGTAACGGTACCTCTCCTTGACGCTGAAGTCGGTGACCGGCATGGCGGGCAATTGGTAGGCGTAAAACGGCGTGTTTCCAATTGATTATCCAAAAGAGCAATTATGTGAAGCAAAAGAAAACCAGTTCAGAAAGAAAAGAACGACAAAGAAGACAAAACGAAGAGAAGAAAAGAACTGTCTCCGTTGCCGCAGCACAAAAGAAAGGAAAATACAGCGGCTTCCCCTCCTTTTGGGGGACACCACCATGACGTTGGAGGCTGCCGCCAACCCCGTGGGGTGCCGCCCGTTGCCTCCTCCAGACAAGAAAAAGAGCTTGGTTATCACAGTGTAGACGAGCATGTTGGTGACGAGGAGGGGATGGAGAAGACCAGTGGAATTGTGGCCGTCGCCCGACGCTAGCCGAAGGAAGACGATTCCGCCCTGTCGGCTTAACGCCGCCGCCCATAACCATCCCGCTGTACAAAGTAGCAGCCAGCACCTGGAGGAAACTCCGCCGCATAAGTACAAATCACGGGACCTCTCCGCAATACACCATGTGACGCGCTGCTGTCACTGAAGCTCTTCAAAAAACATGTGGCAGAGATCTCTGTCTCTGAACCCAGATGGGCCTCTCTTTTTTTTAGATCTAGATAGTTTGACGGGACATTTCTGAACGTGCCAGGAACGGCTGCAGCCTTGTCCGGAAGCAATCCTCCCTCAAGCTGTTCCCCTGAGCGGTCAGGGCCTGTCCTGCTCTGCTCCCCCTTGGTACCTTGCATGGCCATCCGCGGAGCACTCTACAGCTAATACAGCTCTAAAAAGATCACACGATGAACTAGCCACTACGAAGAGTACAGATTTGCCCGGATTTCACAATCGTTGAGAGAGCCAGTTTTGCAGCAAGAGTCAATTGATCCTGCTACTCTAGTCCTCCTGGGCTAGTTCTTTTCTTTTTAAAAAGTCTTTACTTCCACAAGTGGTGATTTGCACAAGGACGCAAAAGAGGCGGCCCGGGCGGCTTGCCTCGCAGAAGCGTGCCGCACAGGGCTGGGAGCCTCTCTGTTGTCGGATTCAGTGCCCTCCAGAAAAAGGCAAAGAATGAAGAATAGTAGGGACGTCCATAAAGGGGACTGGCGGTCGCCACAACATACCACCTAACGGCAGGTACAATCGTGTCGGTCACACCACCCCGGACCCGGGGGCCGAGGCTTCACTACTCGTCCTTGTTCTTCTTCTTCTTACCCTGGCCGCCGCTGGAGCCACCAGACGATTCCCGCTGCAGGTGGACGATGAGGCGTGTCCAGGACTCCTCCTTGTCCCACTCAAAGCCCTTGAGGTACGGCAGATCGAGCTCGTCGTCGACCTGTTTTGTTAGCGTGGGAAGCATATAACAAGGGGGGGTTGATGATATATCAATCGGCACACTGGACATACCCGCTTCTTGAATGCCTTGTGGATGGCATCCATAGCATCCTTGATGGTGACGCCCTTCATGTTCCGTGCGGTCACTTCGAGACCCAGTGGGAAGTGCAGGTCAATCTTCTTGACTGGTGGCGTGGTCAGGAGCTTCTTGAGGATATCCTTCTCGTCAATCGAGTTGGGTGACGTGTTGATCTTCCATCCAGTTTTTTGTGTCTCTGGGGCCAGTTTGATCTCAGTGCCTTCGGCCTCTGTGTTAAGCGGTTAACAATGCTGTTCTCAAAATCATACGAGATTCTCACAGTACATACCAAGTTCGCTGATGTTCCGTACGCCTGGGTACGATGTTGAGCCGGTCTTGCGGTGGCCCTTCTCCTTGGGCGGCGACGACGACAGACCCTGGACGGCGGAATCGACCTTCGTCAATGGTTCCATGATGAGATTGGTGGTTGTGGTGGTGTTGTTGGGGTGAAAAAAAAAGAGAATTGTTCTCAATGTGGAGGACCTGAGTCAATCAATTGAGTGGTCTGATACCACAGAGGAGGAGATATTGTTAGCCACAACGGTTCCGATGATGCAAACAGGGGATATGACCGCAATGCAAAGCACGTAATAAAGTGCTTCGGTAGCAATTGCTATGAAGCTATGATTGGGATGATGATGTTGATAATGGAGGGTGCCATATGGAAGGGCAAATGATGTGTCGAGCTCGAAGCTCGAAGCTCGAAGCTCGATGTGGGAGATAACCACCAAAAATAGACTTACAAAGTGATTCGATAGGTGCAAGACCTTGCAGAAAGTGTGGTGTGATGGGAGCTGGGTATGTGTGTGATGGATTGATAGGATGTTTTGAGAACGGGAAGCTTCAAGAGAAGATGGTAGAGAAGAGAAGAGGAAAGAAAGAAAGAGGGGAAGGAAGAGAAGAAGTGAAATAGAAGGAGAAGAAAAAGGGGACACAGGGTAGAAAAGGAAACCGAGAGGGAGGAAGGGCGTCAGGAGGGAAAGAGGAAAGAGGGGAAACTCAAAACAGATTGGTAAAGGAGGGGAGGAGGGGGGGTGTGTGAACGCAAAGGAAGCAGCGCGATGGGAAGCAACCAAGGGGAAGGAGCGATTGAGCGGGAAAGGGGGCTGAATGGTGGTAGGCTCGTAGGGTTGCGTGGGCAATGGTGAGGAGGTGTGACTCCCAAGGTGGTGGTGGAAGGCACGCAGTGATGTGTATCTTGTACGAGTACCTCTTTCCGCCCCTGGGCGCCACGGTGCCGCGCCAGGAGGGCAGGAGGGACATGAGAGGGGGAGGGGGGGTCATCGGCAGAGCAGCTCGAAATTGGAAGCTGCGACCCCTTCTCGCCAATGGGGAGACTTACGACATCATCGGAGGCGGGCCTCACTGATGAAAGAAGAGAGAGGCGTGGGCTATTAACAGGGCGCCTTCCGCGGACCGAACGGGCAAGAACGACAAAGGAAGAGGTCACGAGCTAACATCGAGCTGAGCCCATTGCGCAAGAAGTAAGAAGCTATCGACCTACGTCGAACGAAGCTACGGGAGAGGGGAGTGAGAAATGGAAAGAGAAAAAGGAGGAGAAAAGTACGCACACAGCCCAGGGAGAGAAGGAGCGAGAGGAGCAAGTGGAAAGGGGGTGAATGGACAAGGCAGGGACGATCGATCACCTGCCACGGTGGAATGTGCGCGCGCGCGTGGGTGGTCGAGGTGGTGAGCCTGGCTGTTCGTAGCTTCCCAAGTACGAGTACTTTTCCTCATTTGAGAAGAGGGGAAACGAAGCAGTCTTACGTCTCGAACCATGGCTGGGCACACCCCCCAAACAAAGCGATGCACAGCGCAATGGGTAGTACGGGCGCATTTGCCGTTTCGTTTCCCTACGACGTAGTCGTGCACCTATGAACAAAGCGAGTCGCCTGCAACACGTCTTGCAGCTGGAATCCAAATCCAAAGAACTGCTGTGACGATAGATGTTTTGCTTTGACTGCTGTTGTGTGTCGCTCCTTCCTGCAGATGCGCATAACCGCCCGGCTGTTGCTCGTTCTGATTGTCGCCTGTCGCCTGTTGTTCTATGACCTCACACGGAAGGCGCGGACTGGGGAAGGGGCAGGTGATGTGATTTCCCGTTTGGCGAGTGGGGAAAATGCCTTGCCCTTGCGGCGTACCAAACGGCGTGTTCCCTTTTCACTATTCGTTGGTCCTGTCCATCAGGTCCCTTTTGTTGCAGGTTGTGTCTTACGTTGCTTCTTTCACTGTTCCTTCTGGTCTTACAAGCCATCACTTCCATCAATGCACAGCTATCAAAGAAGAGAGGAAACGCTGAGAATCAAAAGCCCAACAAAAAGGCAAGCAAGAGACAGCAAAGGTGAATGCAAAACAGGCAGTCGTCTTCGCCGTGTCTCGCCATCCCTCGGATTGAATCGCGTGACCACCCCAACGGTCGCGCGGGAACACAAGAGCGGGGGTACGATGTTCGATGGGGGAAGGAGGAGGGCGTGACAGGAGTGACATAATGGCCCGACCAGGGAAACAATGAAGAGAGGGAGAGATGATGAAGAGGGGCTCCACTCCCTGCGAGTCGCTGCAGGAGAGAGCTTCCCCCCTGTGAGTCTGTGAGTGGGTCAAGTGGGTCGTCGATTCGAACGAACAGCAAAGAGCAATCCCTCCGTGCAGTTGTTTGCCTGCTGGGAGAGGGAAAGTGGGGCAGAGCATTGTGGCAGAAGAGGTGCAGCAGGCAAGAGGTAAGACCACTGAAGCGTCACGTATCGACGGGCGATGGACGTCCTGGGCGCGCCTGAGGGCCTGGGCAGAGTAATCGCCCCAGAACAGCAGACATCGGCACAAGTGATGTAGTGTCTCAACAGCTCTAGCTGCTAGCGCTCCAAGCGGTTTGGCGTCAAGTACGGGTCACGGGAACAAAGTGGGCGTGTCAGGCCAGATGGAAATCCTGGGGAAAAACTGGGGAAAGCGGGTCTATTGGGTCTTTTCTGGCTGCTGGCTCTCGATCCCAGGGAAGGCGCGCACGAGAGTTTCGATTGAGGTGCCTTGGAGAACGATAAGAGAAGGAGGCATGAGAATGGAGAACGCGAGATAAGAGATTAAGAATTATGATGCGATTGAGCCCGAATTTGAGGGTTTCCACATCACGTCGACAGAGTGCATCGTGTTCAAAAGGACCATTTTCAGTAGAGGGCCCTTCCAGCAGCCGTTACAGGCAGCGTGACCTGTAACCGCCAGCGTTGGGCGCCCCTCCGGTGTCGGACCACACTCAACACAATGCGGCAACAAGTCTCACCACTTTTACGTCCACCACCCAACTGAGTGGCCATGCAGGTGCACAAACGGTACGTCCGCTCGATGATCGAGCATTGGCCGAGGCTGCCAAATATCATATGAGGGCCCTGCCTTGTGTGACGGGAGGAAAATAAAACGAAGATCATTTTATTTAATTCGTTTTATTTTATGGAAAAAGAAATGTAGATCGTTGGTGATGTCTGTCCTTTATATTCATTTCTCCTCTCGTCTTTCATGTTCTTATCGACGGTTTTATTTTCACGATCATTTTAATTGAATTAACTCCCTCTGCTTGCCCCGTTGCATTTTGCAGTCGCAGCGTAGAGCCTTTGGATAAATTGGTGCATGTCGGCTTCATTGAGAGAACACATAACTCAATACGGAGTATTCATTACACCTCTTGAGGGATAAAATAGTTTCCACGTGTTTGTTTGGAATTCAATCGATTTTCGTCAATTGTCTCATCGATATATCGCCTTGCCATTTTTGTCTGTGATCGTTTTATCGACTTCTTTTATTTTATTTTTATTTTTATTATTTATTTTTATGGTGTTTGTGTTTGCTCTTTTTCAATCGTTTCACCTCATGTCTCGTTGCGTCTGGCTGCGACACTCGTCGTCATCACTCGTTGAACAGAAAAACAGGAAACGATGCGACTGTAGAAACAGAAAAAACCCTGTTTCGTCACCGGCAATTTTGCCCTTGTCAACCAAATCACTCATAAATCGCATCGGAGAATGCAGCCGTGCGACGGAAATCCAATCTACGGCCCAAAGCCTTATCATCCCCCTTTCCTGCCTTTTCTTCCACTTCCACTTCTCATTTTCCTATTTCGTTTCCCGTTCCCCTTCACTACATATTCACTATTGATTGCTCTATCTGGTTCTATCGCGCTTTTGGCCCCTCTTCTTTCATCACCCATCCCGCCATGCCCTTTGCGGACTTTTGCGGGCCCTCCGACGTGCCATTTTTGGCAAAGCAGAAGAGAGGGGCTGCCCACTGTGAAGGGAACGAAGTGAGTGCGAGAGAGTGAGCGAAGAGGTTAAAAAAACAGCGAGGTTGAAAATTTCTGGCAAAAAGCCCAAAAGTAGGTGAGGCCGAGAACAGAATAGACGAAGATACGGGATACATAAAAAAGTGGAAAGAAAGAGCGGTCGGTATGCGTGCGAGAGAAAAGAGAAGGTGAAATTGAAATTGAAAAGAGAATGAAAAAGAATAAAAGGAACGGTGTGCGCAACCCTTGGACCCTTGAGGAAAGAAAAAAAACTGACGAGAGACGATTGGATTGAGATATTCTTAGATTCCTCATCAATCCTTCCGCGTTCGTTCATTTTCATTTCTCTTTGTCGGCCGCGCCGCCTTGCTGTCTTTTCCTGATTGTTGTTTCTTTCTGTCCTTTCTGTTGGTTGTTTGCTTCATTTCTGCTGTCACTTTTTTGTGTCCCTTGCTGTTTTTCTTTGATCGCTTCTCATTGTTTGTTTCGTTGCGGTGTGCATCGTGACCTCACTGCTTTTCTGTATCGATTCTGTTTAAGCGCCTGTCTTTTTCTGTCTTCCTCTCTCTTCATGATGCATCTTCCGGCCTGTTTCAACCTCTCCTCGTTCTCCTCCTTCTCCTCTCTTCCTTCTTTGCCCTCTTTACCCTCATTGCCTTCTCTTCCCTCGCTTCCCTCACTACCTTCACTCGAGTCGCTCCGCCAACATCCCAACATGCTCTCCATCGCCACCCTCTTCGACGACGAGCAGCGCCTGCTCAACCGCGTGTGGATCGTCCTGCTCGGCCTCGAGGCCCTGCTGGTGCTTGTCGGCACCGTGTCGGCCGTTGTCCGGGGTGTCGTGGCAATACGGCGACGCCGGCCCGGCGGGTTACGACGAGCCGGCAGCCATCATGGCCGGCCACGACGAGTCACAATCGAGCTGCCAGCGACCGCTTTCGAAATCTACGACGATCGGCCTGTGCATGTATACCCGTACACGGATGTGGACTTTGACGGGAAGATGGATATGGACATGAGCGCCGAGCACGACATTTTCTACACCGACGAGAAATTCCACACGCCGACACGAGCACGAACACCGACTCGCATTTTGAACTCGCCATCACAAAAAGTGTGAAGCACGAGGAAAATAGTACGAAAACGAAATGGATTACGGATAGTATAATGACAAACGAAATATATGGGGTATTTAATACACCAAAAACGACGGGACACGACGGCACGACGACACGACGGCACAAAACATTTATAGCATCCACAACACCCCCACCCCCTCAGTCATACAGATCGCTGCTCGTCTGGGTCGTCTTGGTCGAGTGCGGCGACGTCACGCGGATGCCGTTCTCGAGCCGCTCCAGCGTCATGGCGTGGCCCTTGTGGGCGCACCAGGTCGTCACCATCTTGACGGCCGTCTTGATCTCGCGGCCGTTGAGGTTCCACGCCGCGAGCTCCTCGAGTTCTTCTTCAGTGATGGGCTCGGAGGGGACGGCCACGACGTCGGCGGTGTTGTCGGCGGTGTTGTCGGTGGCACCGCTCTCGCCGGTTTCGCCGGCCTCGACAGCGTCGCTGACGTCCACAACCTGCAGCGATCCGGATCCAGAGCTCGATCCTTCGCCCGCATTGTCGTCTTCGGCGACAACACCGCCCTCGATCTCCTTGACCGTCTGCCCGTCGACGCGCGCCAAAAACTTGCGCCACACGGACAGCCGGGCCTCGGCCGACAGCGGGCGGAACAGCAGGTGCAGGCTGACGCGGCTGCGGAAGGCCGAGTCGATGGTGTCGTACAGGTTGGTGGTCAGGAAAATGATGCCGCGGAAGTATTCCAGTTCGCGCAAGAAAATCGAGACCAACTCGTTGCGGGCAATGTCCTGGGGATGGCGCTCGGCCATAAAGACGTCGGCCTCGTCGAGCAGGATGACGGCGTCCCACTCGGTGGCCATTTCAAAGACTTTCTTGACGTTGGCGCCGAGGGCGGCGGCGTTGATGCCCAAGTCCTCGGCCTGAAGATAAAAAAGGGGCCGGTGAGTGCGGTCGGCGACGGCTTCGGCAGTCAGGGTCTTGCCGGTGCCAGGTGGGCCGCTCAGAAGGATGATCAGACCGTCACCTAGATTGTTAGCATATAGTTTGCCTTCTGAAGATACTGTTTTTCCTATTGTGACGTATTACCCTTTCCAATAATGACATCGTCCACTTTGTGTGTGGTGTGTCCGTGGCTCTCGACAAACGAGAGCACCAAGTCCTTTTGCTGCTCGTCGTAGACCAGATGGTCGTAGGCCTGGTCGTTCCACTTGATCGGGCGGATGTCCTCAACGAAAAAGGAGACTGTAAAACATGGTCAGAAACGCTTCGGAAAGTATATGTCACGTCGCGACAGGGAACCTACACCACAGCTTGTTCTTCAGGGCATAGCCCTCCACCATGGGCGACATGAACATGAGCTCCTCGGGCTTGGCCAGCATCGCCTCCCTGTTGGCGGCCTGCTCCTCCTCGGTCAGCCGCTGGATCTTGCCCGTAGACTTGGTCGAGATCAGCTTGCCGTTCGGGTCGCCACTGACACCTGCGCCTCCGCTTCGTGCGGCCGCTGCGCGCGTGATAGCCGCCATCGCCAGGTCCCGGGATGTCATCGGTTTGCGTCCCGTGCCCTGCACAACGTTCTTGGCCGACTGCGGGTCTTTGCCCTCGCGCACGCCCTGGGCCAAGTGGTGCTTGTTGTAGCCAATGACGTCAATCAGCACGCGCCCGTCGACGTTGTGCTTCTCCATCTTGCCCTGCTCATTCAACAGCATGCCGACGCCCGTATACTGGCGGTACGCCAGGCCCTGGCAGTCCAAAACGAGCCGGCCGCGCTCGGCCAGGCGCGTTTTGAGGTGGTCCTGCTCGTCCGCGGGCAGGTGCTCCAGGGGGCAGTGGTCAAACTCGGTAATGGGGCGGTTGCCGGCGTAGGCGGC
Organism: Sporothrix inflata; assembly: GCA_021396225.1. Classification (NCBI taxonomy): domain Eukaryota; kingdom Fungi; phylum Ascomycota; class Sordariomycetes; order Ophiostomatales; family Ophiostomataceae; genus Sporothrix; species Sporothrix inflata. Next base: position 173,959 of record WNYF01000022.1, read on the forward strand.
AATCTTGAGCTCCTGTTTCACCCACACAAAGGCCTCCCCATTGAACCGCAGCACCTGCGTGCGCACGACAAGCGAGTCGGAGGCCATGGCCTTGACGTAGGCGGTGTCGAGCACGCGGCTAAGGACGTCGCAGTTGGGGCCGTGGCTGCGCACGATGGCGTTCCGGGGGAAATACGTCCAGGCGTGCTCGTACGACATGAGCCCGCGCTCCAGCAGGCCGCGGCGCTTAGCGCGCACCTCGGCAAACAGGTCGTCGAGCACGCAGACCAGCAGCTTGAGGAAGGGGTGCAGGGCGGCGTCGGCCGGGTCGGTCTGGGGCTGGAGGCCGCGCAGCTTCTCGACGATGGCGTCGTAGCAAAAGTAGAGGGGGCGGAAGGGCGCGTTGAAGGTGGCCGTCTCTTCGGGGTCCAAGTGGTAGTCTTCGCGGTCGCGCAGGATGGGTGCGAGGGCCTGGACAACCAGCGGGCTCTGGATGTCGATCTGGTGGAACTTCATGGCGAAGCGGCCGCCCAGCACCGGCTTGCTCTTGTCCTTGATCTTGTACAGCTTGATGGCGACGCGGTCCTGGACCTTGCTGGCGCTCTTGCTGAGCTGGCGCGGCGGGTAGTCCTGCCAGTTGTTAAAGTTGTCGCCAACGTTGGGGCCCTCGAAGAGCGTCTTGACGGTCAACGAGGTGCCGAGTGTGTTGGCGGCGTCCTTTGCATTTTGGCCGGCCGCTTTTTTAGACGAGTTCTTCTGCATGCGCAGGCTGTCCACGAGGTGGCCGACAAAGCCCGGGCCGGCCTCGTGCACTTCGCCATTGTCGTCCTTTTCGCTGTCGTCGCTCTGACTGCTGCTGGCTTCGCTAAAGTCAGAGAGCGTGCGTTCGTCCGAGGTGCGGAGGACCTTGCAGCGCCACCGCCAGGCAGTCTCCTTCATGTCTTCCTTGGACATAAGATGCATCGTGATGGTGGGGGGACGTTGGAAGGGGAGACGAGGAAATCAAAGGCGGGTGTGGTGGGACGTGGGCGATGTAGTTATAGAAAGGCAACAAATCGAGAAGACAAAGAGACCAAAGAGACGATATAGACAAAAAAAAAAGAATCAAAGGAAACGAAAGACGAGACAAGACGGCCCAAAAGTGATTCTATCCAAATGTGGTCCAAAAAGAGCTTGATCGAAGAGGGAGCTTGACCTCCCACAACAGAAACGGGCGGCACTGCCACTTATATTGCCCGACGACGGCATACAAGGCCAAAACGACAAGGCCAAAAAAAGCACAAAAAAAGACAAAAGCCGCATCTCACCCTGCGTGAGCATGCATGTGTGTTGTGCCCTGCAGGCCCAATCAACAGCTGCCTCGAACGCTGTCCGATTCGTCCCATGCCACCTTCTCCCCCCCTCGGTCCAAGGCCTGTTCCGAACCTGTGCCCAGAGCCTGTGCCCTGCCCTCACTGGCTGCCATGGCAGGGCAAAGGCAGTCGGTCAACACAGTCACTCAGAAAAGAGCCTCACCTCATCCCCAGTCGGCAAATGGAAGCCTAGGAAGCGCCGTAGGACTCACCCGGATCCCGGTTTGTTGGTGGTCTTATTCAGGTTAGCCATGTTGGGCTGTCGTAGAAGCTGCGAGATACTTGTACTTCGCAAGGCTGTCCAGATACGAGAGCAAAAGAGACCAGGAGCCGTGTGTTGGTTCGCCTTGCGTCGACAAGGTTGTTGTTTGTTGTTCTCAGGCAAGTGTGACAGTGTCGCAGGTCTGGGCAGTGCCTGCCGGCTTCCCTAAAAGGCACTGGGGTGGGGCCGGTGGATGGGCCCCAAGAAGGCCCCTCGATCGCTGAAGGGCATAGGGTCGTAGGGAGCCTGGGCAGCCAATCATAGCGCGTCCCGGCACTGGTCCTTGTCTGCCTGAGTGTCTGCCTGGAACACGGCCAGTCGCAAAGAACCAGTTGGACGACGAGATCTGAGTTGACAACGCGACACCGCCCGCGACACCACCCTTTGCCGCATCTGGCTCTTTTAGACGATTCTTCTGTGATTCCGCTTGCAACTCACAAAAAAAGACCAGCTGCAGGAGACGTGTTGCGTTCTTCACGTCGTCTTCCCTGTTGTGGCTTGAGGCCGACGTGAAGGCAGACATTTAAAACGATCGCTCCTTGTCGCTCGCACCCAGGACGAGAATAGAGCAGTGCTATCTCGTATCTTGGAGCCTTGAGCTCGTGTTGAAGCTCGTTTTCTGCATTGTGTGTGCTCTAGGACTCACATTGACGTACGCGTAGGACAGCTTTCGCTTGGCTCTTTTGGCCAGAATTAGGTGACAATACTTATTGACACTCCCTCGACTCCTTCCCTTATTGACGGCAGCTGTTAGCCTGTCAAATCCACTGGAGCTCCGGGTTAGCGCGTTCTGCAGCGACTGTTTGCCGACCGGGAAACAAGCTGTTCGTGCCTCTCCTTTTGTTCTCGCGGGCGGTGAGTCGCTGGAGCTCCTCCTTGTGGGCCCATTTTTCGCTCTTTCCTTCTTTTCTGCCGCCGAACACAGACTAGCGTGCAGCTGTCTGCTCTTTCTGCCGTTCCTGGCCCTCGGCCATAACAAATCAAGCGGCAGAAAAGCAGCAAAACGCAGCAAAATGAATGGGCAGAAAAACGTTGGGCAGGGCTAACGGGACGGGGAAGGGGCGGCCGAGAAGGAGAGAAAAAAACACGAGAGGAAAAAGGGAAGGAACGACACGCACGAAAAAGACGTCGAAATCCTCCTTCTTCTCCATTGTTCACTCTTCTTTCATCAAAATCCATCGCCTCTATCGCGATCTTGCTTTTTCATTTACGCAGTTTACGCATTTACGCAATTGCTGTTTTCAGACAAGGCGCGAGCCGGATAGCCCGTTGTTTTCTTTTATTGTCTGTTTTTTCTTTGTCTCTTCGTCCGGGCCCCAACCGTTAGGCGCGCGCGCGAAAAAAGGGTCCTCTTTCAGAGCTTTCTTCCCTTCTGCCCCTTCACTCCATCGCCCCCTTACGCCCCTTTCTTCGCTATTCCTTTACCTCTTATCTCACGATTCTCTTCTTCCCTCCCTCACATACTCTCCCAACTACACACACACAAACACACCCGAACCACAAAATGCCTCCTCGGAAAGCAACCACAGCAGCCAAGGCGGCGCCCGCCCCGAAGAAGACGGCTGCCGCTGCCAAAGCCGACAAGGCCGCTCCTGTGAAGGCTGCTCCTGCAAAGGCTGCGTCGACGGCCACCAAGCGCAAGCGTGCCGCCGACGATGACGAGCCCGCACCCAAGACCAACGGCGTGAACGGCGTCGCCGCTCACACCGACGCGAAGCCCGCGAAGAAGGCCAAGAAGGAGACGACACCCGCGCCTCCTGCTGCGACCAAGAAGGCCGCTGCTCCCCGTGCCAAGACGCCTTCCGCTGCTCCCGCTCCCACTCCCGATGCCGACAAGGAGAACTCCGTGCCCACGACCAACGGCGACAAGACCAAGAAGCGCGCCAAGTCGGCCACACCTGCACCGCCCGCGGCCAAGGCCAAGGTGAGCGCCGCCGCCAAGCGCAAGGCCGACGCGGAGGAGAAGAAGAAGGAGAAGGCCGCTGAGGCGGCAGAGAAAAAGGAGGAGGTGGATGAAGAAGAGGAGAAGGCGGCTCCGCCGGCCAAGAAGGCCAAGGTCCTCAAGCCCCCCAAGGCTGCTGCCATCAAGCCCGCCGACAAAATCGGCGCCAAGATCAACGACGCGCCCACCAAGCCGCTCGAGGTCTTTGTCTTTGGCGAGGGCAGCGCCGGCGAGCTGGGCCTGGGCAGCGTGGCCATCAATGGCAAGAAGCCTGTCGACGTCAAGCGCCCGCGCCTCAACGCCAACCTGGACGCTGCCAAGGTCGGCGTCGTGCAGGTGGCCACGGGCGGCATGCACACCGTCGTCCTGACCAAGGACAACAAGATTCTGACCTGGGGCGTCAACGACCAGGGCGCGCTGGGCCGCGACACCACCTGGGACGGCGGCCTGCGTGACGCCGACGCCGACGCCGAGGGCTCGGATAGCGACAGCGACGACGACGACGATACCGGCCTGAACCCGCACGAGAGCACGCCCGGCGAGATTGACACCGCCGGCGTCGTGCCCGGCACCAAGTTCGTGCAGGTCGTCGCCAGCGACAGCGCCTCCTTTGCACTGACCGAGGACGGCCGCGTCTACGGCTGGGGCACCTTCCGCGCGTCCGACGGCATCCTGGGCTTCTCGCGTCTTGTCGACGTCCAAAAGACGCCTGTCCTGCTGCCGGAGCCCAAGAAGGTCAAGGCTCTGGCCACGGGCTCCAACCACATTTTGGCTTTGGACGCCAAGGGCAAGCTCTTTACCTGGGGCTGCCCCGAGCAGAACCAGCTGGGCCGCCGCTGTGTCCAGCGGGACATCAAGGAGTCGGCCCTGCGCCCCGGCGGTGTCGGCTTCAAGCGCGGCGTGCACGTCGCCAAGATCGCCTGCGGCTCGTACCACTCCTTTGCGCTCGACCAAAAGGGCCAGGTCTACGCCTGGGGCCTCAACAACTTTGGCCAGCTCAACGTCGAACAGGGCGCCGGCGACACCGACGCCACCGTTCTCAATGCGACCGTTATTGAGGGCCTCGAGGGCCACCGCGTCGCCGACATTGACGGCGGCGAGCACCACTCGGTCGCCTGCACGGCCGACGGCAAGCTCTTCACGTGGGGCCGCATCGACGGCCACCAGCTGGGCTTGGAGAAGAGCTTCTTCACGGAGGACAATGCCATTTTTGACGAGTTTGGCAAGCCGCGCATCCTCAAGGCGCCGACGCTCGTGCCCGGTGTCCCTGCCACCGTGACGTCCGTCAACGCCGGCACCGACAACACCTTTGCGCTGACGCGCGAGGGCAAGGTCTACTCGTGGGGCTTCTCGGGCAACTACCAGACAGGCCAGGGCACGACGGACGACATTGAGACGCCGACGCTGATTGACAACACGGCCGTGCGCGAGAAAAAGCTGGTGTTTGCGGGTGCCGGCGGCCAGTTTTCCATTCTGGCCAGCCTAGCGCAGTAGTCGGCGACGCACGTGGAGCGAAGGCGGGCTTGCCTTCTTATCTTACCTCTTACCATCTACCTAATTTGTACTTTTAGTTTCTTGTTTTTCTCTGTTTATTTTCTGTTTGTTTCTACGGCTTGCATCTATCCATTCGTCATTTTAAATTTGCATTACGGTTTCTATTTTCTATTTTCTATTTTCTTCTTTTATTACTACTTAGACTCGGGGCAAGGAGAAGAGGAAAAGGAGGAAGAAAAAGGGGGGGAAATGATGACCGGGATCTAGGTCTTGTTTGGTTTTGATTATCATATTTCTCTTTAAACTACGTGCGGCTTTTTGCTTTCTTCATATTTACTACTCATTTTACGTTCTAAAGCTTTCTTTTTTTTTTAATAACAGCGATTAACTTTGAAGAACCACAACAATACGTCCTCTCATGCTCCGTGTTTTGAACTGTTTTTGAATGTTTTATTATGTCTAGCCATCCTGACGAATGTCAGGAACTATAAAACCACCAGCCTGGCGGAGTCCAAGCCACCAAGAGAAAGAAAGCAGACGCCCGGCCAAAAGATAAAAGAATAACGAAAAAAAAGAAAGCAGAAAAGCAGAACGCCTAGATGGTTTTTATCGACCGTTCCCCCGTCCGTCCGCTCGTCCAAAGACAAGTCCCTCCATGCAATCCATCCCGTTGTCAACTCTGCTACCGACCATGCCCTCTTCACACTATCTGTATACATATGGGCACCTTTTCGTCCCCGTTCTTCCTCGTCTCCCCATCGACACATCAGCCTTCCTCTCCTCTTCACAAACGGCCCGTCCGCGAGGCAATCACCTTGGCCATGGACCCGCTGCCCCGGCTGCTAAAGACGCCCATGATGCCGAAGCCGACATAAAACAGCGCCAGCGGGTACGCCACCAGCGCCCGCATCCCCCGCATGCGGCCCACGGCGCAGAACATGCTCGACGCGCTGTACGTGCACCAGCAAATGGCCGCCGTCGTCAGCACAATGCCCAGCGGCGTGTCCATGGGCATCATGATGCCAATCAGGCTGGTGGCGACCAGCGGCAGCAAGCAGTAGCCCAGCACGCTCGCGGACCGCACAAAGGTCAGCGTGCTCGACAGCTGGCTGAGGCTGCCGCTGCGGCCGTGCTTGCCGGCAGGGCCGCCACTCTTGGAGGGCGAGGCCGAGGCGATGTTGCCGCTGAGGCCCGACGGCCCACCGACACCAACGCCCGAACTGCTGCCCGCCGCGTCGCCCGGGTAGCCCGGGGTCGGGGACTGCGCATAGGACGGGCCCAGACCGCTGCCGCCGGCGCTGCCCGGCTGGCCGTCGGGCGACATGAGCGACAGGATGACGTGCAGCGAGATGGAGCCCAGCAGGGCGAGGCCGTAAATGTAGCCAAAGTGGACTTTGCCGGAAAAGAGGAGGAAGGTGCCGAACAGGAGGAAGAAAATGATGGGGCCCGCCAGGTCGTAATCGTCCATGAGGTGCTGGTCGATGCGCTGAAAGGGGTTGAGCACGGCCAACGTCTTGGCCCGGATGTGCCCGAAATTGACGCCGAGCTCCTCGAGCAGCGGCGGCTCGCCGTCGTAGCCTTCCGTGGAAAACGCGGCGAGCCAGCCCGTGCGCAGGCCGCCCTGCTCGCCCATGCGGCCCGAGACGCCGCCCACGCCGCCTGGCACGCCGCCGCCGACCCCGCCGCTGCCTATTGCGCCGCCGTAGGCCGAGGCCACGCCACCCGAGCCGCCGTAGCCGTAGGCACCACCGTGGCCGGATGTGGGTTGGCCGGGGACGCCTGGTGAGTAGGAGGACGGGTAGAACTGGAGGTTTTGCGGGGAGGCGGGCCCGTAGGCAGGGTTGCCGCTGCCGTAGTATTGTGCCATGGTGGCGGGTGTGTGTGTAAGGAGATGAGGAAGGACAGTCGTTGGCAGACGGAGGCGGAAAGGAGATCGCGTGCGCTTCTGCGGAGAGGTGAGTGAGGGTAGATGCGATCCAGGAATGTTGACCGTTTTTGATGAATTCGCGATGGGAGACAAAGGCGGTGTCGTCGTGGGGAAGGTAAGGAAGAGGAGGAATCAAGTCCTACAACAGTCTTGTCGTCAGATCCGCCTGTCGTGTTGTCGGTGGGAGGTGACGTCGTGTGTGTGTACGTGTCTCGTTTGGATAGTTCGTCGATTGTGGAGAAAACCAAGAGGAGGACAGAACAGAGCTTCCCCTTTCGATGTGGAGTTGGGTGGCCGAGCGAAAGCTGTCGCCTTGGGGCTTCTCTGTAAAGCAACAGCTGTCCGTTTGGCTGTAGCTTGCCTACGTTCTAGGGGTGTTAGGGGCTTTCAGCTGCCAGCTGGGTGTACGGCGTAATTAGTGGCTTATGTGGCTGGACTTGTGTGGCGTCTTGAAATTGCCCGAATAGGGGTAGCGCATGTTGGATGGCCTGGTCGGGGCCACGGCCACCTGTTAATCCGGGATTTTGCCGCAAAAGGCCCCGCCGGTTTAGCGCAGGCTACCAGAACTGCCATCGGAGACCCTCGGCCTTGCGCTGGGCCAGTGGCAGAATGGCAGAGAAGGCCAAGTGTGGGGCGAACAATTGGAGAGAGAATTTTCGAAGAGGGAAAGAACGGGCGGCTTTTGGGTTGGGGGCGTTTGGCAGGCGCAAACGGTCACCAGAATTCCGGTGCAGAAAAAAACGTTGCATCCCGCGCGCCGACGACCGTCGTTCGACTCTTTCTTCCTCTCTTCCATTTCCCTTGTCTTTGCGCAACCACCCCGACCACCACCCGATCACTACGCAATCACCACCAGGGACGACGACACTCTTTTGTACCCCTCTCTCGTCACTTTTACGGAGGCGGCTCTTTTAATTGTTCCCCGCGAAATTGCAAACGATCACGAGTCGACCAGTCAACCTTTTTCTCCGATTCCTTTCCGAACTTGACAGCCGGGAACAGTCACCATGGTAGGCACCAACAAGGCGCGCGATTGTTCAAGTTGAGAGCATAACTAACCCTCTTGTCTCCAGGCCTACCGCCTCATCACCCAGGTGGTCGTCATCGGCTCCCGCGTCCTCGGCCGCGCCTTCACCGAGGCCTACAAACAGGCCAACGCCTCCAGCCAGTACGCCCGCGCCCAGGCCAAGGCCGGCGGCACCGCCGGTGCCGCCTCCGGTCGTGCCAACCTGTCGACGGGCATGGCGCTCGACGAGGCCGTGCAGATTTTGAACGTGCCCAAGCCGCCGACAACCCCGGGCCAGGCGGCCAAGAACTACGACATGGAGGAGGTCATGGACCGATTCAAGCGCCTGTTTGACGCCAACGACCCGCAAAAGGGCGGCAGTTTCTACCTGCAGAGCAAGATCCTGCGGGCGCGCGAGCGCATCGAGGCGGAAGTGGGCCCCGTGCTGGAGAAGGCGGCGCAGGAGGCGGAGGTAGAGGCCGGCTTCAAGCCCAAGATGTACAAGGACCGGTGACGGGGGAGCGCAGACCCGAAGGTGACGAGAAGTGGATGAGGTCGGTGGGGTAGGCGTGGACGGCTGCCGACAAGCGACTGACACGGTCATCGACTGACAGGTCACCGACTGACAGGTCACCCGGCCGACACGACACGACACAACACACCCCGACCAAGACTCCAACGACAGCGTGTGCGACCACACGACACCCGCACAACGCTGCTCGACGCGGCAAACAAAAATCTTCACTCGACTCTTTTCTTTTGACTGTTACTCATTTTGCTTTGGCATAGCTTTGGCGTTTTGGAATTTGATTTTCTTGCCTTCTTGCTCATATTGGTCAAGGACCACCTTCTCTTCTTTGGCTTCCCCAGCTCTTTACATATACTCACATATTTCCAACATACATATTATTTATTGAAGAGGACGGAGACACGAGGAAAATTTGAGACGAAAGACGATAGAGACAGCACCTTGTCTGCCTCATGTACGACTACTAGAAACGAGTCATTGTATCATACTTGGAGCATTTGGAGACGGCATCAGAAATAGACAAAATTGCAAAGCACACGATCGTTATCATACGTTTTCTTACCACGTGAGCGTAACTATCCTCATCTAGAACTGGACTGCATCTGTTCTACCCAGGCCACTTTGCTGTGATCTCCAACGCCGATCAAGCAGCGACCAGGTTGTGGCCAGCAACGAACCACGAAAAAAGGGCGGATGAACCAGGACCCAGAAGATGGAGGTGTGCGGTTGCAGAAAGCTTCTGAAGCAGGCTAGTTGTGCACAAACTGCCGTCGGTGAATATATGTTGTAATGGTAGGTTGTGAAAATAATGTACTACGTGAACGAAAATAATGTTGAAATTTATTGTATTAAAATTTTACCATTGTTCGGTTCTTTTTGCTTCTATGGTATATGAATGTTCTAAGTAATAATTTGAAAATAAAAGAAATAAACGAATGTCAAGAAGATAGCCATGGGCGCCCACAAAAATCAAATGGAAGCCCCTGAATTAAAGAGCCCGGCCGTATCCAATGCTGCCAAAGTTGAACCGATTCCGCCGCCCTATCCCAGTTTGGGTGTTGTCCGACCCTTCGCTGCTGTTTTGTCCTCTTTCGTCCGATGGCCGTAATGGGAGAATCTCGGTGCTTCGGTTGCTGCGGTTGCTGCGGTTGCTGCGTTCACTTCGGCCGCGGCTGCTGCTGGCGCCGCCGTTGTTGCCGTCGTCCCCATAATACCCGTACGCCCCGCCCCATTGCTGCCCGGCTCCGAGTACGGCCGAACTAGGCACACCCGAGGCCCGTCGTGTGCTGAGGCCGCTCGGTTGTTGGGGTGGTAGGGGTAGGGGCAGCGAAGGCGGTGGCTGCAGTCCTTGCAGCTGTTGCAGGCCCTGTTGCCGCTCCCGTTCTTCTTCTTGCCGCACATACCGCTGGTACTGCAGATACTGCTGCTGTGTCTCGGGCGTGACGCTGCCGCCAAACTCGCTGGCCGTGCTCCAGGCGGTGGGGTCGTAGGGCTGGGGTCCCTCCTCGCCCTCAGTGACGGTGTTCGCCCGCGTGTTGGTGGCCGTGCCGGTGTCCTCCATGAACATGCTGACGGCCGGCCCCAGGTGGCCCGGCGGCATGGGCCATTGGCGCTGGAGGGCGCGGGAGCCGCCTGACCCGGATCCACCAACAATGGGACTGCGGGACGAGCGCGCCGGCTGGATGACGATGCGGATCTCGTTGGAGCCGGTCTGGCCGCTCGACGTGGGGGAGTTGTCGGTGTTGTCATCGGCAGCGTTGTTTACGTTGTTCAGGTCTAAATTGTTGGCAATAATGTCGGGGCCGATCTGGCGCATCTGCCGCTCGCGGCCTGGATCCGCATACACCGCCGCTGCCGTCGCCGAGACGCCCATCGGCGGCGTTGGAGTGCGGCGTGGACCACCATAGCTGCTGTCCACAAACATGGACGCAGAGCGGCCACTGGGCGGCGTGATGTACTGGTTGCGACCGGCCGCCGCAGCCAGGCCAGCAGCCTTTCTCCTTAGCAGGCATCTTCGTAGGAGCACGACAGCGGCAACCAGCAACAAAACAAACCCCACAGCGCCAAGGACGATGCCAGCAACCTGGTTGGAGTTGAGGCCAAAGGGGCTTCCGCCGATGGGGAAGGGAGGCGCGGTAGCAGTCGTAGAGGGTGTGACGGTGGTTGGTGGACCGGCGGTAGTGGTTGTTTGCTCGTTGGCAGTCGTCGAAGGGGAGGAGGAGGATATTGGCGAGGAGATGGATGTAAGTGGCGCACTAGTAGTTGTAGAAGTAGGTGGCGTCGATACGGCAGTAGTACTCGCCGCCGTAGGTGGGAGAGATGAGATTGTTGTTGCCGGTGTCGTGGAACCGGGAGTGGACTCGGGTGGTGGGATCGTGCTGCTGAGGATACTGGCACCGCCGCTGGAGGTCGAGAAAGTAGAAAAGGGAGGAGCAATCGGAGGTGTCGTCTCGGCGGTTGTCCCTGGCGGAATGGATGCTATTATGGAAGAAGATTCAAAGAAAGAGGATACGAAGGAGGACACAAAGGTGGGGGAAGCAGTCGGCGTTGCGCTCGCTGTTGGTGAGGTTGTAAATATGGTCGTCGTTGTAAAGACGGTTGTCGTTGCATTCGGTGCAATCGTGATTGTGATAAACGTCGTGTCAGTGACAGTGTTTGTGATTGTAGTCGTGAGGATGGGCGGGGCTGTTATTGTCACATCGACTGTTGTTGTTTGTGTGGTGAAGACGGTCGACGTTGTTGTGAACACAGGCGCCGAAGAAACTGGTGCTGTGAGGCCGTCAACTTGCCGCCGTCGGTTGGCACCTCCAACAAAAGACGTCACCGTCACTGTGTTGGTCTGTGTCTGCTGTCCTGGGTCGACCTCGGTGATTGTCTGCGTGACCGTGGTCACTACCACAGATGTAAGTGTCGCTATTGGTGCGACGGACTCGATCGGAGCAGATGTGATTGTTGCCGTTGCTGTGGCTGTTTTTGTCACCGATATTGTTGTTGTTGTCGTCGTTGTTCCCCCCGATATGGCACAACAGGTACCACTGCCACCATCCGAGGCCAGGCAGCATCGGAAGCCTGCTGCACAGCAGTTGAACCCACCCGCCGCATCCGGGCAGCAAGTTGAGCAACCGTTGCAGACTGGGCTCTCGCCGTTGCCATTAGATGCGGCACAGGCAACCTGTGTTGTGGTTGAGCACTGGGCATCGCGGGCTTGGAGGAGAAATGAGGGGAATTTATGTGATGGTGGTCGGCGTGCGACGATGGTTTGTAATTGTGCTTTTGTATAACTAGCTTGCGGTGGTAACGTCCCTGTCCTGGATGAAGGTGACGCTTCGGCGGCTTCTCGTGCGGGTGGTATTAACGGGGCGGCGTGCACAGCAGACAACCCAGCGAGGACGAGGGTTGTGAGGCCCCGTGGAATTAGCATTGTCGTTCTCTTGTTGTCATCCTGTCGTGGTGCAGTGTGGATGAAGGAGTCGGCAGAGATGGGAACCGTGGCTATAAGAAAGACATGGCAGGAAAAGGAAGACTCGTAGTAGGAGGTCGAAAAGGAAGTTGAGAAATGAAAATAAAGCGGGTGGTAGACAGAAAAATAGAAGATGCAAAGAAGCAAGAATAGAAGAATAGAAGAATAGGAGAATAGAAGAAAGAAAAACGTAAAGAACGAATGGAAGAGAAAAAGATAGATAGGAAAGCCAGAGGCTAGACTGAACCCAAACCAAAGATGGGATCGATCGACTGTCAGGAGTCCGGATGAAAAAAAGAGGCGTAAAGGAGAGATGAAAGGAGGAAGGGGAGAAGATCGAGTGAAGGGAAAGTACGACGTAGAGAGAAGGAAAAGAACGTCCAGAGGGGAACCTTTCGGTAGACGGCCATAAACTTGGGACGGACGATACAAGGTGAAAATTACGACCACTGCCACAGGAGAGTGACAGGGTATAAAGAGAAGAAAGAACGACAAAAGAAGGGCACCAAAAGCTTCCGTGACATTGCCAAGACCGTCAACCATCGGACTGACGAGAGAGGGTGTGTACAACATGCACGTTCATGTAAGTAATCTACGGAGGTGTGGGTGTGAAAGGGACGAAGGAACTGGCTGCACTCTACGGACGGACATTTGGGTGCGTGTACCGTTCCCATCAAGGAAGGTGAGCTCATAGAGGAGGGGTCCTAAAGTATACGGAAAACTTGAGGAATCCCTAAAGGATGCTACAAGAGGGCGGAAGTCTTTTTTACTTCCGGGGTGGGAAGAGCAAGGTTCTTGTGAGAAAACGAAGAAAAAATAAAATAAAAGTAAGTAAGAATGAATTGAAGAAAAAGAAGTAGGGCATGACGGTGTCGAGTCTAGACCCGCAAGATAGCCAACCCTGGACGTCGTCTACGGAAAGAGTGGCTCCAGGTTGAAGCAGCGGAGGAGAGCGAGAGAGAAGAAAAAGAAGCCTTCGAAGAAAGACCAGTATGAGGTTGAATCCGTAAGAGGGGGTCAAAACCGCGTGCTGTGAACCACAGACAAGCCAACCTTGGGTCCGATTCGTTCGGCAGCGGCATCCGGAGACAGGTGGTAAAAATCAGAAGTGCGAGAAAAGTGAGAGGTGACGAAAGAAGAGGGTGGGATGAAGCAAGGGGCGTCATCGGCAGGGCTTCTGGAAGACGGGGGGAGGCTCTTGGGCTGTGGACGACCCACTGTCTGTGGTTTCTGAGGGTCAATGCTGAGGACCTGACGGAGGAGTGGTTCTTGTGGATATACCCGCACAATGGAAGCATGCATGGAAACCGGGATTGTCACGAAAGACATAGATGGAGGAGGCAAAGAGAAAGATGAGAGCCGCATGGCCCGCCATATTCAGAGTGGTTAAAGTGGTGCAAGAATGACGAAAGAGCGCCTGGTTTACCGGGTGCCAGTGTGTGGGATAAACCAAGCGGGAGGGATAACAATCATTATGTTGCGTAGTGCAATTCAGATGCGACAGGCGTAACTTTACGTATAATGTCAATAAAGTGAGCATTGTATCTCAGAGTAAGTTGTGTATCTGATGCAGCTCCTCCAGAGGCTTTCCTACAGTATTTGGGAAGACCAGAATCGTAGAGGATAATATTAGAAAATGCATTCTATATCTGAAGGGTTCATGCACGACGATAGTCGCATGCGTCGGCCTGCTGATGTTAGTGTTCACCTGATTTTTTATCCCTCTTTCGGTTTTCTCTCTGATCCTGTCAATTCCCTGTCCTCGGTCTGTGGGTTTCTGCTGCAACAGGGACAATGTCGATCCAAAGGAAAAGACGAGGATGAGGGTGAGCGAGGATGAGGAAATGGTTGCGACCGGCGGATCCGGGCAGACAAGAGAAGACAGGACGATGAGAAAGAGAGTAAAGGTGTGCTGTGTGAGGAATACTGAAAATGACGACAAACCTTGGGTCATCAGGGCGATCAAGATGGCATCTCTCATGCGGGCACGCTGGAAGCCGATAGGGCAGGGGTCGGACGGTAGGCGAGGACACGGACGAGCACCCTCCCATATCCTTGCACACCGGGGGTCTCGTCAGAGAACAGACAACATATCCCACGCTGGCGTAACGAACTTTGTTTTTGGGGGAAGTCGGAACGACACACAACTCTAATGAATGGTGTCATTTGTTGGAGACAGAAAAGTGTAGACTTTGTACGAATTATCAGTGAACATGATTTTTCCTCAAGATATGAACATGAAATCAATCAAATTTTTATCATTTTCAAATTTGCATTTTTCCAAATACTTGTCTTTTACTTTTCTGAAAAACCTACTCTGGACTCCGTAATACGGCACAGAACACCGCAGGGCCAGGCCTGGCTGCCAGATCGCGCCCTGGACAGGGTTGCATTCCATCCCGCGCGCACGTTTGACATCCCGGGACCACTGATAGGCACAAGGCTCCCCACTACTGCGCGTTCTGTTCTTTTTTCTTCTTTTTGTCTTTCGTCGCCCGGCGTCTCCACGTGATGCGTCCATGGTTCTGACTGTTGTCAAAATGGTCGACCAGGTTTCGGATTGACCAGGGTGACGGAGGACAAAATGACATAAATAAAGAAAGGTAGGTTCCTCGTGATCTCTCTTTAGCCAGCGACCGGAGTAATGCAGACACACCTGTCGACGGAGTGTCGATTATGGCATGTCCTGGTTGTGAACACGCTTCTGTTTTACGCAGAAAACACATTTCTATGCACCCGGTATCATCGGTATTGATCGACTACGCTGTGCCTCTAGGTCAGGGGAAAGCAAACACAAAAATTAAAGGAAGCAGCAAAACCGAACTCGAGTTGGATGTAAAAACGGAGTATTATGAATACACATGGCCCCAGGTTGATTGATTCGGTTATCACATAAACGACGCGGCACGGAAGATGCGTCAGGGAGGGAGGAAATAAAATAAGAAGTAAATGGGGACAGAAACAAAAAGCAGGCGGGCATTATGGCGAACAGACGTGAGAACAGACCATCGGGTATATTTTGGAGAAAAAAAGTCTAAATCATGAGTGCCGACAGGATGCTTATTTTCGATGGACGCATCTTTCGCTGTCAAGGTTGTTGTCTTCTCCGCTGTCCAAACTTCGTTACAGGATGGGCCTTGTCAAGAGTATTCCTTGTCCTCTCTGGACCTGATAACAGGCATTGCTTCATGTTTATTTTTGTATCAATGTCGCTTATATTTCTCGCCCGGCCATCTATGTATTCTCCCTGGTATCATTTGTATATGTGTATGTGTACGCACTCCGTAGCTCGTGGCTGCCTTCCTTCATCTCGTCGTGTAATATCCCATCGTTTTCCAGGTAATAAATTTCAAAAAGTAATAAAAAAATAACGTGAAAGCCATCAAGTACTCCAAAATGTACCTAAAAAAACGCCTCGTATTAAATCAAGCGAAACCCCAGAGGATGCAAAACAGACCACACAACTCGTTATACTCATGAGCTTGCTTTGTTGGATGGCGTCGTCGGGTGGACTGGACCCGGACTTGCTTTCGGCGTCTTCTGCCCACCATCTCCATCAGTGTCTGTGTCGTCGTCGAGGAAACTCGTCTCCGTTCTGTTGTTGTGGTCGACTGTCTTCTGTGCCAAATCCGCCAGCTCGTATTCGTCAATGTCGCTGCTGCTCTTGTTCTTTTTTAGGTCGGCAAAACTGCCGCCGCCACTGCGTCGCTCGGCACCCTCCTCCTCCGTGTACGTCTCTCCGCTGTACCCAGACACTCCCGTCAGCCGTGTCAAACGAGTCGGACTCGCCGGATCGTTGAGCCCCATGACGAAGCTCTCTTGGCTTCCATTACGGTGGAGGTGGCTGCCGAGGCCGCGCGGACTCTCGGCGGTGCCGTCGCTCCGCGGGTGGAGCACAATGCCGAGGCCAATGCCGGCGCCCGGTACGCCCGCTTTTTTGGTGCCGCTACCACCAGTCGGCGGTGGAGGGCCGCCACCGCCGCCCGGCGTCGTGGCCGGACTGCTAAAGTATTGGTCGTAAAAGTCGCTGTGTTCAAAGAAAAAGACGGAGCTCGGCCGGCGGCTCAAAACACCGCCACCGGATAGGGGTGTTCCGTGGGCACTGTCACCAGCGTGAAGACCCCCATCCCGACTTTGTGGAAGGCTGCGTGGCTGGCTGCGCAAGCTGCGGTCGGTCGGTGTGCGATGAGGTTTGTATGGTCGACTAAAAATGGGGACTGGTAAGGACGGGCCGTCGGCCGCTTCCGTGTCTGCCTCTTTCGGCTTGTTGACTCCGACGGTCTTGGACCCGCTGGCTTCGGCCAAGGGAGATTTTTCTTGACGTTCCTCTGTCTTTTCCATCTTCCCTTGGCTCTGACTCCGACCCCGACTTCGGCTGCGACTTCGTGCCGAAGGGCTGTTCCGCGTCCAGGGATAGCCGTGGTAGCTGACCACGCTCGTAAGGTCTTCACTGTCTTCATCGTGGCGCTGGCCGCCGGGTGCACCGCCACCACGGGGATGGAACAAGCTTCGTCGGTGGGAGACGCCGCTCCGCCTGTCAAACGGTCCGTGGCCGCTCCCTCCATCATCGCTCAGGCCGAGTCGTGGCGCCAGCCGCGCCAGCAGCGGTCGCAGCGTCGGCGCCGATGCGCAAATGAGGGCAATGTCGCACTCTAAGATGGTCATAACAAAGAAGCCGAGCGTGTTGGCGCGGGAGGGTCCGGTGGGTGTTGAGGATGTCGAGGACGATGACATGGACGGCCGCCAGTTGGCATGCAAGCTCAACTGGAGACGCGTCAGGCTGGCAGCAATGACAAAGATGCTGAGTGACAACACGGCCGCCAGGGCCCATCGCTGGCTGCGCGGCAAAAACCGCAGGCGCATCAGAACAAACGGCACCACAAGCACAATCATCCAGGCGTCGGTGGCAGTGTGGAGGCTGGCGCTGGTGATGAGGAGGGGTGTAAACGAAAAGCAGACGGCGACGGGCCGGCCGAAAAAGAGGGGTCCTGCGTCTCCTCCTGATGGATAGCACTGCATGATGCTCATCCACAGCAGGGGCACGCCGTAGGCGACGACGACGGCGACGGTCAGCCAGGCGAGGCGGCGTTCGCGGAGGTGGTGTCGTCGGAGCGTGGTCGACGATGATGCCGCGTTGGAAGCGGCCGCCTCGCTCGCGTACACGGCCGCAAACATGCGCAAGTACAGCGCCAGGATCGACAGCTTGGTGAGGCACAAGCATAGCTGGTAAAAGATGAGGCCGAGGTATGTGCGCAGCAAATATTCTTGGAGCGCACTGTCGTCATCGCTGTCCTGCCGGCTGCCGTGACTTCGTATGGCCGACATGCTGTAGACGACGCACACTGCTGTCGAGCACAGCCAGGCGGCCACGACAAGCGAGTCGTCGAGGAACCACTTGCGCAACAGAATACCGCGCGACCCGGCCCGCGCCAGGACAAACAGCGTGCACACGGCATGGGGCAGCAGGATGCCGACGAGAACGCCGGCGAGGTCGATCGAGCCGCCGCCGTAGCCTCCATGGTGTGGATGATGATACAGGTAGGGCGACGTGCCGTTGGTTACGGTCGAGTTTGCAGCTGTGGTGGTATTGTCGATGTACGACCCCGACGGCAGGTCCGACGGAGAGGCCATCTTGGCATGGCTCGTTGGGTTCGGGGGAGATATTTGGCCGTGAAGGCCGGTGTAGTCGGCTTGTCTCTCGTATAAATTATGTGACTTGGATGGTTTGCGCCTATGTAATTCTTTATGTGGTGTAATTCTTTTGAATTTCTGCGATCCGGGATGTCTCTTTTCGTGAAATGGCGATAATAAACAGAGGGCTGAGGAGTGTACGAAAAGGAAAAGAGAGAGAAATCGAAAAAGAAATCGAAAAAGAAAAAGAAATTACACAAGAGTAAAGATATTCAATACAGGAGATGTGGCCGCGGGGGCGGCCACTCAATATATTGCGACTGTGTTCCGGATGTCCTCTTTTCCTCACTCTCATGCATTGACTGACGAGGGCTATACCGCAGAAGGGCCGTGTAAGGAAACGAAAGAGGCCGCAATAGCATACAAAATGTCAGAATAGGGTAAGAACTGGCCGAAACAAGCCTTGCCGTTTCTTCTTCCTTCATAAAACTCACCATCTGATCAGACTACCCTTTGCCCTGCTCCCTCCTTCACCTCCGTCTCTCACTTCCCAGCCAGCCGGGGCGAAAGTGGCACGGCAGTCTGTGTGCGGAGGGCAAGCAAGTCAATGTGGGATGTAGGAGGATGTGGGCGGATGGGTGTGGATGTGCATCTGTAGCGATATGCAAATCGCAAAAGAGGAAGGACGCAGTGCACCGTGTGCAGTACGCATGCGCGGCAGAACTATAGCAATGTAAGGATATCTGCAGAAGCATGGTTTTTTGTGTTGTCCTGTTTGGCATTGTATGGTCTTGTAGATTGCCAATTTGGATCGCAGCAGACGACGCGTGGGACGGAGGCACAGCAAAGGACAGTGGACACCGGGAAAGAATATCTCCCGTGGGTAATGTATCGACCCATGGATGGGAAGAGGGCACGCGGAGAGATGACCTAGCCTTTGCTGGAGCGAGGAGGGCATTTAATCTAAACAGAGAGGCGGAGACGAGTTCCTCCCATGAACAGAGAGACGGGCAGGAGATACCGTGGCCAATTGACCTGTCTGTTCCTACATGTAGACGGTGAGTCCTTTCTGTCCTTTTTTACTCACGACAATTTCTCTTCTCCAGGACATCTGTCGGAGAACAGCCTTCCGCCGTGTTTGGTCAGGCGTTACCTGGGACGGTGAAACGGGCCTTTTCTGAGGCGGCGATCTTGTTTTCTATTGAGTGAGGGGAGGGAGAGAAACGACGATTATGAGAGTCGTTCTTTGGTCGTTTATGTTGGACTGTGTCCGTTGTTGTCTGCTTTTAGGCTGTACTTTAGTGTTCCATCGTTTGGCGTGGGTTGTTGGCGATGACGTTGAGTGGTTAAGAGAACCGGGGGGGGATAACAGGAAAGAATGCCATGTTATGAGGCTTATAAGAAATCAAAAAGCATATATCGGAATAATAAAAAACACAAGGAAGAACGGTCACCGAGAAAAGATAGGGTATAAAAGAAAGACGGTTGAGAAGATGCTGTATCCGCTCACGCCTAGATGCATTAATATCGGCGTCAATGCGGTCTCTGGTAGGATTGCGGGTGAAAGGCACCGCGTCTGTTGGATAAGTTGGACGGTGAAGGTTGAGGATGAGTGCAGAAAGGCCACTTCCGATCGATTTACAGTCCACGTCATGGTTTAAATGAATCTATGCCAGGCATTCGATATGTAGAGGGATATTCACACATCGTGCACATATTTTCAGTCGCTTTCAGTAGAGAACAGCTCTCATTTTTTTCTGTATAATAAATCGAAATAAATAAACACAAAACGACAAACTCCCATCAGCAACACCGGTTGCTTTCTCGTGACCTTTGACGTTACCCTTGTCCATTGCTTTCCAAGTCTTATCATAACTCCCGATATGCACCGTGTTCATCAAACGTTACGTAAAAAAAAGAAGAAGAAAAAAAAGAAGAAGAAGAAAGGAAATTGAGAAGAAAGAAAACGAAAAGGGCTTCGCCCTCTTCATTTCTTTACTTCCACACACTCGACGTCTCCGCACCCGCCTTCTTGCCCGCCTGGTACGTCTCGCTGAGCTGCCCGTACAGCGCCTTGACCCGCGCCACCTCGGCCGCCCAGTGCGCCCGCTCCGCCGGGTCTTCGATGCGCGCCACCAGGTCCGCCAGGCTCGCCGACGTAAAGAACTTGTTGGTCTTGTTGTACAGCGGGCGGTCTGCCAGCGTCTCGGGCGAGTCGCCCGGTGCCGGCACGCGGAACACGGACTCGAGAATGTCAATGTCGTAGGGGATGGCAAACAGGTCGCGGCTGTCCTCGTAGGTAAACAGATAGTAAAACTCGCGGAAGCCGGCCCAGGTGATGCCGCTGAGGCAGAGCGAGCAGGGCTCGTGCGTTGCAAAGAAGACGCAGTCAGCCGTGGCGGGGCGGCCCTCGGCCGGGCTACCAAAGAAGGTCTGGATGCAGTTGATCTCGCCGTGCAGCAGCGGCGAGACGCGTTCGTTGTTGGTGGCGACAGTGTGCGTCTCAAGACCGTCGCGAGTGAGGATGGCGGCGCCAAAGACCTTGCTGCCCGAAGCGACGCCGGCGGCCGTCAGAGGCACGATCTGCTTCTCGTTGACCTCGAGGAGCTTGGCTAGGAGGGCGGCGGGCGCAGGGTCAGCCGGGGCAGTTGTTGTCGTCATGATGTCTAGAGGAGAATTTGTGGTGGTTTAAGGTGAAGATGGATAAAGAGAAGAAATATGCCGATGATGGGATTTCAAGTTGGTCTTGTAGTTTTCATATGTTTGTCTTTATCTTTATATTTAAAGACAACTATTTTGAACCCCCTCTTCTTGACGTCAAGCGCCGGTTTTATTCGTTTCTATTCGTCTTTTTTGTCGAGTATCTCTTCTCCTCGTGCCCCAGAAAATCCACCCATCGGCCGCGGCCGCACCACTCAACGGCGATCACAGGACGATGCAGCGGACTTTCAGGCCCTTTTCCAGAGCTTTTAGCGCTTGCACGGCCTAGTCTTCAACTAGCCCGCTACCACCAGGCGGCGACCTCCGATACCCCCAAGAAGTCTCTTTCTACCATGAGGCACATTTTTCTACTCTATCAACCACGAATAGAAGTCGTTCAATCTTTACCAAACAACAGAAGAATGTAAAACCGGAGGAGACGGGTACAAACTTGCAAGATATCGCTTCCATGACGGTGAGAAGCTTTCTAGAGAAAGTTACCAGTTTTGTAAAGGAAGGAGCGAGTAAACGAGTAAAACGGTAATTGTGGGGCGCGGCGATGTGCGGTCCCAGCAGCTTGGTTGCGCGTAGCTTGAAAATTCACAGTAAAATCGTATCGGCCACACCCTTCCCCTCCCTCACCTATCAACAATGCACTACATCCGGCTTCTGCGACCACCCAATGTCGTGAAAGCATCCCGGCCGGGCCAGGGCGGCGCATCGTCGTCACTCGCGCTCGTGCTGACCATCACCACCGATCTCGGCGAGTCGTTTCTGTGTCCGGACGCGCCCATTGGTATTGCCGTCGAGCTCGTCGTGGAGACCATCTGCCATGATGATGCGGATGAGGCAGAAGAGAGCGAGGGCGAAGATGGCGACAGTGACAACGACGGCGACACAGAGTCAAAGCCCCCGCAAGAGACTGTGATAACGAACGTCTTTGAGCTGCCTGTGTCTGCCCCGACTGCGGCTCCTGCTGGCAAGGCCGGCAAGCAAGCCAAGGCGTCCAAGACGACCGGCGGCGGCGACAGTATGTCGTGGAAGGCGGGCATGCGCGTGTTGAAGCTCGAGGCCAAGCTGCCCAGGGCGGCAGAGTCCTGTCTCTGGGACACGGCCGCCTTGAAACGGCGCATCTGCATCCGCCCGGCCGACCAGACCCTGTCTGCCGTTCATGCACGACAGCTGGTCGGGACACAGAGCAGTGAGGGGCTTATCATGCCGCTTTGGGTCGATGTTCCAGCAACGGCTGATGATGCGTTTCCCCACGTGGCCCTCCGTCGGTTGGCCTTCGATTGTGGGGACAGCGGGGCCTCCGCTGACAATGCGGCCGCCTGTGTCGAGGTCGAAGAAGAGATTGGCGAGAGCATTGCCCGCCATGTGTGGGACGCCGGCTTGGTCGCCGTCGCCTTCCTCGCCGACACGTGCCTGGGGCACACGCCGAGTCGGAAACGGCGGCGGGAAGAGGAGGATGAGCAGGTTGATGCAAGAGACCAGTCCCTACCCGACGTCTTACGAGGCATATTATTGCGGCAAAGAAAGGGACTACGGGTGCTCGAGCTCGGCAGCGGTGTTGGCATTCTCGGTATCGGACTGGCGGCCATTGTGCACGAAGCTGGTGGGACGGGGACGACATCAGTTACAGAACCGCGCAAAAACACATTTCTCCTGACCGACTTGGCCGAGGCCGAGGAGCGCGCACGCGCCAACATGGCCCGGTCGGCGCACTTGTCTCTAAACTATGAGAACCTTGACTGGGAGGATGGCCGCGAAGGCCGGTTTGGTCCGGCCGTAGCGGATACGGATGCGGACGACAGCAGCTGGGACCTCGTCGTGCTCAGCGACTGCACGTACAATGTCGACATGCTGCCGGCTTTGGTGGAAACCCTGTCGGCATTGGCGGGTGTGCCGTCGTCCGACCGAAGGAAACCCGGCGTCCTGCTGGCCCGAAAACCACGACACGCCTCCGAAGAGGCCCTCTTTACGCTCATGACCGAGCACGGCTGGACCGTGCGCGCCCGCAGCACTGTGCCTTTGCCTGTCCTCGACGGCGACGCCGAGGTCGTGGAGCTGTACCTCTACGAGAAGGCATAGGCTAGCATGTTCACAAAAGGGAAGAAAATAGAAAGCTGTACGACGATACCAAATACAATATACCCCGTCAAATCTTCCCAGTAGAAATGCTTATCAGAAAATTAGACGGTATCGCATCAGCTATTGTTGACATTTACATAAGCCGAGACTTGAGAGGAAACAAAATTCAAAAGACACGAAACCAAAAGGTCGAGAGCGCCAAGATGTGTCATCGGTGTAGACCAATAGAAGAACAAGTTTAAGAAAACTGGCAATCATGACAAATGCGGCTTGCTAGAATAATAAAATACGAAAATAAAATGCAGGAACAAGTGTTCTCGCCTCTTGCCATTGGTGATGATGACCAGCGCTGGAAATGGCTGGCCCGTGATTGGTTGGTCCGTCGCAATAGTCGGCCTCCCATTGGCCAGAGATAATTTTGAGTGCGATCTGTAGCCAATCACCGTGCACTTGATGACCATCCTGCCGCATAATGGGCTGTTCTGTATGGAGAGTCATGCCGTTTTTTTGTGGAGTCGCTGCAAGGCGGATCGTCCAGCCCACAGCGCTAACAGCACTTTTGCGCCTGAAGGATACATGCGTTGCGTCACAGCCGTGGTGCGCAGCAAAGGTACCAATCGACTGTTCTTTGATTGAACGACAGGAGTTTGCCTCTTTACTTTTGGTCTGGCCTTTGGCAGTATTTAAGAAGCAGCCCTCCCCCTCCTCTCTCTCCCCTTTTCTTCTATCATCAGCATCTCATAATATAGTAAGAAGCAAACAAAACGCCTACTTCCACTTCTACAACAACAACCACAACTTTCATCAATCTTCCCTCTCAACATCCCCTCACCTCACCTCCACTCCACCCCAAACATCAAAATGGTTTCCTCTACCTGCTGTGGCAAGGGCGGCGCCGAGTGTGTCTGTGGTAGGTCATCGTCCCGTTCCAACACATCTTTCTTGATCACCGCTAACATTTGTACAGCCCAGAACGCCACCTGCTCCTGCGGCAAGCAGTCCGCCCTGAACTGCAACTGCGACCGCGCCGCCGCCGAGAACACCACGGCCGGCGACCGCTGCTCGTGCGGCCAGCGCCCGGCCGGTGCCTGCACCTGCGCCACGAACCCGAGCGAGACCAACGCCGCCAACGAGATTGACTTTACCACCCGCAAGTAGACCTTCTACTCTGGGGTGATGGTCACTGCATACACTGGCGTTTTGGTATTTATTCGGGCATGAGGTCACGCAATGGGTGCGTGGGACGACAACGGAGCAACGCGCTGGTTTTTTGCTTTCTCTTTTTTTTTTTTTTTTTCAGATACCAAGATAGGACTTCTTTTTAAACTTCTTTTAAGGGACAAATGGTTGTTTAGGACCAACTTTTCACAAAAAAAAAATGTTATAATATTACAACGCAACAATACCTTACTTTTGCCGTGATAAACAGTTGCGATATACGTCTTGATTTACAGAAAACATTGTAGATATCATCAGTTGATTCTCAGTTCACTATTTGCTATAAAATCACTCAGATCGTCATTGAATAAAAAGAAGAGAAATAAACGCAGCATAAAATCGCCTTCAAGCTTCATAAAAGTAAAGCATCTCGAATCGTTAGCTTTTGTCCCAGTTCCGCGCAGAGAGTAATAAGAAAGTGACAAGAAGAGACATAAATCAACGCAGTGCCCTGCTTAAACACAAAACGCCCATTTGATCGGTCGCCGTAGCGAACTGTAAAAAAAAATTAAAAGAAGTCAAGGGCACCCTTAGTTGGTGCCACTGCTGCTCTCCTGGCCACGCAGGCCAGCACTCGCCGCGCTCTCACCCACGCGGACCTCGTCCTCGGGCACGCCCACGCCGACGCTGCCGGCAACACTGCCAGCGATGCTCAGCATGCTGGTCACGCGCTCGCGGCCGCTCTCCCGACGGCCGGCAATGCCCACGCCGCCGCCGCCGCTAGCACCGCCACCGCCAGGAGTTGTAGCGGGTGTGGACGGCGACGTCGTTGCTGCTCCTCCCGTCGAGACGGAACCAGGCGTCGCCAAGGAGGACCCGGCCAGCGCCGAGAGGGACGCTGACGACGAGACTGCCGGCATGGACCCGGGCGACTGGACGTTCATGCTGGCGGTCGTACTGACGCTTTCGCTGCGACCACGGCTGACGTCGCTCGACCGGCGCTCCCGGCGTTCGCGCTGTGCGCCGCCGCGATGGGTATGATGGTGGTGTGGCGTCGACGATGGCGGCTGCTGCTGCGGCTGCCCAGTGCTCGTAGTAGTAGCTGCTGCGGCACGCTCGAGCTCGCGGATCCGGCGGCGGAGCGCCTCGTTCTCGCGCTTAACATTCTCCAGCTCGGCCCGGTAAAAGGCCGTCTCTTCGTAGCGCGCCGTGCCCGGTATCAGGGCGGGCGACATTTCGCTGGCCGACGGTGTGGCTGCTCCGGGGCGCTGCTGCTGTTGTTGTTGTTGAAAATAGCCGGCCATGCCTGCGCCCGAGGCTGCGGCCTCGGCAATGTGCGACGGGTGTGTGTAAGAGTGCGAGACGGAGGACGACGACGGCCCGGGCGAGTTGGCGCGGCTGCGGCGCGAGGCCGTGCTGTTCTGCCGGCTCAGGTTGGGCGCTTGGGGCCGGATGGGGGCTGGTGCTGTGATGCCGACCACCGACGGCGTGTTGCCCGCGGCCGCTGTCTGGCTGCGTATGCTTGTGTTGGAGTAGGTGCGGTTGTGGCGGCCGGTCGACGAGGGGATCGAGAAGCCGCTCGTGCCCGAGAAGAGCGAGTGATCGGTTGGTCCAGCCGAGGCAGACGGGGCTGAGGGTAGGCCGCCTGTGAGAGGTGTACCGCCGGCCGTCGCAGCCGCGTCCGACAAGCCGCTCGCCGACGTTGATGAGGCGTTTGACACGACCGAGGCGTTCTGGGCCCGGAGTAGCGTCAGCTCGCGCGTGAGGCGGTTGACCACAGCTTCCTGCTCCTTCTCCAGCTGCATGTGTAGCTCGGCGGCGGTCAGCGGCCGTGGGTGGCGCAGAGGGCCCGGTCCTGGGCCCACACCAGGCCCGTCACCCAGTGGAGCCGGCCCTCCTCCACCGCTGGCGAGCGACAGGGGCGGCGGGAAGAAAGGTGAGGGCAGCGCGGAGGAGTGGACGGCGCTGCCCTGGTTGACGGCCATCTGGTTGGAGGGGAAGACGTGGATCGAGGAGGGAGAGGTCGGCACGGGCGGGGGAGGCATCTGGGTGGCGGTCGATGTGGTCGAGGTGGTGGAAGGCGGTGGAGGGTTGTTGTTGGACGAGGCCGACAAGGCAGCAGCAATGCCAGCAATCGAGGCAGACGACGACTGTCGCGAGGCTGCCAACACGCGAGGCGACGGCGGTACCGAGTTGAGGTCCGGCATGGCGAGAGCAGTTGGGAGAGGGTGTCGAGCAATATGTATTCGTAGCAGCCCTTTGGGAGGTGGGTCGTCAGGTCAAGTTGAGGGTAAGCAGCCGTGGTGGGTGAGCGAGATCAGCCAGATCAGCCAGACGAGCAGCCGAGAAAAGGAGAAAGTGAGAAAAACAGCTCTGGCTTTATCGGGGAATGGCAAATGTAAACAAAGAAACGCAAAGAACCAAGCGAAACAGCAAACAGAAGCTCCGCGCCCAAACGCAGCTGAGAGAGACAAACAAAACAGCAAAGCGGCAAGGGACGCGAGGAGAAAGGTGTGTTGTCTCTTGTTGGGCACGAAACCAGGGCGCTGTTTATGCTGTGCCGGGATTGTGGTCAATGGCAAATGAGGCGTTTATGCAAACCGCATGTTCACGTTTTCACGTTCCCAGGGTCCTCAGGGCGCGGCTGGGGCCTGTCCTGGGCTCTTTCCCTTGTTGCCCTTTGCTCTGTGAATCTGTTTGTTCCCTTTGGTTGCCTAGAACCAGCGCGTGCGCGCCTCGCAGTGCACGTCACTGCCCTGTACGGAGTAGCCTCGTTTTGCTCTCATACGACGTGAAGTGCTGGAGTGGACGCTGTACATTGAGTGGGGTGACGCCTCCCCCGCACCAGCAGAGTAGCACCGAGATACAGTATGTATACAGTCTACGTACTGTAAGTCGCACTGTCTTTGGGTCACTGACGGCGTATTCCTCTCTGCACCAGCTTGCACACTGAGAGCACAAAGGGGTTCTAGATCGGTGATGCAATCGCAGAGGCAAAGATCCATGACGGCATGGATATCTGAGTGTCGATTGTACCACTAGAATTTATTGTGGGCAGACCGTTGTGAGATTGTAGAAGGGAAATCATATAAGAGAAGTTGGAGCATTGCTTTGTAGACCCGACAGTTTGTTGGTTCTACTGTTCTTCAACACTGATTTTTACGACGCAAGATACACACATTTACAACACAAAAACACCACCAGTTCACACACATCACACATCACAATGGCTCCCGAAGGTCGCGAATCACCGTCTCCCGAGCGCCAGTCGGGCAAGCAGCTGCACGATGCTACTGGCTCCGGCGCGGCAAAGCCCAAGGGCGATGCCAAGCAGGACTGGAAGGAACAGTCTGGCTACAAGGGAACTGAGGTGCGATCTGCTTGACACTTGACTGATGAATTGAGAGACCATCGATCGCATACTAACAGCACCAGGGCCTGACCTCGAACCCCAGGGGCGTGCTCGACGACGAGGTTGAGAGGAAGTTCGCCAAGCCCGCGAAATAAACACAGACGACACAATTGACGACAAAACAACCGGCATCAGCTACAAGTTCGAAACAAAATAGCATCCTCGACAGCACGAAATCTAAAGTCAAAAGCAAGACAAACGTGCCTGACACAGCGAAAGTGGAACAGCCCTCCCTTTCTGGTTTGGAGGGAAATGTTGATGACAGAAGGGACAGCCATAGCCAAAAAAAGAAAGCATATCTTCATATCCGTGCTCATTGTTCGATGCCAAAAGAGCTCCAAACTGTCGTGATACGTCTTTGTTCGATCATTGCTGTTGAGCTGCCCTTGTTTCACATGCTAGACGAACGTGCTTAAAGACGTCAATGACGCAGCGCCGTAACATGGCTGCCCCGTTCGGCCACACCTTCTTTTTACTCTTTTTTTGCGCCAACACAGCCACCGCTCCTGCCTTGTTGGAACCTGATCGGCCCTACGCCCCTACTGGATAGCGCTTCTCGATCGCTCTTTCCAGTGGAGCTTCGCCCGGGAAGTGGACAAATATGGGTCCTACTCCTCTCTTTTCGCGCGTTGTCGCAGCCCAGCTCGCCCAGCAGCTGAGAGAGGGGCGGGAAAGAAGGGATGACGTTGGCCTGCCCCTCTCTCGCTTCTCTCTGGTGCTTTGAACTTCTTTGCTTCTCTTATGGCGAAGGCGAGCTTCCTTTGCGCTGGGGCCTGGCCTTATTGAGTGGTGTGAAGCGAGTTGCGTACGTATGTCAGGCCCTCTTTTTAGCTTGTCGCAACAAGGCATGCAGCAGAATGGGGAACGGCGACAGAACGGGCAGGAGGCCCCCTCCCAAGGACCAGTAGCAACTGGCATCGTTGGGCAGGAGACAGATCGTAGAAAGACGAAACAAGGAAGGAGCGAGCTATGTGTTTGTGTCTCGTGTTTCTGGTGCGTGAATAAGTACGGCCTGTTTCCCCCTTTTCTCACCATCGCCGGTTTCTAGAACCTTTCGTCTTTTGTTTTCATTCTCCCCCATTCTCTACTCAACCGCAAAATCTCGCCACCCCATCCACCAACACATTGAACCTCTTTTCATACCACACTCCACCACCCACATCCATTGCACAATGTCGAGCGCCAATACCGTCCAGGTGAAGAACGTCGCGGCTGCGACCACCGACAAGGAGATTAAGGACTTCTTCAGCTTCTGGTACGTTTCTCCTCCCACCATGCCCACCACCTTTGTCAATTGCGTCTACTAACACATCCCCCTCTCCCCAGCGGCAAGATCACCGACATCCAGGTGGCCTCTGAGGGCGAGTCCAAGACCGCCACCGTCACCTTTGAGAAGGACACCGCCGCCAAGACGGCCCTGCTCCTCAACAACACCCAGCTCGGCACCAACCACATCACCGTCACCGGTGGCGCCCACGCCGACGACGAGGCCGGCCACGCCGCCGAGCAGCAGCAGCAGCGCGACTCGGACGAGCTGACCCAGGAGGAGAAGCCCCGCGCCCGCATCTTTGCCGAGTACCTGGCCCACGGCTACGTCATTGGCGACGCCGCCCTCCAGCGCGCCATTGAGCTCGACCACAAGCACGGCGTCAGCTCGCGCTTCGCCAACACGCTCACCAACCTCGACTCCAAGTACCACGCCACCGACCGCGCCAAGTCGGCCGACCAGTCGTACGGCATCACCCAGCGCGCCAACGGCCTGCTGACCGGCCTGGGCTCGTACTTTGAAAAGGCCACCAACACGCCCACGGGCCGCCGCGTCGTCGACTTTTACACCCAGGGCCAGCGCCAGGTGCAGGACATCCACACCGAGGCGCGCCGCCTGGCCGACATCAAGAAGGAGGAGCACGGCGGCAGCGCCTACAAGGCGGCCGGTCTGAACAAGATCTTTGGCGAGGAGAAGAAGACGGCGACTGGCGACGACGCCGCTGCGGCCTCGACCGGTTCCACGACGGCCCCCGCTGCCACCGATGCGGCACCGTCTGCTGCCACGGGCGCGCCCGTGCCCTCAAGCGCCCCCAAGTTCGACCCTCCCCCGACTGCCCCTACCTCGTAAGGGGTGTGTCCTGCCTTTATAATGAGAGTGTAATTCGGGCCGGTTTTTATTGTTATTTCCATCGAGTCATTTCGTTTAGGACATGTTTTACGCAAGGGTTTATGTCGCTTCTTAGGTAGCTAAAAAATTGCAACAATTATATGATGCGTTACAAAACTCCATTTTCCAGATCGATCCCTATGTGGCCGACAGTGCTAAATGCTATGATAAACCGTAATGCATGCCAAAATTGTAGACCATCCACCCCCCATCTAATCAAACACAATCTTCTTGCCCTCAAACGCAGCCGTCTGCGCCTTGTCTTTGGCCTTGCGTGCCGCCTCCCAACTGGGATGCAGTGTGCCAGAAACCTGGGCGTTGGCATTCGGGTTGTCCTTTTTGTCGCTGCCAGAAGGTTTGGATCCAGCAGCACCACTGCCACCACTGCCACCACCGCCCACCGGACCAACGCGGCCCAGTAAGCCCATCTTGCGCCGCAGCCAGCGTGGCTTGTCGTTGGCGTCCACAGCACCGCGCTTGGCGTCCCAGCCGCCGTCTTTCTGCTTGCCGTTCTTGCTGCTAGCCTTGTTGTTCTTGCTGTCTTTGCTGTCTTTGCTGTCTTTACCGTCTTTGCCGTTGCCGCCGCCGTCCTTGTCCAGCTTCTCCTCTTCGAGCACGTGCTTGGCGAGCTGCTTGTACTTCTTCTCCCAGATGGCCTGCCGCGCGCGCTGGCCGCGCCGGTTCTTACGCGGGCCGCCAAGCATGCGGGCTGCTGCCTCTTCGTCGTCGGCCACGCTGCCTCGGTCGCCATCGGAGTCGCCGCCGTCGGAGATGTAGCCGCCCATGAGAGAGGGCAGGAAGTGGGAGGTGCCGCCAACGGATGTGGACGCTGTTGCGTTGCGTTTCCGCGGCCGGAGGTCTTCGTCGCTTTCGCTGTCGCTGTCGTCCTCTTCATCGTCGTCCTCTTCGTCCTCGTCTTCCTCGTCGCTCTCGCCAGAGTTGGATACAGAGCTGAACCCGCCAAAGTCTTCCTCCTCTTCGTCGAGGTCGCCACCATCACTGTCCCCTCCACTGAAGTCGTCGCGGTCGTCGTCTTTCCAAAGACCCTTGGCCACGGCGGCGGCGTATTTGGCGCGGAGCTTAGCAACAATAGCGTCGTCATCTAAGCCTTCGTCGCTGTCGTCGTCACTGTCACCGTCCGAGCTGCCCTCGAGATCGTCGTCCTCATCGCCGGAATCACCGCCCAGCATGGAGTCGTACTTGGCCAGCTCGCGCTCGATCGCTTCGTCGTCCGCCTCGTTGTACGCGATGTTGTCTTCCTCTGCGTCGTCGCCACCATCCTCCTCCTCGTCTTCGTCATCTTCCTCGCTCTTCCGGGCTATTGTCTTGCCCTTGGGCGTGTTGGCTTGTGTGTTTCGCCGTGTCTCATCGTCCACATCCTCTTCTCCTTTGTCGTCGCCCTCCTCCTCCTTGCCCCGCTTCCGCACGCGCGGTGCGTTCTTGTCCGGTGGCGGCAGCCCCAGCAGCTGGCACATCCCCCGCACCGCCTTGGCCACGGCGTCCCGCACAAACGGCCGGTTGTACAGCGCACTCGTCACGTTGTGGATGTCGTCCGTCCGGTACGCCTTCGTGCGCTGCGACAGCACCTCGGACGCCAGCTGCAGGTGCGCCGCCAGTGGGCCGGGTGCCTCGGCCACGCCACGCGTGCGCAGCATGGCGTTGGCCAGGTGCACGCGCGCAGCGACCTCGTAGTCAAGCGTCTTGAGGACCTCGACCTCACGCTCGAGGCGTTGCAGCCTGTCGGCGCTGTCACCACTTGCTGGGTCACTTGTGTCTGCCTCCTTCTCCCTCTTGGCCTTCTTTCCCTTGGCCTTCTTCCCGGCTTTGGACTGCTTCTTCTCTTCGGTGATGCGCTTGGCGAGCCGCTGGCGATCGAACCCGCGGGCCTTTTTCAGCGCGCGCAGGACGTCGGCATGGCTGGCCTCGAAGGCGCCGACGGCCTTTTCGGGTTGTGGTGCTGCGGCAGGAGGAGGTTTGGCAGGGCCGTTGTGGTTGTGGCCGTTGCTGCTTTTGCTTGGCGGCCGGCCGTCGGATCTCTTTCGTTTTAACATAGCTCAGGGAGGTGGTCGAGAATTGAGGGAGGTTGGAAGTCGAGTGCGTTGCCTTCGTCTTGAAGTTGGTATGCGCAGTTCTTGGGAACGAAAAAAAAGTCTTATCGATTGGCAGCCGAGTCCGATAAGCGATAACACGCCGAGCCCGCTAAAGCGCGCTATATTTAGGCCTGAACCCGCTAAAAGCTACAGCACTCAATTGGTCGAGTCTATCGATTTCGAGATCTCGGAATTTTGACATTTCCACTCTCTCTTCCTCACCACCAAATTCATCATAATAAAAAATCTTGTTTCAATCTCAATTCTCTCAATTCGCAAAACCTTTCACTCTACCAGATGCCGTCTACTAATAATGGCAAGTATCTAGTCAAGTTGAAGGGATAAAAGGGTAAGACAATATGAGGTCTGTCTATGGACCCTCGACGTCTTCAAGACAACCAATTCTACCTCTCGCCTCTCTTACGACGGCGGAGGTCCGTCCAGGATCGACGCATCGCCCTCGGTCCACGAGATTTTCAGCACCCACTTCTTGATCTTCCACGCGCCGTCGGCGCTGTCCCGGATCATGTCGACCGTGTACTCGCCGCCCACCAGGTACTTGGGCCCGTCGGGCTCCCGGCCGCGGCCCACCGGGCAGTGCTGGGCCAGCGACGTCGCCGTCAAAACGGCCGTGTCGGCGCCCTCGTGGACGTCGACGCGCGGGTTGGTGAAGCTGTGCGTGGTGTCCATGGGCCCGACGCGGTCAAAGACTATCTTGCGGATGAGGGGCAGGTTGGGCAGCTCTTTCTTGTTCTCGTCGACGCCAATCTGGGCGAACACATCGTCGCCGGCCCAGGCGGAGTTGAAGAGGCCGACGTCGTTGCGGTCGAGGGCGACGAGGACACGGGTCATGGCGTCGACAATGGCCTCGCGCGTAGTGAGGCCGGAGAGGAGGTACGGAGAGGCCATGTTGTGTGGTTATGTAGTGACGTAGACGGTCAAGTAAATACCCAGACAAAAATGTTAAAAGTGCAGGCTTAATCTGCAGTGTGAGTCTTGTGTGTTTATTGGATCGTGCTCTTGAATTGCATTCAACACATCCTGGGCCTAGACTACGATGCATCTGGACAGGCTGTTTAAATAGCATCTTCATTGTTGCAGCTCATGGCTCTCGGATACCTTGGAAATCGGTATGTTTGGAATCACAATTGTCCCCTTCCGGCATGTTTGTTCAACCTACAGTGTCGCAACGACGGGTTGACAGCCTTGCCGACTTACATGCTCATGGCGGCGTGCTTACTCCGTACAGGGGAAATCGACAGCGGGTCGGACCCTTTGTGGCTTCCACGGAATTTTTCCATAAATTCCGACAGTGCTTTAGAGCCAATGGCACAGCCCCGGAATTCTTCATAAATTCCGGGCTACTTATAAACCTTTGTCATCCTGGCCCTCTTAGACGTCCTTTGGGCAGGACGGCATCCCTCATCCTTCACTGCTTCACTGCGATCTCATTTCTTCTTTCCTCCATCGTGCACCCTTTTAACAAAACGAGCTGAAAATTCCAGACGCAAACATTCCACGGAAATCACAGAACACTGCCACGGAGTATTCACTCATCGCGACACACCGACAGGACATACGACGTACTTGAGCAAACAGCTGGGCCACAGCCAGCCCACCCCCATGGAACGCCAAAGGACCGCCCGCAGTGCCAAATGGGGCGAGGCGTGCGCGCCGTGCGCCGCGGCAAAGACGCGCTGCATCCGCAACCGCGACGACCCCGGCGCCAGCTGTGACCGCTGCCAGAGTCTTGCCAAGGACTGTTTTGGCCAGATGCAGAAGCCGCGGAAGAAGCGGCAGGCGAGGCCATCGTATGTTTACATGAAGCGGGGATGAGAGTGGTCCCGTCTCTGCGTTACTGACCATGAACTGTGCACAGGAGAACGGCCCAGCTCGAAGAGCGGCTCAACAACTTGATCCAGGCCATGACCTCCACAGGGTCTGCGCGGGGCGATGTCACTGCTTCTGCTGCGGCTGCCCTATCCACTGGGAGTGCTGCCGCAACGGCCTCCAGCACCACAGGCACCAGCCTGCTTCAATCATCACCGCCATCGTCACCTGAGCCCGAGTCCCCCTCACATGGCCAGCCCCCTGTCGACGGCGGATTCGGTCTTCCGCAGCCTCTCGGAGCCCCGGCGATATCGCCGCACTGCACATGCCGCGTGCCGGTCTCAAGGGCCGACCTCGTACCCGTCGAGTCAGACGAGGTGCTGTTGAACATCTACATCAACCAGCTCTCGGCCAAGTTCCCCTTTGTCATCATCCCGCCGGGCACAACCGCACCGCAGCTGCTGGCCACGCGGCCGTTTCTCATGCAGGTCATCCGCATGGTGTCGTCGGTCCGCCATCTGCGGTCGATGTGGGGCCAGAGCCGGGCCGTCATCAAGCACATCGGCGACGCCATGCTGATGCGCTCCGAGCGTTCAATGGATCTGCTGCAGGGCATCCTGGTGTTCCTGGGCTTCTACCACTACTTTTGCATGAGCCATGCGCACTTTAACAACCTCGCCCACCTCGCCCTGAGCCTGGTCGGCGACATGGGTCTCAGCGGGCCGCCGAGGTCCAGCAGCGAGGGAGCCAACGATGGCGGTGGATGCCGGCCACAGATAGTACCGCGGCACCAGCGCGAGGTTGTGTCGCACGTTACCGACGAGCCGACACCACAGAGAACCAACGAGGAGCGACGCGCCCTTCTTGGTGTGTGGTACATCAACTCAAAGTAGGTGCCCAGGATCCATGAATGCCGTTATGTCTCTGTTTTTGTCCCTCCACTAACACCAATAGCGCCGGTTCGGTGGTCAAGCAGCTGGGGACCACGCGATACACAAAGTACATTGACCAGTGCGTCCACGAGCTCGAGCAGAATGCCGAGTACAAGTCCGACCAGCTCGTCGTCGAGCTCATTCGCGTCCAAAACCTCACCGAGACCATCTCCCACTTCCACAACCGGGACCAGCTGCTGGAAGAGCTACCCGGGGTCCCCCGTCTGTCCCCCATTGTGTACCTCGAGGCCCTGCAGACCGAGCTCGAACGACTCCGCGGTGCCCTGCCTGCCCACCTCAAAAACAACCCCCTTCTCAACTGCCACTACAACAGCGCCCGCATGTCCCTCTTTGTGCCGCTCTTGTCCGAGGAGCATTATTTGGCCGACGCCAGCCTGGCGCCGCTGGAATTGTTCTCGCGCTTCACAGAGGCGCTCAAGGTGTGGTTCGCCGAGTGGCTCACCATTCCTGTGTGCTCCTACTTTTACCTACCGCAGTCCGCCTCGTCCATGCTCGTCCACGCGTCCCGCCACCTCGTCCAGTGGGCGCGTTTGGCCGGACCCAGCGCGGTTCGGCTGTCCTCGACGTCGGCCGCCTGCTGCCCCCTGCTGGCCTCGACCGCCTCGCTCTCGTCCGGGTCCACGTCCACCAGCCCTTCGGGATCCTCGCCCTCGTCGGAGGCTTACGCGCCCCGCCCAAGGTTCCCCACGTTCATGGGCATCCCCTCGTGCCCCACCCTCGACGTCCCCAAGCGGCCCACCGCCGTGTCGGATGCCGTGACGGTCGCCGCCCAGGCCACCATCGACATGCTCCGCGCCGCCGTCTTTGCACAACAGGACCTGCGGCTCGACGTCCTGGGCATCGCCTCGGCACTCGTCACGCGCTTCGAGTCGGCCAAGGTCGAGATCACCGCGGCGCAGGGCGGCGTGTGGAAGAACGACACGTGGGACGCCGCGGGCGACCAGCTGCGGATAAAGCGGTTCAAGATTGAGGAGTGGGTCGCGATGGCGTCGGCCGCGGGCGTCGACATGGAGAACGTGCCACTTACATTCGAGCCGCCGCTGGGCGAGCAACAGCAAGGGAGCAGCTGGAAGTGGCCGCCGAGCGACCTGCCCGACGGGGCCGACCTCGACTTTGGGACGCTGCTCGATTCGTCGAACGACTGGAACACGGACTGGAGCGCCCAAGGCATGTCACTGGACTGTTAGGGTGAAGGTCATGTCCGTATTTTTATTGTATTGTTTAGATCTGTCCATTACGATGAAATCGCCTATTGAAAACAACCGGATTGCCTTTTCCTCTTTATATCAAACATCTCTTCCGGGAAGGAGTCAACTGTAAAGTCGAACGCTCTTTCCATCGGACACTGTGAGCGCTATTGGTTCTCAAATCGGGTCATGTGACCATGTCAGTTCATCATGTAGTTCCTTACACTCTGAATAAATACGACGACAGATTCAAAAGGTCGAGTCTCATCTCTAAAGTAGTTGTAGATTGGCAAAGAGCTGTAAATACCGTCGCTTGCGTTGATATGAGACTAACCTAATTTGGTGGGCAGACCAGTGCATTTGCGGCGAATGGGCGTAAAGTGCGTGCAGGCACTTTACGCGTTGCGGGGACAGGAACAAAGGGACCACTGTTCCCACGCAAAAGCGGGAAGCTCCAACGCAGCAGGCCCACGCGTTTTCAACGCGTCTGAGGGGAGACAAGAAATCTTTGGAGAAACGTCCAACGTCGACTGCCTCGATTCCCTACGCTGCAGCAAAACGACGAACATTCACGAACAAGAAAAGACGAGACGAGTAACGAACACGAACTGCACTTTGCTGCAAACCCGACGGTCGATTCTTCTCCTGCGAAAACACGGCCTACGGCGAACCCCACGAAAGCGCAGCGAACCAAAGCGGCTCTACACCTCCAAGTCTACAATCTTTACGCGAGACGAGAAGGGCTCCTGCGCACTTACCGCCCACAACTTTCTACTTCCTACTTTTTTGTCCCCTTTCCGCACAGAACACAATGATGGCGTCCCGGACTGCCGGCAAGGAGCCGGCCTACCAACAGCCATCACGCGACGAGTTCCACCGCCTCACAGAAGACCAGCGGAATCAGATCACCGAGGCAGTACGTCAAAACCTACAGGTGCTTTATTTTTTTTGTGCCACGCTAACTCGCCCCTTCAGTTCACCGTCTTCGACGCCGACAAGGACGCCCGCATCGACTACCACGAGTTCCGCTTCAGCCTCCGCGCCCTCGGCTTCGACCTGCCCAAGCAGGAGACCTTCCCCTACCTCACCAAGTTTGCGCAGCCGCCCGCCGCCTGGCCCCGCGACAAGGAGTGCGCGCCCATCTGGCGCGAGTTTACGCTGCCCGTGTTCCAGGGCATCGCCGGCAAGCTGATGGCGGAGCGGGACCCGGACGCCGAGTGCCGGCGGGCGTACCGGCTGTTTGACACGGACGGCAAGGGGGTGATCACGGTGGAAGACCTGCGGCGGGTGATGAAGGAGATTGGGCAGTCGATGGAGGAGACGGAGCTGGCGGCCATGATCCGCGAGTTTGACGCCGAGGGCAAGGGGTAAGACAGCCGCCCATGCTTGACAGAGACATACGTCGTTGGACAGCAGCTAACAAAACAGGGGCGTCAACGAAGAAGAGTTTGTCAAGATCATGATGGCCAAACGGCAATCGTAGGGACGATGACCCCGGGACGAAGCGGAAACGACAGAACAACCAGATGGACGACGAAAACTAGACTGGGAGGAGGAGGAGATGGTGGCGGTGGGACTTGGGATCGCGACGTGGCATGGACAGACAAAAAGCATACAGGCAAACCGGAGAGACACGGCCAAGCGGACGCGTGTTTTTTTTCTTTTTCTCTCCTTTGTTGCCTCATATTTTGGTACGTTTGGTTCTTGCCTTGCTTTTTTTTGTATTTTTTTTATCAATTTCAGAATACCCAGCTACAAAATGGACTACGAACTTTTTTGCTTCCGCCTTGTCTCCATTCCCGCCTTGTTGCCTTGTCAGTCCCTTTTTCTTCTTCCTTTTCGTCTTCTTTTTCGTCTTCTTTTTCTTGGCCTGCCTCTTCCGGATGCTACTTGGTTGGCCTCCCTGGCGTGCAAGACGTCTTGATTGGTAGCCGTCACGCAAGGATCACGTACTACATAGCCTCCCTGGTGGCTGCACGATAACAAATCTTCGTACGATTGCGTTTTTTTTCATGTATGTTTGTGTGCCTCCTTCTTGTTTAGCCGATCCCTAGTCCATCTTGATCTGCAAGATGTACGCCCGGGCAAGGCGTGGTCGAATGTAGAACGGCAGTCCATACACACGTCCTCTCCAAACAGGCGTCAGAGTACGTACCTGTAGCTGCACTTGTCCACTTACAACCTTGCTCTTGGGCCGTGATTCATGCATCTTCTTCCCATTTCTTTCCGTTATCTAATCTCTCGTCCCTCTTCCCCCCCTCCCCCCCTCCAAAAACACAAAAACAGCTTTGGCCGTTCCGGCGGCCGTGCCAAGACCCGCCTGGGCTCGGGAAAAAAGCGACGACGCCTATTGGAGCAGACTGCCGAAACGGCCAACGCATAATTACCACCTTCGTCCTTGTCCTGTCCTGTTTCCTCTTATTCCCTTGGCCGTAGCCCGGTTCCGAGTCTCTCGGGAACAATATCCGTTGCAAGGGGAACGTTCGGCTGAAGTCGGGAGGGCACCAGGGAAGAAGCAAAAAAAAGAAAGGAATGGAAACCAAAAAATGGATAGATAACGGAGGAGTTAGGCAAGCGCATGTTTGATGTGAGATGGAGGCGCGGGTGTGTCTGGCGTATTGGGTGGGTGGGGCCATGCTCGAGCCTTTCCCTGTTCCTGACCATGCACGCCTGATATACGGCGACAGCCGGTGTACGTGCCGGTGCTCACACCGGCGTGCGTGGTTGTGCTCACTTTTCTTTTGATTTTCGTGTTTTTCTTCTTTTGCCCCAGAGGGCGTATTTGCT
Source organism: Sporothrix inflata (assembly GCA_021396225.1). Classification (NCBI taxonomy): domain Eukaryota; kingdom Fungi; phylum Ascomycota; class Sordariomycetes; order Ophiostomatales; family Ophiostomataceae; genus Sporothrix; species Sporothrix inflata. The sequence goes on from WNYF01000022.1 coordinate 211,904, forward strand.
CCCATGCACAAGATTTTTCAGAAATTTCTCTACATTTTTGCCTCATTTTTGCATTGAGTCACCGAGCGCATGGCAAAAATCTCGGTGCGTTACTGCAGCCAGTGTCTGTTGCCCCGGCCTTGTGCGGTTAGCGGCCGAAGGGAAGTGGGAAAGGTACGGAGAGCGGCGAGAGGAAAACGGAAGGCGGACGCAGGCGGAACAACGTATTGAGAAGGGAAAGTCGCATTTTGTGGGGAAAGGCTGGGACTAGTAGGGTTGCGTGCATGGCAATTGGGAAGGAAGGAAGGTGGAAGGGTGAGATGGGAGAGGGTCTCCCCTTTTTTGTTCCGAGAAGTTTTCGTGTGCACCTGCAAAAACGGGGTACTTGTGGTGCTGCGTGTCGGTCAGCAGAGAGCCAAGTATCCACGCTATCTCTGGCTAGGACCTCCGTCTATTTTCATCTGGGTGACGCGAACAAGAGCGAAGAAGAAAAAAGGAAGAAAGTAAAGCCCAGGAAAGAGAGGAGAAGGAGAAAACAAAAGGGGACAGAAAAAAGAAAAGTAGATAGCCAGATCGACAAGACGGCAAGTTGTTCTCCGTGGTATCTTCGGCTGCCTGCCACCGATATCAAAACCAGGAACGAGCCAACGAGACGACGTCCGTTTCGTAGGCAAGCGGCAAGATACAAGGAAACATCGAGGAACGAGGCGGTCACCGCCTTCCTTCCCCTGGCTACGTCCGCCGGTATGTGCTCCGTAGCTGCCCCGTTATCCCATCATACGGACAGCGTCTTGTGTCTTGTGCTTTGTCGGATATTTCTTCTTCCTCCTTTTTTGTTATTTTGGGTGCACCTTTCTCCCATTTTGTCAGTCACGATGGTCTCCAGCTCGGTTACAGCACATTCCTCGACCCCGTGTATTCGTTGTCCCCTGTTTACCCCTGACCGCAAAAACAGCATCACATGTGCAATATTTCGCCATTCGTTATTTCGTTATTTTTTGTTCTAATTTTGCAGAAAAATCTCTGCACCGCTCTTGTGCTCACCTGCCGTTCTTTTTGCCATTTTCTAGAATTGTTTCGTCCTGCATGTCTGCTCTTTTCTGCTATTTTCAGCCATCCGCTCCACAAGGCGCCCAAAACTTCGAGGTCACGATGGGGCGTGCGTGTGGGGTTTGGTGCGTTGCGCAGGTCCAGGCAGCGGGCGCTGAACATTGGGGCGCTGGGGCGGTGGATGACTGGCTCGACTGGGTTCTGTGCTGGAACCGGGGGCCATGGGGCGCACTCCACGCCTGGATTTACGTAAGGCCGCCCTTCCTGGGGGAAGGCTCGGGAAAGGTCGGAACCGTCGAACAGCAGAAATAGGCAAGTCAGAGGTGGCGGTGGGGATTTACACGCAGGCTCCACGCAGGCAATCCCAACCGGGCCGTTCTTACTCGTCCGGGTCGCTGCCGTGGGGAATGTACCACAAAAAAGTTCTGGGCCTACACAGACCGTTCTCTTCTGTTTCCTTGCTCTTTTCGGTGCTGGTCTCGAGCTTGTGCTGGTGCATGGGAGGCCATCGCGAAAGCAAGTGGCCATCGTGCATCATCCGTGGGGCCCAAGAGTCAACAGGGGAGCAAGGGGGAGGGCAAGGGGGAGGGGGCGTGTAAATTGTGTGCCTCTTGTTTTTGACCGTACTCCGTAGTCCTGTCGTTCCCTCTTCGGTCTATTGTTCTGTCGTTGACTCGTTGACTCGTTGGCACGGATTCCGTCCGTGTTTCGTTCTCGTTGACGTCTGTCTGTCTTGCTGGCTTTTTTTGTGTTTTTTTTTCTTTCCTTCTTTCTTCAGATCTCCTATTAGCTGGCCGAATTCGCCAAGACGACAACGACAACAACAGCCGTTGTGACAGATGCAGGCGTTGTTGGCAGGTGCATGTGCTCCGGTCTGCGGTTGCACAATCATTGGCAGACCAGATATACAAGTATGTATACGTACGACGTATCTTGTACCGCTTCCGCGTAGACTCCGTATGCGCTCCGTATGCTCTCCGTACGGTGAGTGTGAATATGGAGTCCCCCCTGCAGGTTTGCAAGGCCCTGCAAGATTGCTTTGTGCGTGCCCCGACTTGTTCCTATCTTTCGTCTCGGGCAAAACCTCAGCTATGTGCACAGCCCGGAAAGTCATCGAACAACCTGGCTTGGCGTCTTGAAAAAAACGACCGACGAAACAGACGAAACAGAAATACGTGCAAATCACAGCACGGGGAATTGGTTTTCCTTTTTGCTGGCGGTTGCCCCATGGCTGACCGAATGGCTTGCCCCAATGGCCTGGCCTGGGCCCCGGCCAGAGGTCACGACAGGCGCACCAAACACTCCCCAACTGCGCTCTCGCCCGTACCTTTGCCGAGCCAATACACCTAAGGCTGAGCTCACACTCCCACACGCCCCCCTCTCCCCTCACCCTCCTTTCTCCAACTTGCCAAGGTAAGAGGGGTGTCGTCAATTGTTCACGGCTCAGGGCCAGTTTGGAATACCGACTGTTGAATCGAGTGTAAGTGCGTGCAGTGTTTACCTTCTTTCCTTCTTTACAAGATTTCTTTTCCATCCAAATTGGCAGTTTTCCACCTCCTATTGCGTAGATGGTATCATGCTGCAGAAAACCGAAAAACCAATTTTCAACATTCCAGATTTCCAGATTTCCAGAATCTACCAAGTGGCGATCACAGGCATGCCAGAATTTCAAGAAGTGGCCTTGGCGGCTTCTGATTTGCTGCAGCAAAGCGGTCACGCATCTTTGGTGACATCAAAAAATACCGGGAGCCAAGACGATTGACTTTGACGACTTTCTTTTTATTCTCGTCTTCTTTGTCCATTTGCCCCCCAGCAGGCGCCCCTCCATGACGATATCAAATAGGATTCTGCGAGATCTGGCCAACAATTTGGGCGCAGTTGAATACGGGTCAATTGGGTTGTTCGTATTTCACAGTGAACCAACGCGAGGCTGTCGTCGTCTGTTCTGTTTTACGCGCATTTTATGCACAAAGAACAAGGGCCAACAAATGTCATTGTCTCCCCACAGATCGCTGACTGTGCAAGGCCGATGCATTGCCCCATCCTGCTCGTAATTTATTAACAAGCTCACGATGTACCACGATCTGCAAAGCCGCATCTGCCCGAATGCCTTCTTTTTTCTTCTTTTTTCTGCTTTTTTTTACTCTTGCATCCGAAATTGCGTAGGATCTATGCCCATTTACAGTGTCTTTTCTTCCTCAAACCTGGTACTTTTGACGCACCAGACAACGGCGGAAGACATCGTGAAAGCGCAGCCGCGTCGCCATCGCCGTAGTCCGTACCGAATGGGAATTCGGAGACGTCAAAAAGGGCCAAACGGGTCAAACGGGCAAACAAGGGCCCAGAAGCCTCTACGGCTCAACGAATTCAAAGTACGGCGCTCTACGGTGCCGCAGTGTGGATTATGTCTTGTTTCCTGTCCTTTCGTCTCCCAGTGCTCCTTATTATTATCGTGCTGCTCAATGTTCAGACACGTTTCCTAGTAGTTTTGGTCGTTTGGGTGAGGTCTGGCCTTGGAGCAGAGGGCATCTTGCTCCGAAAAGTCTTCGTGTTCGTGGTCGCCCCCCGGGTTCTTCCTCCCTGGGTTAGGCTGACCCCAGCTTTTTGGGTCTTTTTTTGGTCGTTGGTTCTCCTTTCTTCTCAGCATTTAGCAGCATTAGTGACGAGAAGGGTTGGTACGAACGGATCTTCGAATGGACGGGAGTCACAAAAAGCAGGGAAAACGTGTGCTTCGACATGGAAAGTGCGGACCAAAGGGGGGCGTGTGGTTAGTCAAGCCTCAAGCCAGGTTAGTATAAAGCCGGACTAAGCTCCAGTTCCATTGCCTACACGATCTGCTCTTTCCTACTCGACAATCCAAAAAGTCAAAAAGACCACAAAACAATTGCAAGAGCTACCAACAGCATCCGTTGTTGCCCTCTTTGTATCCTCATCTTTCCTCCTGCTTGTTGCCTCTGCAACTTGTGCTCAATATCACCAACCTTCTTCTCTTCTTTCCTTCTTTTCCACTCCCCAAACTCCCCAAACTCTCCACTCTTGTCGCTTCTGCAAGGTTCTCCATCCTTTCAGCTTTCCGTCACTTTTCTTTCTCTTCTTTGAAACCATCCCTGCCACTAACACGGCACTAAGATACGACGCTGCTGTGCTTTTCCCGCCCTGCTGCCTCGTTCTCCTCTTTGCACCATCCTTCTCCCGTTGAGCTGCCCTTGCGCGTGTGCTCTCCCCGCCCCCCCTCTCGTTGCCTATCTGCACTTTTCGCCTTTCCTCGCTACACTCTAAGAAGTCAAGAGCCTCCCGCTACGGCCCCCTAGGACGTCTCCATCACATCTCTGGCCCTCTCAGTCTCTCCGCCTTGTTCCTTTTCGAGACCCCCCCCCCCCCTACCCAACCGTCTGCTTCTCCTCCACCTCCCTGTCCCGTTACCCACCCCTACGAAACCCAGTTGCCGAAGAACGAAAACAGAAGCACAAGAAAACTATTGTTAGCCGACCCGAACTTATCTCGCTGCTCTCGTGTTCTTCTCCACGAATTCCGTGTTCTCTCTCCAGAAACTCGTTATATATATCAACACCATGGACCCCGTTCAACGCACCTCTTCTCCCTACGTTGACCCGACTGTCAAAGGCCCCCAATCCAAGATCCTCTCCCGCAATCCCCCCAACCTCCAGGAAAAAAGTACGTGGTGAACATGGTGCTTCTCTGAAGCCTCCATCTCTTCTTCTTCTTGTCTATCTTCCTGTCCATCCCTGTCATCAGCTTCTAACCCTCTCTCCAACAGTGGTCACCACTACCGTCAACAAGACAAACCTCCACCCCAGCGGTGTCGCGTACGTTTGCCCTCTCTCCCATATGTGCTCGGATCTCGTTCTCCAGACCATGATCATTATGGTCCAGACCCATGACAACACCTGCTAACAAGCTTCCCTACAGTCCTCACCCGGAGCAGCACACTGAGATCGGTATGCTACCACCAACCTTGACAATCCTGTCGACTCGACGAGCATCGTGTGCTTGTCCACGGCTGTCCAGCATTGCTAACCAACTCTACAGAGGAGCAACTCCATGAGCAGGCTCACATCGACTACAACCGTGTCGCCATTGTATGTCTTTACCCTACATGGAAAGCTACCAGCTCCTCTCTTTTTCTTACCGATACTAACATCCTCCCCAGATCCCCCACCCTTCAGTTCCTGCCCTCTACGAAGATGCGCTGGTCTACGAGCCGGGCTCCGGCATCTCGTCCACCGGTGCCCTGACTGCCTACTCGGGCAAGAAGACCGGCCGCTCTCCCTCAGACAAGCGCATTGTCAAGGAGCCGTCATCAGAAAACGACATCTGGTGGGGCCCTGTCAACAAGCCCATGACCCCTGATGTAAGAATATCCAATCGCAGCATTTGCATTTTTATTGTCATCCTACGATCTTTTTTTTGTTTTACCATTTCTGTATTCTCCCCTTCTTCGCCCTTTGCCCGCCCCCCCCCCTGCATTGGCGCTTCCCTTTTCGGCTACAAATGACATCGTCTTGTCTCGTCCTGTCACACGACCTCAAGCCTCTTTCGCCGTATCCGACGATTGCCGTTCTATCAGCCGCAGCTGTACCATAACCCACCCAAATCTTTTTTTGGGTCGCTTTTGTGGTACTTGCTCAGCTTTGGTCGGCTTTCCAAGTGGAATTCGCCCACGATCACATGTGGGAATAGGAAAAGGAAAACCCCCCCGAGCAGACCGCGGAAACCTGCTTTCGTCTTTTTGCTGTTTGTCAAGGCGAATCGCGCTTTCCTCATTGGCGACCGCAATGGCCCCCTCGGATTGAGACACCCGTCGCAATAGCAGCCCAAAAAGGCAACTTTGCTTATTACTGCTGCGATCCATTCGCTCCTTCCGACAATTCCCTTCCTTTCCCCACTACCCCGGCCACAGGCGTCATGATGCATCCTCGGGCCAAGTCCAGGCGCTGGTTTTCGTGCTTTTCGTGCCCCGCCGCCGACAACAACCGAGCTAGTGACGCTGGTTCATTGGCCCCTTTGTCCCCTCTTGCCCATTTGGGCAATTTGGCCCCATTTGACCAACCCCAGCATTTCGTTTCGTCTTGACTTTTATTTGCACATGTCATCCACGTGATTCTTTGCATTTTGTCACGCGACCACGCGACATCACCACTTCATCCCATTTGAAGGCTTTTGCTGACCATGCCTTTTTTACTCTCCAGGTCTGGAAGATTAACCGCGAGCGTGCGATCGACTACCTGAACACCCGCAGCCGTCTGTACGTCATCGATGGCTACGCCGGCTGGGATGAGCGTTACCGGATCAACGTGCGCGTTGTGTGCGCGCGCGCCTACCACGCCCTGTTCATGCGCAACATGCTGATCCGGCCACCCCCGGAGGAGCTGGAGCACTTCCAGCCCGACTACACCATCTACAACGCTGGCTCGTTCCCCGCCAACCGCTACACCGAGGGCATGACCTCTGGCACCTCCGTCGCCATTAACTTTGCCGAGAAGGAGATGGTCATCCTGGGTACCGAGTACGCCGGCGAGATGAAGAAGGGTGTCTTCACCGTTCTCTTCTACGAGATGCCCATCAAGCACAACGTGCTGACTCTGCACTCGTCTGCCAACGAGGGCAAGGACGGCGACGTCACCCTCTTCTTCGGTCTGTCCGGCACCGGCAAGACCACCCTGTCGGCCGACCCCAACCGTGCCCTGATCGGCGACGACGAGCACTGCTGGTCCGACCAGGGTGTCTTCAACATTGAGGGCGGCTGCTACGCCAAGTGCATTGGCCTGTCCGCCGAGAAGGAGCCGGATATTTTCGGCGCCATCCGCTTCGGCTCCGTCCTGGAGAACGTCGTCTTCGACCCCGATACCCGCACTGTCGACTACGACGATGCCACCCTGACCGAGAACACCCGTTGCGCGTACCCCATCGAGTACATTGCCAACGCCAAGATCCCCTGCCTGTCGCCCTCGGCCCCGACCAACATCATCCTCCTGACCTGCGATGCCCGCGGTGTCCTGCCCCCCATTTCCAAGCTCGACAGCGCCCAGACCATGTTCCACTTCATCTCCGGCTACACCTCCAAGATGGCCGGTACCGAGGACGGCGTCACCGAGCCCCAGGCCACCTTCTCCTCGTGCTTCGCCCAGCCCTTCCTGGCCCTGCACCCCATGCGCTACGCCCAGATGCTCGCCGACAAGATCGAGCAGCACAAGGCCAACGCCTGGCTGCTCAACACCGGCTGGGTCGGTGCCGGCTTCGCCCAGGGCGGCAAGCGCTGCCCGCTCAAGTACACCCGCGCTATCCTCGACGCCATCCACTCCGGCGAGCTGGCCGGTGTCGAGTACGAGAACTACGATGTCTTCAACCTGCAGGTCCCCAAGTCGTGCCCCAAAGTCCCCTCGGAGCTGCTCAACCCCAAGGCTGCCTGGACCGCCGGTGCCGACTCCTTCAACACCGAGGTCCGCAAGCTGGGTGGTCTCTTCATTGAGAACTTCAAGAAGTACTCGGACGAGGCCACGCCCGACGTCGTCAAGGCCGGCCCCGTTGTCTAAACGATCGCCATGCCTTTTTGATATTGACCTTGTACGACGTTTACGCCTTGTTCTTTCTTTTTCCTTTGTTCTGGATTCTTGGGTATAAAATGCTAGTCTTTTTTTTCCTTTTTCTGTTCGTTCTCTTTTGTTTGTACTGCATACAGTGCGCCGCGGTGGAAGATCAAAACCGGGAACACGAGACGACAGCTTCCTTTGCTGTGCAGTGTGCAAAGACGCAAAGAAGTTTTTTGTTGTCCTGAAACATTGAAAGTGGTTTATACATATTTTTATATAGTACAAAGCGGGCTCCGCCAACTTTTTTTTTTTTCTCCAACTTGACTACTCATTTTTCTTTTTGTGATTCACAATACCAACAAGTATACTCCGTACTATTGTCTAAAAAGTAATAATTCAATTAACGCACGGGTTTCTCTCAAATTTCCCTTTTGTCTTAATTTTATTATCTTTTTATTTTTTTTATTTTTAAAAAAAGTAAATGCAATAATAAGAATAACGTCATTTATGGATACGCTTGAAACAACTCGTGTTAAAAGCAAAGAACTGCTCGGTAAAATCACAGCTAAAGTCTATGAAGCACAAAAAAGTTTTGATCCCATACAAGTCCTAAGTTAGAGCCCTCCCTCAGCCTGTCGCATTATTCAGTATGCATCCGTGGCATACTCACAGCTCCATATACCGGCGACGTCCTCGATCACGTAGTCTTGCTCGCCGCCGCCCCCTTCTTCGTGCACACAATCCACTTCATGTACCCGCACGGCCACAGGTGCCGCACCTCGCCGCTGCGCAGCTCCCACGCGTCCGTGTCGGCCGTCGACGCGCCGCACGTCCGCAGCAGCGCCTCCACCTCGTCAGGCGTGCGTGTCCGCAGCATCGACATCCAGCCGTCAAACACGAGCACAAACGGCAGGATGGGGATCAGATACGTGAACACGAGCGTCATGGGCGACCGCCACCGCCAGGCGTAGTAGGGCGCCGTCAGCAGGATGCCGAGGCCAAAGACAAGCGTCGTCACAAACGCGCTCAAGGAGCGGTCCTGTAGCTCAAAGATGCCGAACCCGTCGCTGGTCTCGACGGTGTTTTTGAGAATCTCCCGTGCCAGCGGGTCGTCAAAGTGGTGGAACGCGAGGCTAAACAAGCGGCAGACGCGGGCACCGTCGGCCGGGCTGGCCGTCGATTTGGTGGGCGATACGGCGCCAAAGGCCTCGTTGAGAATGGCCTTGGGGTCGGCGGCACTGGCGTCCACAGGCTGCGCCGCGTAGCGGACGTGCTGGCTGGCAGCGGCGGCCACGGCCCACTCTTCGACGTGCGGGTGCAGGTCGGTGAGGACGAACTGGGTCGGGGCCGCTTTGGTGCCTTGTTGGCTGGTGTTGAGGATGCGCTCAATGCTGGGCGTCGGCCCGCCGCCACCGGCACAAAAGTCAATCATGATCCAGGGGGGCACGGATGACGACTGCTGCCCGTTCTTCTCCAGCACCTCTCGCCGGAGCACGTCGGCCACCAAAGAAGCGGGCGACGCACTCTGTAGAATGGGGACGCGCATGATCCAGGCGCGGGTCAGCGCAGCTTGGATGCGGCCACGAAACCATGCCGGGAACCTGATGGGCGGTAGTGTGTTAGCCAGGTGCTCTCAGCAGGGAGAAGAAGAGTGAGCTGGCGCTTACCATGGCTGGTCGTCAATCTCAAAGACGTGCATGCGAGGAATAAGGGGCGCCATCGTGGTTGTCTCTTGGATGATTGTGTATGAATTGGAGCTTTGAAGGGGCGAGAAGTGGGCGGAGGTAAAATGGTAAAGTTGATGGGAGGAAGGTGTAGGCCAATGGATGACGGAGTAGAGCTAAAGCTAGATGCCCCAATCGGTTTAGGCAGGAGCGACCTTCAATACCGCGATCACTCTTTCCGTGTTATATTGCCAAGGACTAAATGAGTCGGAACTGCCAATTGATGGGAAACAAACTGAAATGGTAAAAAGTGAATTGGATGTCAACTGAATATTTATCTTTGGCTGCAGCCTTGAGGACAAAACGGGCGCAAGACAGGTTGAAACAGAAAACGGGCGTGCGCGTTGTTTTGGTTTTAGGGGTTTGCAGGGCCTGTCTGCTCAAGACAGGCTGGACAGCGGTGTGAGCGCTACAATGTTCAAAATGGCAAGACCGACCCAGCTTTCTACGGAAGAACGGCGAACTCCATGCTGGCTGGAGAACATGCAAAAAGAACATGCAAAAAGAACATCAAAAGGGCGCTGGAAAGAAAGTAGGCGCAGTCGACTTCGTATTACCTGAAGGGTAAGACGGCGCAAGTCCACCAAGTCTCTCCGTTCTGGACCCACGTTATCGCTTCACGCCAAAGCGGCCAATATCCCGACGCCGCCCCGGTTTCGCCGCCGAGCGTCAATCCATCCGATGCCCGACATCCCACCAACGTCCTTTTCTGCGGCAGCGGACATTCGTATTTGGCCGAGCCTTGTCTATTGGTCTCTTTTGTTTTTCCTTCTGATTTTTTTAAGTCGTCGGTTCGAGTTCACAAGTGTCAAATGCGTACTCCTGTCGTTGGTAAGGTCATAAATGTCGTCAATTTATTGCAACTCAAGAGTCTATCGCTTTTCTGTTTCAGGGCATGCCGTTGCCATAGACTCGGTCAAGATGACCGCCAAAAATAGGAGCCGAAAAAGCTCTCCTCGAAATAAACCAAAACTGCGCCTGCCCTCTCGTCCGTAGGAAGCCATCGTCGTTTGATATGGCCCAGTCCTCATGCGTGTATTTCTTCATAGTCCTTCGCTCCTTGCGCTGAAATCTCAGCCCAATTCGATCGTTCATTTGCGTTTCTTCACCATCCGGTCCCCGTATTTGGGGAAGACGATCGAGCCCTTCTTCACCCTCCGCTTCTCGATGCGCTTCTTGCCCAGGGGCTTCTTGGCCTGTGCCCCCGAGTCGACCTCCATTGCGGCTGCTGTGCTGTTAGTATATTGGATAGTTCATTCGGCTTTCCTTTTCTTTCCGTAATATAAGTTGCGACACTTACAGGCTTCCTCCTTGAGCTGGTCGCTCGGTGTAGGCTCCTCGTTCGCTGCGGGTATGTTAGACTTGTTCTTTCGCTGTCTGTATTCTCCGTCCCATCCCACAAGGAGAACTCACCATCGGCAGTATCCTCCATGGCGTTCGGGTCCTCCTTGGCCTCCTTCACGGGCACCTGCTGGGCCACCAGCTCCATCAGCTTTGCCGACAGACGCTCTGTCCGGGCCGACTCGACGGGGCCAAAGACATTCTTCTTGAGCTTCTGGTTGTTGTTCTTGCGCGAACTCGCGCGCGCGCTCTTGGCCATTTTGTGCTTGTGTGTGGGAGTGGTCGTGGCCGCGTAAATGTGTGGATATGGGTGTGGTGGGAGTGGTGTCTTGCGATTTTCTCTTTTCTTTCTCTTTTCTTTTCGCTTTCTTTCCTGTTCGTCTTTATCGCTTAATTTTCTTAGTTTTTTTTCCACTATCAACTTTTTTTCTGCCGGTTTTTTGCGCTATCAAAGTACTCCGTACCTGGGCCGCCCATACGCTGGTAGCCTTTTCGCCGTTCTTCACCGCCTTTAACGCCTCCCTCTCACAGTGAGGCAGTAGCCTGGCCAAAGAGAACCTAGGGGCTTGCCTTTGCCCCCCAAAGCGCCTAGAGCCAAACCTCCGAAAAATGTCGGCACGACGGGGCGACGGCATCGACGACGACGACACTGCCCGACAACACTTTCGAGGCTGCACATTGAGACGACTCCTGTGACACACCACCCATCGTGTGTCATCACTAACTCGCTCACGTTCTCTGGCTCTTTTGCCTTCTCTCCCATCCTCCCTCCCACACTCTCGAACTTTACTTTACTTTCAGCATCTTTTGCCGCGTTTTGTCACGCGAGGCTGCGACTTTTTCTCTCCCTCGCTCTGTTCGCCTCCCTCGCCCGCCCGCCTATTTTCGCACATCGATAGCAAACGAGACTTTACGGCTCCTCGATAACCGATATTGACGCATCTTTTGATCCCGCGATCGTCCGCCTGAGCTGCGCAAGCGAAGCGCCTTCGTCACCTGCGACGACATCCGTGCAAACGACCAACCTCGCGCAACCCGGGCAGGCCTTGGTCGTCCGCCGCCTGGGCCTGGCAAGGCCTTCCACAACCTCAAAAGGGGTGTAGCAATCGCACCCCGAACTGCACATTCCATTCACCGCGCCCGAGGCTGCAACGCTTCACTTGTCTTGCGCCGGCTTTTCACGCCCAACGTGCCCCTCCTCTGCACGCTCGCACATACGTCGACAATTCTCCCCGCAAACGCCCTCGCACTTCTCTCAACCATGGCGTCCCAGCAGGAGGAGGTCAACAAGCTGGTCGCTACGATCCAGGTGCTCAAAAATAGGGATCTGATCAGCATCTGCCAGAGCAACAACCTGGTCAAGTCGGGCAACAAGGCTGACCTCCATAAGCGGATTATCAACTGTAGGCTGGCCCTTTCTTCCTTTTCTGCACTTTTTTGTTCTTTCTGTTTCTCTTACAACCGCCACGTTGCCTCGCATCATGGACCGCCTTGGCCTCCTCTCCCGTTGGTTCGCGCCTTGTGTTAACACCCCGGCCACAGACATCGATGCCTCCGTTCACGACCCGAATCAGCGAAACTACATCAACATCCGGAACAGTATCATGCAGGTGACTAATGGCACCCTCCCGGCAAACTACCGCGCCTCCTACCTAGGCAACTCCTCGATCCCCTCCTCACCCTCTTACACCCAACCGGGCGTGTCCTCCCCCTACAACGGCACCGGTGCGACACCAAATGGCCTCGGGCATAGCGGCTCCGGCGCGCAGCCGGTCTTCTCACATCAAGGGCTCCAGTTCAAGCCGAGTCCTTTTTACGAGATCGAAACACCATTAGGAGACGTCCGGCAATGCGAGGGTATGTCTACGTACACTTGATGGAAGGCAAGGAAGATCGCCAAGCATCGGCATACTAACGCACATGCAGCTATGGCACAACATCGGAATAGTATCACAATTGTTGTCCGAGCTTCACAATACCCCGACCTCCAGCGGTGCCTCAACGACCCGACCATGCGCGTCATGATCTTTTGCGCAGCGAACAACTACGGCATCCAGGATGTGGCTTTCCCCTATCAGTGCGAAATTAAGGTGAACGGCGGCGAGGTAAAGGCCAACCTGCGGGGCTTGAAGAACAAGCCCGGTTCGACGCGGCCCGTGGACATCACAGACTTGCTCCGCCTGAAGCCGCCAACCTACGGAAACAGCTTAGAGTTCACCTATGCGCTGACATCCAAGGTTCGTTCAGTCGTGCCCCTATGTCTTCTTGATCCCAGTCACTAACTTTGCCATTTCTCTGCGATAGCGATTCTATCTTGCACTATACATTTGCAAGACATTCTCTGCAACAACCCTAGCGTCGAGGATAGAAAAGAGAAGTCGCATCACAAAGGCTTCCGTTGTCCGAGAAGGTATGAACAACTCCATGATTTAGCCCACATTTATGTATTCCGTCGTGCTAACGTTGGTCCCAGTTACAAAACAAGCACAAGATCCAGATATCGTCGCAACCTCGCTGGTCCTGTCGCTCAAGTGTCCCCTGACCTACATGCGGCTGTCATTACCAGTCCGGGCAACTACGTGCAAGCACATTCAGTGTTTCGACGCAACCTCGTACCTGCAGCTGCAAGAGCAGGGGCCGCAGTGGCTCTGCCCCGTGTGCAGCAACTCGGCGCCCTACGACTCCTTGGCCGTCGACGAGTACGTCAAGGACATTTTGGAAAACACGTCCAGCGACCTCGACCAGGTCACCATCGACCCGGACGGCACGTGGCACACCGAAAAGACCCAGGATCGGGCTGCCCACAACGGCGGCAGCAGCCGCGGCGGCGCCTCGACACCGCCACGCGCCAATGACGCCGCCTCGGCCGCCGCCACGCTGCTCGACGACGAGTTTGAGATTCTGTCGACGCCCGTGCCCCGGCGGAGCAATGGCTACAGCAATGGCAATGGCAGCAACGGCAGTGGCAGCCAGGCGAACAGCAACGGCGGTAGCACCGTCGTCGGCGGCGGCCATGATCTTTCGAGCAGCACCGCCACGCTGATCAACAGCCGCGACACCACGGCGACGCCTAACCAGACTGCTGTCAGTGCTAGCGGCGGTGGTCTCAACTCCAACAACAAGCGCCCCCGCGAGGTGATTGACCTGACGCAGAGCAGCGACGACGAGGACGACGAGCCGCTGCCGCGGCGGTTCAAGCGGCAGAACACGAGCACAGGCTACGGCGGATCCGGGTCCGTGTCGTCCGCGGCGCTGTATGACGGCACGCTGGGCAACGGGGCATTCTAGCAGGACGTTTTTTCTGCCTCGTGATTCTTGTTCATTCTTTCCTTACTAGCCTTTTCTTGTACATTTCCAAATGAGCGACTGCTTTTTGATTCCTCAAATTTCTGGGTTTTTTTGTATTTTTATTACCTGCTTCATGTTTTTTATTATTATGATTGCTCTTTTAACTCTACTCACAGCGCGAGCTTCTTTCTCTCTATTTCCCCGTCATACAACTGCGTGGAGTCTGGAGAAAGAAACGGGGTACGGTGAGGAAAGACTTTCGTCTTTCACCTCAACACCCCCCCCCCCCCCCCAAATGGAGCAGGGGCGAACACATGGTGCGGGATACAAGCGAGAGGGATACAAATACATAGGGAGGATATGGAAAGGAGTTGGGCGCGCGTTAAAACCCGGAGATTCTTATTTTCCTAATCAAATCTGGTTTCCACCTCTTCTGCTTTCTTTTCCTCTCCCATCTACTTGGTAGGGGGGAGCAAGGGTGCCTTTCAAAATAGAGGCATCGATAAACAAAGCTCATGGTATTCATTCTCGTCAAATACAAAACCAACGTCGTCGTTGAGCTTGTCTTCCGACGTCTGCCCTTTATATCGCATAATGTCACATTTATGCATTTATAGTCAAATATATTACCTTATAACAAAATATATTCATTTATCGGTGCATTTTACTACAGAAAACCAGGGTCGGGAGATTGGCGCGCACCCCACTTTAGCTACGATTGGCCGTTTAGGGGGCGGCTTTGGGCGAAACGTGGAACGAACCGCGATTGCACAGCAGCTACGACGTAACAGCGAAACGAAGGCAGCGAGTGTTGCACGCATTTCAACAGCACATCACCATCCATATTGCATCTCATAGATTGACGGCGAAAGTTTACAAACGGACGACTGTCATCAACAAAGGGGCTCCTCATACATCTTACGGATGCTCTCACCACTCTCACCCACCATTGAGCACAAGCTTTCAAACAGGGGATGACGTTGACCTGATCACGAGACTTGCATCACGGCCATCACATCGCCCATCACTCATTCACTCAACTCAGTATCACTTTCACCCACCCCACCCACACCCCTCACCATGTCGTTCGAACCCGTCTTGCCCCCGTTCAACGCAGGCGACCCGGGCGCGACGTTCTTCAACTCGTCGTGCCTTGACTTTTTGCTCATTGAGCTCGTCCCCATGGCCTACCGCGTTACCAACGAGCTCGAGGCGGGCGCGCAGGCGCGGTCGCTGGCGGTGGCGGCGGCCGAGGCAGGACTCGAGGGGGCAGCACCACATCCGGAGGCGGCACAACCAGCAGCAGCAGCAGCAGGAGGTGGTGCACCAGGCGCACCAGGCGCGCCGACAGACAAGGCCGGTGCGGCGGTCGCGGGCAGCACAGCCGGTACCGGCACGGCGACGGGGACCTTGGGGACAGCCGGACTCGGTCCCGGCGGCCGGCGGCTGCTGGACGAGGACGAGGAGCGGGACGCCGTGTTTTACCGCCTCGAGATGCTGGGCTACCGGGTCGGCCAGGGGCTGGTGGAGCGGTTCTCGCGGGAACGGCCACGGTTCCACGACACGCTGGACGTGATTAAGTTTCTGTGCAAGGACCTGTGGACGCTCGTGTTCCGCAAGCAGGTCGACAACCTCAAGACGAATCATAGGGTAGGTTTTCCCTCCATGTCCATCCTTTTTTTTTTTTTTTTTTTTTTTAGCTTCCACTAACGACTGTAGGGCGTCTATGTGTTGACGGACAACGCGTTCCGGCCGTTCCAGCGGATGAGCACCGAGGCCGGCGGCCAGGCAGTGGTGCGGGCACAACCGGTAGGTCAAGCCGAGCTCTTCTTTTTTTGTCCTCATGTACCCCCTGCTAATTGACAGTTCCTTTGGTTCCCGTGCGGCATTGTGCGCGGCGCGCTGGCGGCGCTGGGCATCACGGCGACGGTGCAGGCCGAGAGCAACGAGCTGCCCGGGGCCATTTTCCAGATCAAGACGGTGCCGGCCAAGGCATAGTAGGAAGTGGCAGGCAGGGCGGGCGTATGCGTATAATTTATAAACGTATATGTGAAGTGGTTTCTTTTTATGTTTGTCATCCAAGCGTCTTATTTTGTACTTTTAATGACACCAGCCGCCAGCATTCCGGTTTTAGAAAAATAGGGATTTCCTTCAGTTGTTCTCATCTTGCTGGTGTTTCTTTCATATCTGTGCCTCTCTCCGTGCATCGTACTTTATTCGTTTTTCCTCGTACAAAATCTACGATGAAGGTATTGTGACGACGTCGTATCACGATGCAAGGTGTCCTTCATTTTTTTTACTTGTAATGTTGCATCGTCGTTTGTTGCATACGCTGTATGGACGCCGTGTAGTGGCTCTTTATTATCCTCTGCTTTACCGTTTTGTTGGGATAGGAGGGGGTAAGAAGAAGAGGGGCGGAGAGCTGCCGGAGACGGAGCGGGGGTCCAAGCAGGCAGGCGAGTCAGGGTAGACGGCAGTAGTGGGCAAACAGGACCCCATTGGGTGTTGCAGTAGCTTGTTCGTGGGGCCACCCGCTTGGCTCTCGTTTTGGCAGACGGAGTTATGAGCTTCCAGCACTCAGCGCGTATGCATTATCAACAAGCCAACCATGTTGCCGTTCCTCCGGCTTCCGGATGACCAGAAGATGGAAGGGGAAAAAGCAGCAACAGGGAACAAGACGGGGGGACCTGGACGGGTTTAATTATCCCCTGCCAGCCTTACAATTCAAAACGCTACACGTTTATAGGAGAAAGGAACGCATTCAATGAGAAGGCCCTTTAGAAGAGAGCTTTGAACGCGGTCTATTTATGAGCTGGGTAGAAGTGCAAGCAACAAAATAAAGCAAAAGTAATTATACAAAAAAGAGAAAGAAACAGGCCGGAGACTGGATGAACTCCGCAAACGCAATGGGAATGAGTCGACCATAGAGGTTGGTGGGAACCGCCCAGAAGTCCAGGAGTCCAGGAGTTCATTCCCCTCCCCCGAGAACAGGAGAGCTGATGCCAAATAAAAATCGAGCCCAAAAAAATGGCGCCGTCTTATTTTCCCCTTCGAGCCCCTCTTTCGTGAATAAGTCGTCAGCCGCTTTCCCCCAACAAACGTGGGCAGGAAAGCATAAGAGACAAAAAAAGGACGCAAAATGGTGAGAAAATCGCAAAGGAAAAAAAGCAAAGAATGAACGAAAAAAGCAGGAAAATAAGTGATGTTTGGGAACAACGAAAGAGACGGCAATTGCAGCTCTTCTTGCCCTCTTTTTTTGAGCTTGCGCCTTCGGACACGTCCTCGGACGTCTTCCGATTCCGACGCCGTATCGCGCCAATGTTTGAAAGCTTGACGCCTCTTTCTCTGAAGAGATGACCCCCCTTCACCTCCAAAAGAAAAAGAAAAAAAAGGGTCAAAGGGAAGAGGGAAAGGCCGATCTGGGCTCATCATGCATGGCATGTAGTTAGGATCCAGCCCAACGCGGCTCCAGAAATCGACCTAGCCACCACCCTTTTCTTCCTTTTCTTCCTTCTCTCTTGTCATCTTCCATTGCCCCCCCTCCACCCCTCTCTCTCACACCTTTTTGACCCCTCCGGCGTGTGGGATCCGCTGCGGCTTCGTGCGTCCACCACAAACCGCCAATTTGACCTTGCATCACCGCCGCTCTCGCTCCACTCTTTTCTTTCACTCTTTCCATTACCCCAGGTCCCACCGCAAACCGCCGGACAGAAAACTAGCAGCAGCTTTCTACGCAGAAAAGTCGCTGCGGTTGTTGCTTGCCCGCAACAAGTCTGTGAGGCGGGCGGCCTTCCATCTTCCGTTTCGCCCACCCCCATTCCTCCTGCGTTTTGTCGATTCATGGTCGCACCTCGTACCTCTCTCTCCCTGACACCCCCGTCTCGCTCCCTCCCTCCCTCCTCCTCCCCCCCCTCGTCTCGTTAGCTTTTAGCTTCTCCACTCTCTTTCTCATCCTGGTTTTTTGAGCTTGGGTTCGTTTTTGGGGGTCGTCCGTTCCCTTCTTTTTGCTGGTCTCGTGCATCTCGAAAATGCATAGGCCCCGTTGTTTTTCCTCCTCTCGTTTCTGTGTGTTTGGTGCCTCGTCGTTTCTTTCGCGCCATTCATGCGCCCTTTTTGGTTCTTGGCTCGCTCACGCCATTCGTTCATTCGTTCGTTTCGTTCCTCCCTCTCCGCCGGATCTTCTTCTCCATTGTTTTTGTAGCCTTTTGTTTTGGTACAGGGTCGTTCGTAGTCGTACACGCCGTTTGTTCATAGTGCATCTGTTGATTCTCATGGTGGGGGGCCGCCCACCACGCTTGCTGCAGAGCACACGGCAGGGGTAATAATATAGGATGGGATGGGGTCGTGGCGTCGCCGCTCGTTCGTCGATGTGCGGGATGCACACAGGGCAGGGGTGGTAGTACTCGTAGGTGGGTAGGTAGGTCGGGAAAGACGTTCGTGGTAGGTTGTGACGCCTGGTGCTTTTCTTGGGTCTGGTACACACAGACAAGAAGCGGTTCACCTACAACCTAGACAATTCCAAAAAGGGAAAGAAAAGAAAAACAGATCAGCAAAGCTTGGCCTTTTTGGCTGGGTCTTGTTTGCACGAAGATTGTGATTCGTGTTTTTGCTCTCGCTATATGTTTGGGTCTATCGGTCCAAAAGCCAGAAAAAAAGCAGCCGTTTGTTCCCTTAAGGGTTTCGAAAGCAAAAGCAAAATGATCATGCAAAGCCTTTCTATTCCCTCCTTTTTTGTTGTTTTTTGGTCTTACGTCGAAAAGAATGTGCGACTCCTTCCGTGCATTGTGATCAACCTTCTGTTGGCGCTTGGTTCACCCCCCTCTGTTGTGTCGCACTAGACTGCACAACATTGAGGGGAGGGACACCGTTTGCGACAAAGGGGGCTGTTGTGCTTTGGGATATTTTTTTGGGTGTAATGTGCAAAAACAAAAAAAAGGCAAGAGGGGGGGCACTAGTTAATTGGGAAGGGGGAGCAATCACTTTTGTGCGGGAGGCTTGTTGGCGAACACAACACCCTTCTGGATGTTGTCCTGCAGGCCAGTGATGGCCTTCTCCAGAAGCTTCTTCTCCTGGTCGGTGATGTCGCCGAGAACATCGACGGCCTTCTCGGCACCGTTGGGCTGTAACACAAGTTAGCACAAAATGGTTACACGACAAGAGGGGAAAGGGCGAGGCGAGGGGTAGGAAAGAAACGTACGCCAAGCTCGATGGGGACGGAGAAGAAGTCGACACCGGTCTTCTTAGCGATCTCGGCGCCGCCCGGAACACCGGGGAGGTAGACGTAGCTGGGCTCGACGAGGCCCTTGGCGCCCTTCACGGCCTTCAGGAGCTTCTCAGCGAAGCTGGTGTTGTTGTTAGCCTCATACGACAAGACACTCAAGAACATGGGCAGAAAACTGCAGTAGCGACATACCGGTAGCCAGCGTAGGCCATGGAGAGGGTGGCAGAGCCAGCACCGTCCTTGGCCTTGACGACCTCATCACCACCGAACTGGACGCGGTTGACGAGCGCGTCGTACTTCTCGGCGGGGATGCTGACGGAGGGCTTGACCTGGCTGAAGAGGGGGACGATGGTCTCGCCGGAGTGACCGCCAATGACGGGGACGGTCAGCTCCTGGGGGTTGGCCTTGCCGACGATCTCAGCAACGAAGGTCTCGGCGCGGACAATGTCGAGGGTGGTGACACCGAACAGGCGCTGGGGGTTGAAGACACCGGCAGCCTTGAGGACCTCGGCGGCGATGGGGACCGTAGAGTTGACGGGGTTGGAGATGACCAGGATGAAAGCGTTGGGGGCGACCTGGGCGGCAACCTCAATGAGGCCCTTGACGATGCCGGCGTTGATGTTGAAGAGATCGTCACGGGTCATGCCGGGCTTGCGGGGAATGCCAGCCGGGATGACAATGATATCAGCGTCCTTGAAGGCGGCCTTGGCGCCGTCGTTGGCGGGCAGGAAGCCAGCAATCTTCTACACGGGTTGTTAGAGGTCGGGCGTTCCAAAATGGAGCTGCCTCGGCTCCGGCGCCACCCAGAAATGACGACTTACGGCGTTGGAAGAGATGTGCGACAGGTCAGCGGCAACGCCGGGGGTGTTGACGACATCGTACAGAGCAAGCTCGTCGACGAGCGGGCACAACTTCAGGAGCAGCGACAGGGGCTAGAGGGCGCATTGTTAGGACTTGTTGCCAATTGAAATAGCGAGGAAATACACAAAAAGGGCGCATCACGAACCTGTCCGATACCGCCAGAGGCGCCAGCAACAACTGCCGAAACGAGTCAGTCTCAAGCTCTCCAAGCTTCCCGCGCGTAAAGCATTGGGCTTGGGCGGTCGCCCTCGCCAATTTACGCCAAGCTGCAAACCGCGAGAGCGAGCCAAAAAGACAGAAAACCTACCGGCCTTGACCATGATGGGCAGATGTGTGTTTTGAGGGTAAAAAGGGGGAGAATGGGCGTTTGCGGTGGTGGTTGTTGCTCTGATGAGAAACTGCGGGGTAGGAGCTGCAAAGCTTTTTAGAGAAAGCGCGTGTTAGCGAATGCAGAGCTTGATGTATTTAAAGCCTGGCGTGAGGATGAGAAAGGTTGAAGGCAGGACAATGGTTACCTGAAGAAGGACGGTTTATTCGGAAATTCGGAGAATGTCTGGGGAGAAGAGAGAAAGAGAAAAGAGAGGGAAAGAAGAAGGAGAAGGAGAACGAAGAAAGAATGGGGAATGGGGAAAGAAGGCCGAGGCGATCAAAAATAAAGGCAGGAGAGACCGAGGCGGGGGGGCTAGTAGCAGTGGCAAGGAGCACCAAAATGACAGCAGACGAAAGTGCTGTTGATTTTAATAATAATACTCCGTGCTTTACAGCGTTGAGCAACGTGAAAGGAAAGCGCAAGGGGAAAACACCTCGATTAATAGCGGGGTCCTCATTCGCTCTGCCTCTCTTTTTTCCGTGACGCCAACGCCGCGCCGGCCGAGCCAAAATGTCTCTCCCTCGCAACTTCCTAGATGGAGACTTTGCATGTGCCTAGGGCCCGTGGTCGCTCTTTCTCTCGTTATGGGGCCGCACGCCAAACGGCAGGTGCGACCTGCCTTTTGCTCGCACATACGACTAATACAAGCATGCTCCCTCCTTCCTTGTCTCCATGGTCGCCCTCCATTCCGCCTTCCCTTCATCCCGCACCCCATACACACACCTCCCACGTCCGCATTCACCATTTCCTATTTCTCTTGCCTAACCACCCGTTCTTGCATTTGTTTGACCATTTGTTGCAACGTGCTCCTTCCCCCTGCCGCTCTTGTGTCGCCTCCTGCGCTACCTCGCGCCTGCCCACTTCATCCCGCCGTGCCGTGACTCAAAGCGACTACGGCATACGGCAGAGGCAGAAGAAGCGGCAAGAACGTAGATGGCGTCCGTAAACGGCAGTCCAATATCGACTGCGAGACCGTTGAGTAAGCGGAACGGCGAGCATGTCTGGCGCTGCGTGCCCTGAGTACGCCAGGGCGCTTTCGTCATCCTCACAGTATCTTACCTCCCAAAAATGGACCCAACATGTCTTACTCGGTCCTTCGAACACACGATAACCCGAATCGCCCTGTCAAGTCAAGGCATGCTACTCAGCCTCAGTACACCTACTTGTGCCCATATGCGCCTGTCTAGGGATCGCATCCGGTGCCAGCGCTGTCCGATCTCTCCCGTTCGTGTTCCCTGATATCACAGGTGGCCGTGTAAAGTTTCTCGCGCCAGTCACCAAACTCCCGCGACGTCGCCTAACAATTGCTCCTAACCGACACTCCCTAAGAAAGATTCACCCTATCCGAGCTTCCAACGTTGTTTTCGTCGCGGCCGGCGACGCTCCGTGGAACGGCTTTTCCCGATTGTGCTTTGCCGAAATATTGGCCGTTCCGAGAAGCTTCACGTATCCAAGGCTCCGGGCTGCATCGGCTAGGTGCCTCCAGCCCTTCTTCTATTCTTCCTATCCCTATTGGCTCTCCTGGGCCTCAGCTCGCGACCTCGCGCCTAGCTTCCCTTTCTGCTCCAGCGGGCTGGCTCTCCCCGACAGCCTTGTTTTTGTTTGTTGGACTTTGTTGGGCCCAGTGGTCGTGGCGCACGCGAATCGCGAATCTGGCCGGACTCGCAAAGAGCATCCTCGGCTGCATCGGGACCTGTCGGAAGCCGGCGCCTTGGACGGAATCGAATGTGCAATTCGCTTCAGGAACGACGCAAGAACGACGCAAGGCTGACGTTCCGTGATTCTATAGTTTTCTAATTGTTTTTCAATATCCTTTTTGTCTTTTTTGCACGTTCACCTTGCGTCGTCGCTGACGTCTGATATTCACGTGCAAATCCGGGCGCCATGTGAATTGTCCGACAATTGGCCACCCCCCGGGAAGAGGCTCCATAATAATACCGTTGGGTCCTGGCTCGCCGAGTGCGAGTGCACGGTCACCGACTAGGGGTTTCTTTGTCAAAGTTGGAGAGTGCATTGGGGAAAGATGAGCAGGCCATTTGGCACCTGATCGAGCTGCCCTGTTGTCCTCAAACCGACGAGAACCAAGATGGCGGCCTCATGGCCCGTGATTGTCACAATTGTTGACACACCAGTCGACGCACTAGTTATCATAGTAGATCACATATCAGACTCGGCCGGTCAAGCCTCTCTCATTCGAGGCTCGCTCTGGCAAGTCCCGCGTGTCTTGATTTTTGTGAAGATTTCAATTTTTTTAGTCCAGTTTGCTATTTGATTTTATGAAAACGATTCGGTTCTCGTCCCAGAGGCCCTTCCTGATTTGGTTTTTTTTTCTTGTCTCCGTCCCAGCAACAATATTCTCCTCGCGAGGAGTTGTGCAGGACGAGCAGACCCTCTCCCTCTTGGAGAGAGAAGAAAGGGGGGAGAGGCGGAACGAAATAGTCCTTCCTCCCTCCCAGGTGCCAAAGCGTGAGAGAACCGTGGTTTCCCCCATTTTTCTCTTTTTTGTTTGCTTGCCAGCCCGGAAACCGTACACCGCCATCAAACACACAACAACAGATATATGCAACAACAGCACAACGAACACCACCCCCGCACCGTCGACTCAGACGCACAACAAAAGTCCAGCATCACCCTCTTTACGAGGACTCAGCGGCCTTCTGGGCGGCCTTGCCGCGGAGCTTGGCCTCGTGGTCGGCCTTGACGGGGAGCTGCGAGCGGCGGATGGCGGAGGCACGGGCAACGGCAGCGGCGCGCAGGTCAGCACGGTAGCCGGTCTTGGCGACCATCGTGGCGACGGAGCGGTAGGTCCTACACACGTGGCGGTTAGTACATTCATGCGTACCAACAATTCGAGCAATTCCAGAGGGTCAGGCTCGCTGCAACTCACTTTCTTGCGGACTTGTTGGCGCCCTGGTTGGAGGTGGTGAGGCCAGCGGCGGGCTTGTTCGCGGCCTTGGTCTTGCTGATGACCGAGACGCCACCCTTCTCGTTGGCGACAATGCCGACGGCCTACACAATCCTGTTAGTCTTGACATTCCGCTTCCCCAATTGGATTCCTCGTCGAGGTACAATGCGGCCCTCGTTCCCTCCTTGCCAATCTTCTCCACAGTCGCTACCACGGGCGCATCGGCTTCGATCGTCATCTGATTTCGTTCCTCGCAAAGTCGCAAAGCCGATCGATCGCCCGGTGTATCGTGGAGGAAACCGGCAGTAAAGGAAAGAGGTCGCAGTTGCGCCTAGTCGCTTCTTTCTTCTCGAATATCCCACAACTCGAGTAGATCCTTCTCAATCAAATTCGTACCTTGTCGTTGACGAAACCGGCGTACTGTAAAGAGCAAAAAAAATGACGTTAGATTCTGCATGCAATTGACCAAAAAAGAGTCCTTCACTCATCGCCAATCCTGCGATTCTCTCTAGATCGGGTTGTTCGAAAACGCACCTTGCGGCTGTGGACGTTCTTCAGGTTAAGGGGGTCGCGCGAGAACTGGACCTTGGCGTTCTTGGTGCGCTTGACCAGGTATGAGTTCTGGGGGCCTGTAGTTTCAGAAGGGTCAGATCGTTGTTCGTTGTTGTGGTTTTCCTCGTTTTCGTTTCCATCGTCGCTATTTTCTCGATCTTCTCTCGCTCGGGGGGTAGTGTTGACATACGGACAATCTCCCAGACCAGGTCGGACGAAACGTTCGGCAGAGACATTTTGAATGTGTGGTTGATTTTTTGCGGATTTTTAAAAAATTGAACAAATGCGAGTCGTGATGTTGTCGTGAACGGGTTGTCTTGCAAAGAGGGAGCTTTTCATTGACTATCTCGAAATTTCGCTACTAATTTTTTTCCCTCTTCGATTTTCCGCCTACTAGCCGCCAGGGCCCCTCTCTCACGCAAACACCACCAATCCCGCACGCTGCAGCGCAGCTGGGGCAGGCCAATTTTTTCACCATCCATTCAAGTTTGTGGGTTCGTCAGTTATCCACTTCAGGGCAAGTATTTTCTTTCATCCGGTATGCACTTAATAGAATTTTTCAGGATCTTATATATGCATAAATGCAGGCGTATGCTAGTAGACGAGCTGACATAACATCGACGCGAGGCTGAATTAACGCGCCAAGAAGACACGCGTAAAAGAGGGGCTTACTAAGTTTTTCAACCTGAGGCACGCCTGCTTCAAACGCTGTATCCGGCGCAATACTGCTCCTTTCTCACTAGTGAGACGGGCTGCGTCACCCCATCTAACACTGCCACTTCTTTCTTTGTCTCGCTGGCAAGCAGATAATACCACACATCCATCTCGCCCTCCCGTTTCTCCTCTGTTCGAGTGAGATATCGAGAGTCTTGTTTTTTATTCTATATCCCTTTGCGGAGACTCTCATGGCCTAAGAAGCATCTTCGCTCGGGGTCACAGGCGACGCTCTCCCCACGCTTTTTTTACAACCGGTTTCAGCTCCTGCCCTCCGAGACATCCGACTTGGACGAACGCTATTGCACGACAAGCTAAATACGAAAAAGCTTTGAAAAAGCTATCGACTCCTCGATCTTTTTCTTCACCATACTGCACCTAGTAGCCATCACCTCCCCTCTCTTTCTCCGCCATGGCTCTCTTCCTCTACGGCCTCGCGTTGCTCGTCATCGTCGCGGGCTCCCTCCTTTACTGGACCCGCCAGCGCTGGATCGCGCCCCTCGTCGCGACCGTCCAGTCGGCGACCGACCGCCTGTCCGACCGCCTCTCCTCCATCCGCTCGCCCTTCTCCTATACCCGCCTGCCCTCCACGTTCGCGGGCGACGCCGAAGCGGGCCTCTCCAGCAGCACCTTTGACCTGGCCGGCAATGTCGAGGGCGGCGACAGCCGCGCGGGGCTCGACGACGCGAGCAAGGCCGCCATCCTCAAGATCATGAAGAAGCGCCGGCTGCCCTTTGACGAGGCGCGCCGTGCGTACATGGAGCAGCGGTTCAAGGACAACGGCATTGGCGCCGACGGCCGGCCGCGGGACCCCAAGTTTGTGAGCTTCTCGTGAAGAAAAGGCACAGCAAGACAAGGGGACGAAAAGGAGGAAGTACATGGGACAGGGAAATACACCAAAGCATGCGATGCGAGCACCTTCTTACTATGCTGGGCAATGAAATGCACGGCCATACGAGCAAAATAAGCCAGCCACGGCACCGAACCCGACCTACCAAACAACCACCGACATTCATTTATATTTCCTTATTCTCTATTTGTTTTTAACTTCCTTGATTCATTTCCTTGCGTCTCTTTTATTTTGTCATTTTTTCCCCTGCTTTCTTTGTTATTGGCGAAGCAATTGTTTGCCCTTTGGCCTTTTCTTTTCTTTCATATGTCATATGCGGGCGTTCATGGAGGGACATAATCAAGGGTTTTGCCGTTGGGGGCAAAAGTGTACACTTTTATTTGGGCTTGATGCGCCATCGAGGAAGAGCGCCAGGAGGCTCTTGGTTTTGATATGCATCTAGGGCACCCTCGCCAAATGATGGAGGCGGTGTCCAACAGGAAGAGATATCCGTATTCTTCCATTCAATATCATACCTGCTCAGAAGAGAGAAATGAAGCTGAAGAGGCTGAGGGAGCACCTATCGATTAGCAGTGTCTTGTTTGTTTCTTTCATTGTTCTAATCCAGATTCTTGAGCGACTATATTCTGTTTGTTTACTTACAGCCCGTGTTTTATGTGACCGATGTCCTTCCTGGAGGGAGTCCTCCTTATATCTGCGTGTATCAAAGATGAATGTGATCTTTTCAGACTTCACTAGTATGACTTCCACCATACCCTGAAGTCTACGCCATACTCCAGGCGTAACGCCATTCTTCCCATGACCTTTTAGAACGTAATGTCATATTGGCCGGTGTATGGGAATCTGAAAAAGGGGTGCGTTTCCATATTTCTCCTCCCTTCACGAATAGTCTTCACAGCATATAAATCAAGAGCAGCCAATCGTTTTGTTTTCTCGTAATATGTATTTCATTTCTTATTATTTTCAGTGACAACTGCCAACATCCCGAACGTCCAAATAAAAAAACGCCAACTTCCAATGACGGGTACAAAATGTGTGAGTGTAAAATGGAGTATTAAAACGGATAGATGGCCAACTGCTATGGCCGTGGTGGCATCAATGGGAAAAGGGCGAAAGGGAAAATGGTGGGAAAGCAATCAAAAATATGTACAGGACATTCTGGGGGCAATGAACACTTTATAAACATGGGCTTTTCTGTCGTAAAAACTCGGGTAGAGCAGATGCGTGCTCTAATGCACTTTTTAAAATCAAAGAGGAAGAAGAGGGGAAACGATATCCCTGATCAGTCAAGAGACAGATCAGGGATGCGAAGATGGTGAGGGTTTGAAAAAGGCGGAAGGGCGGTGGCAGTCTGTGAGAGCCAATGCTGATATACAAGAGACGCAAGACGTGTTTGGGACACATCTAGCGTAGCTCTTGCTTTCCATGTCCGCTTCTGGTTTACCGCTTCTTCTTGGACTCGGCAGGGTCTACCGGGTCGTAGACGCGGTCGTCGGAGCCCTCGACAACCTTAACGATGGTCTCCATCTCCTTGATCTGCTTCTTCCAGGTCTCCTTGCTCATCTTGGTCTTCTTGTCGAACAGCTCCTGCTCGGGCTCGCGGTAGCTGCCACCCAGGCGGTCCCACAGGGTAAAGTACTGGCCGTAGTTGTAGTTGAAAGCCAGGTGGTGGATGCTGTGGCAGGCCGCGCCGTTGATGACCGGGTTGTTGGAGACGTACTCGCCGTCGTGGATCATGATCGTCCAGAAGTTGATGAAGATGAAGAGGAACAGATAGGCCCACTTCTGCAACGGGAAGAACAACGGGAAGAAGTGGTACGGCAGGCTCTGCATCCAGCCATCGACGGGGTGGAAGGCGTACGAGGCGTACGGGGTGGGCATGATCCACTTGTGGTGCGGCTTGTGCAGGTACTTGTAGATGCGCGGGTGGTGCAGGCCGCGGTGGATGAAGTAGACGAACATGTCGGTGAAGAACAGGAACAGGGGCACCTGCGCAATGTCGTACCAGCGGCCGGGGCCCTCGGAGGTGCGCTCGTACATGTGGCAGTAGCCGAGCACCTCGGCGAGGAAGAAAGGCGCCGTCAGGAGCGCCATGATGGGCATGGCCGTGTTGGCCTGCTTGATCTCCAGCCAGACCTGGTTCTTGAGATATTTGGGGTGCTCCATCGTCTTCTTGTCGAAGATAAAGACAAAGGAAAGGGAGGAGAACATGAAGTAGGTCAACAGACCAAAGAACCTGCGGGGGGGAAGGACGTCAGCAAGCCTGTTTGTGGCAAGAGAGAAAAGAAAGAGAGGCATAAGCAAGAGGCAAACTCACCATGTAATCAAGAACAGGGAGAAATATTGGCGGAAGATATTGTCGCGCGGCACGGAGGTTTCGTATGCGTAGCGCGACGGCTCCAGGGTGAAGAGGAAGCTGGACGGCTCGTACTGCCATGTCGTGAAGGTTTGCGCGGTAGCATTGGCGCCAAAGCCGGCGCCATCGACCTTGTACGCGGCGGCGCGCGGCGGGAAGACGGCAGAGTAGGCGTAGTCGAACACGAACGTGTCCATCAGCTCGAGCGCGATATCCATGGCGGGCGAGGTGGGCGCTCAAGAGCGCGACCGGAGGCAGAAGGGTGTGTTGGTTGTGTCAAAAACAGGTGCGCGAGCCCAATCGCAAAGAGGGTCGCAGTCCAAAAGTGAGGGGGTTCAGCGAAGAAGCGTGCAGGCAACGGGACGTGAAAAGGAGGTCGGCCCTGAGAGAAAGAGAGCAGACTGTTGATCCGATATAGGGAGACGAAGACGCGCTCCAAGGCGAAAGAAGAAGCCGAGACGAGGTTGTCGTTGGAGATGAGACGAGGAGGGAGAGGGAGAAAAGGAGAGGGAGTCGACGCCGAAAGGCGGAGAAGGGGGAGGGAGAGGAAAGGGAGTGTGGTGGTGGTGCGACGATTTGGTATTATATGATGCTGAAAACGCTGTGTGGGTAGCGGACTCTAGAAATCTCCGCGCGGTCCAGCAAAAGCAAAAAAGTTTTGGGGTGGGCTTGCTGTTCGTACTCGTAATTTAGAGACCCTCTTTTCCCCTTGTCCCCTTCCTGTTTGGGTTATCAGATCTGAATGACAGCCAACGGCTTTCCCCGTGGCCGCGCGCGCACTGTGCTCGCTCAGGGTCGGAGTAGCGAATTGGTCGGAGTTAACCCGCGCTGAAAAGACCTTGGACAGTGCAATACTCCGCGGCAAAATGTATTCCAACAAGTGTGTCTTGGCGTACGCCCGCGCAAGGTGGTATGTTTCCTTTGCACTCGCCGCCCGTGACTCCTTTGCACACTGGATGCAGGGCCGGTTCACAGGGGAGCCAATTGCCAACGGGTGCGACGGCAGGTGCGGCGACGCGGTTCAGCTATGCGACGGGAAATGCGATGCTGCGGTAAACACACCGTGGCGCAAGTCAATCTGCACGGTGCAAGCCGGTCGAGGAAAGAGCAAACCGCTGAGATAGCGAACGAGGGAAGGCGTCCGTCGCACGAAAGTTCGTTCGAGTGGTAAGAGCAGATCTTTTTTTTCCCAAAATGGAAGTGACGAGGCAAGACGTCACAGAAAGTGAGTGAGACGGGACAAACCCCGAGAGAAAAAGGTACTATGGAAGGGGAGAATAAGCATAAACAAACGCAGAAAGCCCGCGCAAGATCGGATGCACCGGGCTCTTATACAAAGCAAGGTGCGTCTTTTCTTGAGGCCTCGCACTCGGCGTTCGACTCCAACGATCACAGGCCGGCCGGGGAACGCAGGCAGAGCCAGCTCCAGTAAAATCAGATGACGGTCGCTCTTTCCTCCTGTTTCCCCTGTTTTCTCGGCTGTTTTCCCTCTACAATGGGACGGGGTCCAGGGCTTCAGTAGGCTCGGTGTTCTCCAGGCGTAATCAAAGGCAGAAGCGGCGACAAAGGCCACCGGAATGAGCCTGTCCCAGCTCTCCTCTTTGAATATCGTACGCGTAAAACGGGGCCTTCAACAAGTTGTAGCCACTGCGATGCGCCCGCGTTGCTCGTACTCGGGGTTGGTTTGCCCCAACGGGCAGCGCTAATTCGCTGCACCACCGGACGGAAAGGCCAGCAGCCGGTACACCAAAAGCGCAGGTTCTTGCAGACGAAATGGCGTGGTTCTCCAAAGGCATGCACGAAAAAAGTGTTGGGGTGGGGCCGCCCCCTTTAGAATTGTGGGTCGGTTTTATGGGGTTGCTCGAAATTGGATCGAGAAGACGATTCTGGAATGGCAGGAGCCATGGGCAAGGCACAGGAAGGAAGCAACGACGGCAGACGCCGAATGAAGGACGGGGAGCTCTCGACAAATTTGTATCTAATAAAACAAGTATGGCCGTAAAATAAGTAAGATGAAAAGGAACCTGGAAAAGGAACTCTGAGAAAGAAAAGAAATTTGTTTTTGTCGAAAAAGAAAACGCCCATTACGATGCCACAAAATAACGAAACGTCCTCCAAGCTCTCTTTGCTGCACGGGTTTTATATGTACATTCGCAGCAAACAGCAGCAAAAAGACCAACTTCACACTGCCGAACCACTTAAACGTTGTGGTCCCAGGCAACCGTGTGCTCGACGGCCCACGCCCGGACGGCCTCGAAGTTGCGGCAGGTGTGCAGGGTGTTGAAGTCCGGCCAGTAGTCGTCGTCGGGAAACCCGTATTCGGGGAACAGCTTGAACGTGAAGATGCCAATGTCGCTCTGGCACATCAGGTTGGTCCGCAGGGTCTCGATGCAGTGGTCTGTTTTTGTTAGCTCCGGAGACAGACATGCCGGTCCTCACAACCCCTGTACGACAAAAAAAAAACATACCGACGTGACCCATCAAGTCCTCCTTGCTATCGGCTCCGCCCACATCGCCGCCGTGTTGCTTGTAGTAGTCCCTGTACACCGCCTGCCGAACCAGGTTGAGGCAGTGCAGCTGGTGGAAGACCTCGAGAGCTGCCCGGTAACCCACCTCGCCTGTGCGCGGGTGAGTGATCTTGAGCGAGTTCCGCGGCAGGCCGAGCTTGTCAAGCTCCTGCTCTGAAATCATCGTATCTCCGACTATTGTATTGTCAGCTTTCATTCTTCTTCTCTCTTTTATGTTCTTTTCTCTCCCGTTCATTGCTCTTTTCTTCTTCTTTCTCGTCATTTTTGAAACATACTATCGTTTGCAATGTAGTCCCAGGCCAGATCAACCTCGGGACCAAAGCCTACAAAGGGGCCTTCGACAACGGGCGTCAGGTTGGTGAACCGTGTTGTCTCGTACCGAACAGCCACATCAGCGGGAGCTATCGTCATGTTAGCATGGACATTCCAAGCAACGCTTCATCCTTCCTCCCAAGTCTCTTCCGATGTCTAGGTGATACATACAGTATGAGGAGTATGCCTTGGTGTATGCCGCGTCGTTGGGCTTCGCATTCCGCGCACAGAAGGACAGCGTGAAGAGCGTGACCGACGTCGTCAACAGCACGGCGTGGCCGAGCCACATCCAGTGCTTCGCCAGCCGCCGGCGAACCCTGGGCACGAAGCCGGCACGCTCCGAGTCCGAGTCCATGCTTAGTGTGCGGGTGGTGGAGGTGAAGGTGGTCGAGTCATCGTCGAGCTTCTCCTCGTCGAGAGGGAGGGAGTGGTAGACCTTCGACATGGTGATGGGAGATAGGGGAAGAGATGTAAAGTCGGAGCCTCGTAAGGACAGTGAGAGGACAAAAAAACAAATGGCACAGCCAGAGAAAGAGAAGATAATTAAAGAGTGTCGGTCGTGCACAGCACTGTAGATGAAGAGAAGAAGAAGAAGGGTCGCAACGAGCAGTCTAGATCGACAAGACTGGTCAAAGAACGCTCAACTTGACAAACAAAATAAAAAGAGAGACAGCTCCAGATAAAAACAAAGGCCAAGAGGCAAAATTAGGTGTGAGAAAGGCAACTCGCAGAGTGCACGGACGGGGTAAAGATAGAGAGAGATAAGTCGATGGGCGACAGGAGAACAGGCCACAAAAGGAGCTCAAGAAGGGGAAATGGTAAGGTTGAAAGCCAGGGCGAGACAAGAATAGGCAGAGGTGGAAGGTGGAGAGTCGCAAAAGAGAAAGGGTCAAGGCCGGAAGAGCATAAAGACTGAGAGGGCCCCAAACGACAAACAACGGACGAGGAGCGAAGAGAACGTGGGCGAAGGGTGAGCGACAGAGGATGGGCAGGTTCGTGCAGATGGCTCGACAAGATGAGAGAAGATCACGAGCACCAGGCACGTCTTGGGAGAAAGAGTTTGGAAAGATGACGCGAAAGCAATGAAGAATGAGATGCTGGAGATGGTGACAGACGCTCGCTGGACGAGTCCAAGCAAAACCCAAGGGAGAAGAGAAGACGATTGTAGATCCAAAAGACGAAGGAAAGGGCAAAAAAGAAGAGAGTCCTCAGCGTGGCCGGTCAGCTCTGAGGAAAGGTGAAGCGATGTTGAAACGTTTGATGTTCGCGATCTGTAACGGGCGACGAGGGTCAATACGACGTTATTGGTGGGCGACTAACACAAAAATTGGGTCCAGTCTTTTTCAGGGGCCCAGGCCGACCTGGGACCCAACGCGGCACAGGCTCCATGCGCCCTAGGCCTTCATGAGGCACGAGGCAACTGTACAATGGTTGATGACTGTAATGAAGCTGAAAGATCGTCAGGAACGCAGTGTCAATTCATGTCTATCAGATGCGCCTTGTCCCGTCTGTCCCGCGGAAGAGAGAAGCTTCGCCTGCTCATGTCCAGCGTAGGCTATTGCAACTCTTCTGCCGCCTTCAGGAACCTCTGGGTATTGTGGCCCTGCCCTGGCTCCTATCAGCTCGTAAAAGGAGCTTCGTAGTCGATTGTTAATTTCGGGGCCCTCTGTAGCATTGGGAGATGCATGTTTGCTGCTTGTTTATTTGTTTCATTCTCACACTTACAGCAAGTAAGCTAGGCGCCGTCGCATTCGTATCAAGACCGACGTGCGCGTTGTGGAGTTGCAAGCTCTGGATGGCGACGTAATAAATGTTCGTTTGACTTCTCAGGACAAAATGCAACAAAATTTTCCCAGGTCTCAAGGCTCGATGCCCTCGTGGGAGAAAAAAAGGAAAGAGCCGTGTCACTGCCCCATCCTGGACTATTTGAAACCCGTCGCACCTGCCATTTATGCAACCGAGCCTCAATACGCCGGTTGGTCTTGCCATTCTGTCGTTTCGCTGCAACGGACGCTCCTTCCTAAATGACACTGCGTGTTTCAGACTGCCACAGCCAATGAGCGTGCCGCATTCCTGCTTCAAAGACCCATTTTCCAGATATCGACGACCTCACCTTCTATCCAATTCTCCTTTTCTCCTTTCTCGCCGTCTCACACCGAATATCAACATCGTTTTCTACTATCGCACACAGTCGCCCTCCCCACCCCTCTCTTTCTTTAAAACCGATCTCTGGACATTCTGTCTCTGGAAAGTCTATGCGGAGGTCGATGCGAGTCGATCATTCGGCCCCTACCACCCTCTGCCTCGCTCTCCTCGTCTCTGCCTCCTCCAGTACGACGTACAACTTATTGTACTCTCTCAACCTCGCACCGCTTTCCCTCTTCCTCTATCCCTCCGCCTCAGCCCTGATTCCCTGGTCTTTTTCTAGCCCCACGATGTTTTAGCTTCTGCATCAACGCCAGTTGAGC
Organism: Sporothrix inflata; assembly: GCA_021396225.1. Taxonomy (NCBI): domain Eukaryota; kingdom Fungi; phylum Ascomycota; class Sordariomycetes; order Ophiostomatales; family Ophiostomataceae; genus Sporothrix; species Sporothrix inflata. Next base: position 244,974 of record WNYF01000022.1, read on the forward strand.
CTCATCCAGCCAGACCGTCGAGTTTCCGCCCACAGCGTCAGCACGGCGCCAGTGCGCACCACCCTCTCCCCTCCTTCCCCTTTTCTTTTTTTACTTTTACTGTTCCATCTAGGAGAAACACGAGAGGTATCTACCGAGTACGACAACGGATACGGGAAGCCGCCTCCTAGCGCAGGCCACTTGCGGGGCTTCGAGGCCATTCGGGGCCTTGCTCCCACGCCACGCGCAATCCGATGATGCAAATCTACGATTCTATTTGCACAAACCACGTACTCCGTGTAGCCCAATCGCTTTAGATCTAAATTAAACCTGGGCCCTTGTCTTGTGTTTTCTCCGTCCTTTGGCTGCTCCGTCTTGCCTGTGCTTTCTCGTGTTGCTTTTGCATTGTTTTCCAGTCTCTATTTTTGTTTCAACAGCGTATTCTCACCTCGCACAAGCAAAAGGCGTGACCTGCTTCTTCCAATCAGCATTCCCCATTCCCAAAGATGATGCATCCCCCAGTGCAATGCTTCTTATTTGACTCATTGTCGGGATACCATCTTTAGTCCTGATATTGTTGCTTATTCTTTCCTTTCTTTTTCTTTTCGAGGTGGCGCCCGGAGCTGAACCAAGGCATTGAAAAGGAGGCATTGGGATGCCAAGACCGCGTGTCCCATGTTCACAGTCGTTCCCGCGCTCTCGCTTGTTCTTCTGTCGCTGTCTCGTCGTCTCGCCTTCCCTTTTTGTTCTTGTTGATGCCCCTTGGCAAGAGACCCGGCGATCAATCCTATCCACTTTCGCGTATTCCTCACAAATCCATCCAGAGACTTTATCCTCCAAACACGGTCCTCTGCCGTCGCTCTGTTGTCCTGCATCCAGTGTCAGTAACAATAGCCGGCGGTGGATTTTCAGGTCATGCACAAGAAACCGAGGGAAAATATCGCACGCGGCAAGAGTGAGAAAAGAAAAGAGATCATGGGTGTGAGAATTGGTAAGTAAACAAAGAAACCAAGCTCGTGAGCAAGCGACACCCCTTCTATGTTATCTCCATCGCCATTCTGCCAAACCTATCCATCTCATGTCCACGTTCATCAATGCCTTCAAGTGGATGGCAGGACTGACCCGTGTCGCCGGCTATTCTTCTCTTATTGTCCCACGAACATCGTGAGTTATGGATGTTCCAACGTCACTTTCCTCATGCCAAGACACGAAAAGCGGAAGGAAAGAATTCAAGGAGCAAAAGAATGGAAGCCAAACCTTAGCGGTACAGCTCGTGCCCCGGACAAGGTCCCTGCGCCTTCTCCCACCTCCCGTGGACCCCTCCCCCCGACAGGTCTCGGCTTGACAAAAATAAGAAACATTGTCCAAATAAAAACATGGGTAATTCAACAGCAGCCCGCCAATAGCCAATGGCACGCCGTGCACCCTTTGACCGTTTCCATCGTGAGACACGTCTCGACTCCACCGATCAAGTTTGAAGCCTCGTCTCGTCGCCAACGCCAGCGTACCGCCCTACGGCGACTGCACTCCCCGTCCATCCTACCCTTGCTCCCTCACACTCTGTGTGCACCGAACTGTCTAGAGAACGAGAGACGCACGCATACACGTACCCACACAAGCAAAAGCACACAAGCACGCAAGCACGCAAGCAAAGGGGGTCCAGCGAAACAGGTTTAGGCCGATGGGCAAGTGTAGCCGACCGAACATGTTGATCTCCTCTGGTTAAGCATGTGTGATGAGCGAGAGTCTCTTGCTCTCTCGCTCTTCATCTTTCCCTTTTGGTATGTCCCTCTCCCCCCCCTTCGCCCATCCTTTCCTTTCGCCTCTGATTTTCCTATATATCTGCCGAGAACTCACCTCTCGATAAGATATCTTCCTTTTCTCGTTCTTCTTTTTTACTTTCTTGTTCTTCATCCCGCTGGCGTCTATTGACTCGGAATTGATTCCTTTTTTTCTTCCTTTCTCTTCTTTGCAACCACTCCTTTTCAAGCTGTACATATTTTTTATTTCAGCTGCCGGTCAGCAAAGTTTTGATGTCATTTTCTAAACCTTCTCTTTTTCTTTGAAACTCTCGCAAACTCGCTCACTACCACCCCACCTCTCCCCCCCTTTTTTTATATCTTCAAGATGCATACTCCTACTCTGGTTCAGCTGGTCCTTGGTGGCCTGGCTGCTACGTCTGCCGTCTACGGCTTCCAGCCCTCGAGCGGTGTTAAAGCTCTGTCTGCCCGCAATGTCGCCTCGCTCATCGCCCTCGCCGCCCCGGCCATGGCCGTTCCCATGATCAAGGAGATCGACACGCGCGAGCCGCACCACGCTGGCAAGAAGACCGGCAACGCCAAGCACGCACGCGACGTCGAGGAGGACGACGTGGAGGAGGATGACGTGGAGGAGGATGACGTCGAGCTCGAGACCCGCGAGCCCCACCATGCCGGCAAGAAGACGGGCAAGCACGCCCGCGATGTCGAGGTCGAGGCCCGTGAGCCTCACCACGCTGGCAAGAAGACTGGCAAGCACGCTCGCGACGTTGAGGTCGAGGCCCGTGAGCCCCACCACGCTGGCAAGAAGACCGGCAAGCACGCTCGCGACGTTGAGGTCGAGGCCCGTGAGCCCCACCACGCTGGCAAGAAGACCGGCAATGCGAAGCATGCTCGTGATGAGGTTGAGGCTCGTGAGCCCCACCACGCCGGCAAGAAGACGGGCAAGCACGCCCGTGACGTCGAGGTCGAGACCCGTGAGCCCCACCACGCTGGCAAGAAGACTGGCAAGCACGCTCGTGACGTCGAGATTGAGACTCGCGAGCCCCACCACGCTGGCAAGAAGACCGGTAACGCGAAGCACGCCCGCGACGAGGAGCTGGAGACCCGTGAGCCCCACCATGCCGGCAAGAAGACGGGCAAGCACGCCCGCGATGTCGAGGTCGAGGCCCGTGAGCCTCACCACGCTGGCAAGAAGACTGGCAAGCACGCTCGCGACGTCGAGGTCGAGACCCGCGAGCCGCATCACGCTGGCAAGAAGACCGGCAAGCACGCCCGCGATGTCGAGGTCGAGACCCGCGAGCCGCATCACGCTGGAAAGAAGACTGGCAAGCACGCCCGTGATGTCGAGGTCGAGGCCCGTGAGCCCCACCACGCCGGCAAGAAGACTGGCAAGCATGCCCGTGACGTTGAGGTCGAGACCCGCGAGCCGCATCACGCTGGCAAGAAGACCGGCAAGCACGCCCGCGATGTCGAGGTCGAGACCCGT
>WNYF01000022.1:248296-419478 GCA_021396225.1 Sporothrix inflata
CGAGCCGCATCACGCTGGAAAGAAGACTGGCAAGCACGCCCGTGATGTCGAGGTCGAGGCCCGTGAGCCCCACCACGCTGGCAAGAAGACTGGCAAGCACAACTAGATTTGTTGTGTATAATAGTCTCTTAAAAGCATGAGGGAGACGGCTCTCGAGTCGTCTTCTTCATGTTACCACCCGCCCCCCGTCTTCTTCTTCCCCTCCGAGCTGTCTTCTTCTTCCCCAACTCCTATGTCATGGGTACACTCTTCCGTGTGTCACAGTCCGAATACTTCTTATATAAAGGTGCGCCACAATTCAGACAAAATCCAAACCAGAACCAGCAGGGACACGCTTCAATTTGAGTTTTATTTTTATTTTTTGAATTTTTTTCCTCTCTTCTCTTCTTCTTTTTTGATTCCCCCTTTGGAGCATATCACTCTGCTTTTGATCCCTTTTCATTCAGAGTTTCTTCTCTCTAGTTTCCGTGACACGAGGCTTGAGAGTTCTCTTGTGAGATGAGGTTGATGGAGTTCCGGAATCTCTTTTTACCATTTTTTTTATTCTTTTATTCTTCTAGGGCTCACGCCCCTGCCCTCATTGAGGGATTATTTTCTCTTCTCCTCAACTCAAATTGTTCGGTTTCTTTTGGCTGGTTATTTGTCTTGGCCATATTCTTCGATTTTACATATTGGAGCTACTCTGGCTATGAAAGGAGTGGGAGGGAGACATCAGATTCGGAGGGACGAAGAGGTCGAGAGGCATCCTTATACCACCCCCCTTCCCGGTTCGAACTAAAGTCATTATTTTTTCCTGTCTGTGTGTCTTCTATGTTTTGTCCGCCTTTGCCTTATTGTGTGTGTCAAAGTGTGCTTGTGTTTAAAAGAAAACGGTCCGTATATATAAAAATAAAATAAAATAAAAAACCCACAAAAACAAAGATGAAAACGTTCAAATAGTCGCAGGTTCATCGGGCACTAGAACGGGAAATGGTAGGACTAGATAATCTTTGCTTGAATCGTACGACAATTGCAAGTGGCTTTTGAGGTTGTAATACGTATGTCAACATGCATCCCCCGCATCACGGTCGGTTTCCGAGCAAAGTATGTGAAAGGTGCTTGATTTTCGAAAGAAAACAAACAACGATCACAACCCGGGAAGTCACCGGGTAAGGGGATATCTTATTGTCCTCTGCTTGTAGGATAAATGCTGAAGAGGCATGAAATCCTGACAATAATTTCCTAGTCTAGAACACAATTGTCCATTTCGTGTACGAGTATTGTACGAATTCGGCTTCTTCTCCTGTTCCGAGCAATATCCACCCGCAGTCATCAACTAAATACTACCCGCATATCTTCAGCAATAGTTTGTTCCCTATCAATATCTCCTTTTAATATTTCCTGTTATATTATTATGTTTTGTTCTTGACTTCTTAATTTATTTCCAATTTACGAATGCCAATAGAATGCAATATGGAACTGTTTAAACTGTTGGATGCCAACTTGTCACTTACGGAACAAAAAGGCGGAAAGCAAGCCTGTTATTCTTGTCTTGCATGCCGGTATGGCACTTTGCGTTTAGATAAAAAAAGTCACATATTAAGCCTTCCCCGTCCCTCCTCTTGAGAGGCAATTTACATGCGGAGGCATGGAAGCCACCCCCTTCGTCCATGTGTCTGTTGCCCAGACCCGGCTGCAGAACAGACAGGGAAGCACACGTCGTTCGTGCACAAACGCACGTACATATACGCACACACCCCGTGTACCACCCAAGGAGACATATAACAATCGATATCGCAATGCAATACGCACACACCTCTCACAGTCACCGACCGCCTTTTGTTTCTGACCAACTTTCTTTTTCTTACGCATTTCCGCGTTTAGCCTGCAAAAGAGGATGACAAGAAAACGAGAAGAAGAGCATCGAAAGGCGAGGCACCTCGATTGTTTCGACGTTGGTCTTTTCGTGGGCTAAGCATGCAGGCTGTGTGTTGGCCTCCTGCATGCTGAAAACTGCAGCCTACAAAGTACAAAACTGCACAAACCTGCAGCATGGAGTAAGTAAGAGAATCAAAGAGCCCACCTACTCATTGTAACCACCCCCATGCGATAACCAAACAGGAAAAAGGGCAGGGACTGGGCGCGTTTGTCTGCTTTGCCTGTATTGTCTGTTTCTGACTGGCCCTGCCTGCACCTTCACCTGCAGATATGAGATATGCAATGCATGACCTGCAAGCTTTGCTGCAGGGCGACAAGAAACAAGCACGCACGCACGCACAGCAGGGTAACGCCCAGTAAAATACAAGGTGCCACACCTTCTTTCTGTCTCTCTCCAGAATCCCCTCGTTCTTGGACACACCCCCTCCCCCTTTTCCCTACCACCTCTTCTGCTCTTCTGCCCGGTCCACTTTCGGGGTTGGTCGCCCGCGCCACGCGAAACAACACAGACCATTTATTACGTAGTACACGTGCTAGTGGACTTTGTCGTTTGTTTCTTTTTTTGATACGATAGTTTCTTCTTTTGTCTTCCTTTCTCCCTCTTTCACGGACCCTTTCACTTGCGTCGTATCCCCTGCCCGACCCGTCTATCACGTCGTTCGTTCTGCTGCCAATGGCAGGGAAGGTAATAAAGCGAAGCAAAGGGCAAAAAGATACGACATACTCCGTACGGAGGCGTACACAACATATGCACTCACAATATAACCGTTCTGCAGAATACAAGCACATGTGCATGCGCCATGCCTTTGGTCGCCGGCTCTGTTTGCCCGGTGGCACAAATCAACAGACGGAGCACGTATTCGTAGGATGCGACTGGCGGGATGATGGTTGATCTGGTTTGACGAGAACAAGGACGCGGTATGTCTGTTTCCCCCTCCTCCCTCCTTTCACCCTTGACCTGTTTGATGACTCTTGTGCCCCGTGCAGCGGCTGACTCGTGCATTCCCAACCAGCGCAGATCATGTCGAACCGCCCGGTGAGACGGAGATGGCATGAGAGGAGAAGGGAGAGGGAGGGAGAGGACGTAGGTCGATGCGATACTCTGACATCTGCCGTCCGGCTTCCAATTTTGTTCTCTCGTGACCACCTCGCAGAGGAACCAAAGAGTGGAGATGGAAGGCGAGGGAAAAGACACAACCGCGGACCAGTCCACCAAGGCAACAGCGTGGGCGCAAAACGCAGAGACGAGAATGAGGAGGTGAGAGGGTGGAGGAGGACGAGGTGCAGGAGATGAGGCGGCAAGAAACACTCGACCAGAACCGAACAGGGGGGCAGAAAGGTACATTGGTACTTTGGGCGGCCGTCCCATGAGCCGTGACACATAATACACCTTGCGCGTAGGTTACTTCCCTCCCAATTGCGAACGATTCCGGGTGGTTCCCTTTTCCAGGGCAACACCACATTTCGGGCAACGTCGTGCTAGTGTACCTGTATGTACTTCTGTACCCACCCTCCGCAAAATTGGTAGTCACCTCGTACAGGGCTACATTATTCACACATAATAGTACAAGGTACGTACCTCGTCGCACACGGTCCACGCGCTGCGCAAATGGGTGGCACCTGCCTTCGCCATGGAACTAGTAGTGGGTAATTTTCTTCCTGCGCGCTACATAGTGGGCCCTTAGCCTGGCTGCGGTGGCCACGGCTTGCTTCCCTCATTCTTGCATGTTCCCTTCCTTTTTCCTCCTCTCTTCTCCCCAACTCCATAGCCCCACTCTGACTGTGCCTTGTCTCCACCCTGCCTGGGACTCCATGCGCGCAGCAACAGCGCGAGAGAAAAGGGAAAGAACAGAGGCTCAGGGCTGTTTCCCGGTGGCCTGAACGCACGGCCCCCACCGAGGAAGTATCTCACGCTACTGTGCAAAACAAGATACATAATAAGATACATAAAAAAGAGAGACGGAAGGTACTGCGCTACGTCGGTAAATTCGATAAAATACAACGGGAAAGAACAAAGTCATATTGTACAACAGACACCACGACATATTCGCCATGTCATGGGCGTATTCTGTAGTCCGCTCTCTGCCCCATCCCTTGCGGCATGTTCGCGTGATACGGAGTACAGCCCTTCCTTTGTACTGAGGCCGGATCTTCGCCCGTATTCGTCCTGGACGATGTTTACCTCCCGTTGCTCGCCATCCGCCCGCCAACATGCCGACAGAACCAACTGACGCTATCTCCTGTTGCGTTTTGGCTGTTGGCCGCTGTCTCCATCACGTCAACCGCTGAGCCGTTGTCTGCCGTGTCGTCTCCAGACAAGAAACGAAGTGCACGTCCTCCGGAGTCCTTTGGATTTCGTCGCCTTCTCGGATCTATTTCCCTCTTCCCAGTTCCTTCCAGAACGAGGAATCCACCCGGAATAAATCGATAAAATGACGACACGCTAGCCCCTTTAAGTAAAAATGGACCCGTAGCCGACCTGGTCTAACCGAAACCCCAAGCTTTCCTCCACCCAGCCTCTTGCCTTTTTTCCCTTTTTTTCCCTCGCTCCTTCCTCACTTTTCCTCCCCCCCCCTCTCTCAAACACGACAGCTTTACCTTCTCATCCACCCCCATCCACCCTATATCCACCCACCCACCATCTCCTCCACCGGGCCCCCCTAGTTAGCACCAGCTGGTGCGTGTGCGTAGCGTGTGTACCGCAGGTAGTGGCTTCCGCGCGCCCAGCCAGAGGAGACACAAAGCAAAGAGCATCGCCAAAACCATCCTAATTCTATCAATTTTTTCCCCTTCTTTTCTCCCTTCCACTTTTTTCTTCCTCCCTCCTCCCTTCTCTCGCCGCTTCAATCACCCCCCCGACAGTGGTTCCATCAACAACTCTTGTCCCTCCTCATCGTTGCCATCGCCACGCGATCGGAGGCGCTCTGTCATTGTTTCTGGCAGCATCGGCTATTCGTTTCTTTCTTTTTTCTTCTTTCTCTCCTTTCTGGCATTGCTAGCTTTACAGCCTTTCCTGGCCACGTCCCCTTGTCGCCGCCCTTCGTCGCCTTCATCCACCCCCATCGCGCCGACGTGCCTGTCTTGACGACGACGACCGCGCAACAAACCATCCTTTGCAACGACGATCGCGACACGCGCCGAGCCCTTTTCGCCTCTTCGTATCCTTTTCGGCCCATCGCGCATCTTTAAAATCATCACCACAATCATCGCCATCGACCCCCTAGCCCTCTCGCCTGCTACCTTTCATCCAAAACAGCCTTTACACACTCCCTCACCCTTCCGCCCAACATGTCTATGTACGGTGGTGGTCACCGTGGCATGGGCGCCGTGCCTCCGAGCAACGGCGTCGGCCGCCTGACCGAGCTTCTCGACCAGATCCGGTCTGAGTTTGAGACCCAGATGCGCGCCAGCGAGAACTACGAGCATCAGAGTAAGTGGCCGCGACGCCTTTAACGTTTCTCCTTATGTCAATGGCAGATGGCTGACTGATTGTGTTTTGCGCCTACTTAGTTCAAGCCCAGGTCAACGAGATGCAGCTCATCCGCGAGAAGGTCTACACCATGGAGCAGACGCACATGAGCCTCAAGCAGAAGTAAGCGACCACCCGACACGAGTCTTGGCGACATGACGTGCATCCCGAGAGTCCCGATGGACAGCCTTCGTTCGTGGAGTGAGACTAACACGTGCTTTTTTCTCTTCTCTTCTAGGTACGAGGAGGAAATTGCTGTTCTCCGTCGCCAGCTTGGCGAGCGCGGCGGCCCCAGCCAGGTCCCCATGGGCGGCCCCCCGCAGCACGGCGGCCCTCCACAGCCGCCGAGCCTGGGCATGGGTAGCAATGTCTTTGCCGCCATTATCGCAGGACAAGGCGGCCAGACTGGCCTTGCGCCGCCGCCGCCCCCGCAGGAGCAACAGCCCCCGCAACACCAGATGCAGCAGCAGCCGCCGCCGGGCCTGCAGGGCCCCCCTCCCCCTCCTCCCCCGCCGCCTTCGCAACAGAACCCCTTCGGCCAGCAGGGCTACGGCCAGCCCCCCGCCCCGGGTGGCTTTCAGTCCCAGCCGCCGCCGAGCAACTCCCCCGGCCCGGTCAAGCGCCCTATCGGCCGCCCTCCCCCCGGTGGCCCTGCCACCCCCCAGATCAACACCCCGGTGCCGTACCCCGGCCCCAACCAGTCGCCCCAGGTCGCATCGCACCCCACGCCCGACCACGCGCGCATGCAGATGGCCCCCGCCGGCCACTCGAACAACTCTCTTGGCGACCTCGACCCCGAGCGTCTCCCCGCGCACTTTAAGAAGACGCGCGACGACTGGTTCGTTATCTTCAACCAGCAAGTGCCGCGTGTTCTCGATGTCGACCTCGTGCACACCCTCCAGCACGAAAGTGTCGTGTGCTGTGTTCGTTTCAGCGCCGATGGCAAGTACGTGGCCACGGGCTGCAACCGCTCTGCACAGATCTACGATGTGCAGACAGGCGAGAAGCTTTGCGTGCTGCAGGACGAAGCGGTGGATACCGGCGGCGACCTGTACATCCGCAGCGTGTGCTTCAGCCCCGACGGCAAGTACCTGGCCACGGGTGCCGAGGACAAGCTGATTCGCGTGTGGGACATCCAGACGCGGACGATCCGCAACACGTTCGCCGGTCACGAGCAGGACATTTACTCGCTTGACTTTGCGCGTGACGGCCGCACGATCGCGTCCGGCAGTGGTGACCGCACCGTCCGTCTTTGGGACATTGAGAACGGCCAGAGCATCTTGACCCTCACTATCGAGGACGGCGTCACGACGGTGGCCATCTCGCCCGACACCAAGTACGTGGCGGCCGGTTCCCTGGACAAGAGCGTCCGCGTCTGGGACATCCAGCACGGCTACCTTGTCGAGCGGTTGGAAGGCCCTGACGGCCATAAGGACAGCGTGTACAGCGTGGCTTTCTCGCCCAACGGCAAGGACCTTGTGTCTGGCAGTCTCGACAAGACGATCAAGATGTGGGAGCTTGCGTCGCCCCGCGGCATTCCCAACCAGGGCCCCAAGGGCGGTCGCTGCGTCCGGACGTTTGAGGGTCATAGGGTGAGTTTACTTTTGCTCCAGTGTTTAGTTATATTCGTTTCGTGTTTTCGTGCATCGCCGCTAACCTTGATTAGGATTTCGTCCTCTCCGTCGCTCTCACCCCCGATGCCCAATGGGTCCTGTCTGGTTCCAAGGACCGCGGTGTCCAGTTCTGGGACCCCCGGACGGGTAACACTCAGCTTATGCTGCAGGGTCACAAGAACTCGGTCATCTCCGTCGCGCCCAGCCCGATGGGCGGCTACTTCGCCACCGGTTCGGGCGACATGCGCGCTCGTATCTGGTCGTACGGCCGCTACCATAGCTAGGTGCAGTTTCCGCCGGTGACGCCAGTGGCAGACTGATTCGATGTTTTCTTTATGTGTTTTCTATTGTCCACCTGGGTTTTTTTTCGTCCTGTTTTTGTTTGCTCTTTTGTGTTCCCCCCTACAGGTGTTGAATTGTATTTTCCCCCTTTTGGTTGTTCTTGAGTGTCTCAAGTTTTTGATTTATCCTTTGATTTATTGAATTGCTGTTTTTATTATCTCTTGTTGTGTTCCCCGATTTTAGCCCCAAGGCATCTTTTGGCTCTGAACCTTTGCACGTTCCGTAAAAAAAAAAGCCTGCCTTCGATCCTACCCTGTCGTCGTTTAGCTTTCTTTCTCTTTATTTTATGTTGCGCAGGCTCAGATATCAAAGGGGAGAACAAGGGAGAGGAGGGCAAAGGGAAACAAATAAGCTTTATGGCGTTTGGAGGAAAGATGCGCGCGATTACAAGGAGGAAGGCTGGAATGAGGAGTTAACAGATAAAAGAACAAACAAACAAAAACATCAAAGAACCACTGCTCCCCATATATTTTCCTCGCGTATTTATCTTTGCTTTCTACTTCCCTTATTCGCGTAGGCTAGCAGGTAGCTATAGACAGCAGGGCCGGTCTTATTTTCCTACGTAGGATAGGTAGTAGACTGCGTTATCCACCTTTACTTTGAATTCATGCATATTGCTCTCATGCAAAAGGTGCTTATGTAAAACGCAAAATCGCTAGTATTTGGGGTATCATATGTAAGTGAAAAATGGCAAAGAAATATACGACATCTGCCTCTTCTCTCACAAAAGACCACTGAACAAGTCGTCAAACTCGTCTCCGTTCTTCTTCCGCTTCTTTGTCTTTTTCGACTTGTCCTTCTCTTTCTCCTTGTCCTTCTTCTCTTTCTTATCTTTCTTGTCTCTCTTCTCCGAGTTGTCCTTCGTCTCCTTGGTCTCCTTGGATGTAAGGACTAACGGATCCTCCTCGACCCTCCTCTTTTTCTCGGATCGTGCGAGAGGGTCTGCTTCGCCGCTCTTGGTAGAAGGCTTTGCTAGCGACTTGAGTGACTTGAGACGGCCAAAGTCGTTGTCACTGTCGTCCTCTTGCCGTGGTCGTTTCTTTGTCGGCTGCGTGGAAGTGGCGGAAGCTTTATGTCCGCGGTTGATAGAAGAAGGCGGTGGCTGAGTATTTGCAGTCTCATCCTCGCTGTCTTCCACGCGAGCGATGACCTCGCCGAGATCGTCTTCGAAAGCGTTTGGCGGGTCGTCGGACGTTTCCGCCTCGACACCCTCTTCGTCTTCGACCTGATCTTCGGCGTCGTCTTCGTCGTTGTCGGTGCCCGTGGCAGAACGTCTTTTCTTCGTCGCGGCATCACCAATAATCCAGCGCAGCGCCGTGTGTACCTGCGCCAATATGCCCATCATTAGCAGTCCGAGCTGTGCGAACCGTCGGTCGGCAACCAGTCGCGAAAAGGCTCTGTAAAGAAAGAAACATGTTAGAGATCCGATCGATATAAGCTTCAGAAGTGGAAGAGGGGGCTCACAGATAGGCCGTGGGTATAAAGTGCTCGCGGATCCAAAGCGCACGTTCTATAGTCCGCTTTTCCTCGTCGCTCTGTTCTTTTCCTTCGGCCCCGTCCTTGACCAGGTCCTTCAGCGGCCGCACCTCCTCCTCGAGCCGGCGCACATGCCGGCGCAGCTGCCCAAACGCAGGCCACCAGTACGTCGACACGCGGTGCTGGTTCTTGTGGAGGCGGTTGAGGCCGTGGAGCAAAACGCCGACCTCCTCGAAACGGTCGGCTGCCGCTGCATATCGCGCCAAAGGAGTAAGAAGCAACGGGGACTGCGGTCGAGTAGGCTGCGCGACAGAGGGCGCGTCCATTTTATTTGGGGTTGTCGTCGGTGGTATTCGTTTTGTCGCCATTGTGTCGTTTACAAGTTTGTGAGTGTGTGTGAAGAGGAGAGTTTGGTCTGAACTCAAACTTTGGGAACTTTTGGTGTTGTCGTAGATTGTGCGACGGACTCTGGTGAACTTTCATCTAACTGAGCTTATCGCACGTGACCAGTATATCTATCGTTCTCCACTTATTTTAGCCAATGGATTTGCACCAGCGATTGGCTGCTCCATTAGGCAATTCGAGATTTTTCGGGGCGGCAAGTCCCAACGACGTCGGCGCTCTGGCGGGGGTGGGGTCGTTCGTTTTTCGCAGTCTCTTTGAGACGGCAGAAAAAACACTACCGCGAAAAAAAAAATTAGTAGGCAAGAGCGCTCGTTAATAAGAGGGAAAGTAGATCTAGCCTTGCAGGCGGAGAGCGACTTTGGGAGAAGGAAAAAAAGAGAGACTTCTTCTTTTTCTCTCTTCCAATGGACTGTAGACCAACGGGCCATCCGGCGATTGCAATTGCAGCTGTACGACCTTTTGTAGGTCGGTATAAGTGATCGTCTGTTTCTCAGACTTAATCAATCTTTATTCTTTTTGAGAGGAACTTTCTGTTCTCTTTCTTTCCTCCTCCACCCGTCAACAACACCCCTTCCATCGTCAACATGGCCCCCTCCACCTCCTCCGAGCCCCTCACGGTCCTCCTCGTCGGCAACGGCGGCCGCGAGCATGCCCTGGCCTGGAAGCTCGCCCAGTCGCCGCGCGTCGCCCGCATCCTCGCCGTTCCTGGTAACGGTGGCACCGCCGCCTGCCCCAAGGTCGAGAACGTGGCGTCCAACGTCGCCACGGCCGAGGACTTCCCCAGCCTGGTCACCCTGGCCCAGCGCGAGGGCGTCCAGCTCGTCGTGCCGGGCCCCGAGGCCCCGCTGGTCGACGGCATCGAGGCCTTCTTCCGCGCTGTCGGCATCCCCTGCTTCGGCCCCAGCAAGGAGGCCGCCATCCTCGAGGCCAGCAAGACCTACTCCAAGGACTTTATGCAGCGCTACAACATCCCCACTGCCGCCTACCGCAACTTCTCCGACTATGCCGCCGCCTGCCAGTACGTCGAGGCGCTCGTGCCCGCTTCGCGCACCACCGCCGAGGCCAACCCGGCCGTTGTGATCAAGGCCACCGGCATCGCCGCCGGCAAAGGCGTCATCCTGCCGTTCACGCGCGCCGAGGCCCTGGCCGCGCTCAAGAGCATCATGGTCGACCTCGACTTTGGCGCCGAGGCCGGCGCCGAGGTGGTCGTGGAGGAGTTTTTGGACGGCGACGAGCTCAGCATCCTCACCTTCTGCGACGGCTACACCTTCAAGTCGCTGCCCGCCGCCCAGGACCACAAGCGCATTTTTGACGGCGACCTGGGCCCCAACACGGGCGGCATGGGCTGCTACGCGCCCACCAACTTGGCCACGCCCGAGCTGCTCGCCCGCATCGACCGCGAGGTCCTGGCGCCCACGCTCGAGGGCATGCGCAAGGACTGGGCGCCATTCCGCGGCCTGCTGTTCACGGGCCTCATGATCGCGCCCGACGGCACCCCGCGCACGCTCGAGTACAACGTGCGCTTCGGCGACCCGGAGACCCAGACTGTGTTGCCGCTGCTGTCGGTCGACACCGACCTGGCCGAGATCATGCTGGCCTGCACGCGCGGCTGCCTCGATGCCGTCGACATCAAGATTGAGAACAAGTTCAGCGCCACCGTCGTTGTCGCGTCTGGAGGCTACCCGGGCTCGTACGCCAAGGGCACGCCCATGCAGGTGCAGGAGCCGGCCGTCGGCTCGGGCATCACCATCTTCCACGCCGGCACCAAGCGCGACGCTGCCACGGGCGCGCTGCAGACGTCGGGTGGCCGCGTGATTGCCGCCAACGCCACGGCCGACACCCTCGAGGCTGCGGTGGCCAAGGCGTACGCCGAGGGCATCCCGCGCATCCAGTTCGACAACATGCACTACCGCAAGGACATTGCCCACCGCGCGTTCCGGACGACCAACCCCGCCGCTGCTGCCGGCGTTGCGTCGCTGTCGTACGCCGAGGCTGGTGTTAGCATCGAGGCTGGCAACGCCCTCGTCGAGCGCATCAAGAAGGCTGTGGCCTCGACGGCCATCCCGGGCGCCGATGCCGAGATCGGCGGCTTTGGCGGCGAGGTCGACCTGTCCAAGGCTGGCCTGCCTGCCTCGAGCCGGCTGCCCATCCTGGTCGGCGCCATTGACGGCGTCGGCACCAAGCTCAAGATTGCGCTGGCCCTCGGCAAGCACGACACTGTCGGCATCGACCTGGTCGCCATGAACGTCAACGACCTTGTCGTCCAGGGCGCCCGCCCGCTCATGTTCCTGGACTACATTGGCTGCAGCAAGCTCATTGGCGACGTTGCGGCTGCCTTTGTCGAGGGTGTTGCCGCGGGCTGCCGCGCTTCTGGCTGTGCGCTTGTGGGCGGCGAGACCGCCGAGATGCCCGGCATGTACCAGGGCGAGGAGTACGATGCTGCGGGTGCCGCCATCGGCATCATGCAGGCCGACGAGCGTCTGCCGCGCCTGTCGGCCATGGTCCCTGGCGACGTGCTGCTGGGCCTGGCGTCGAGCGGCGTGCACTCCAACGGCTTCTCGCTGGTGCGCCGGATCGTCGACCGCGCGGGTGTGGCGTACACGGACAAGGCGCCGTGGGTGTCGGGTGCGTCGGCGACCGTCGGCGAGAGCCTGCTGACGCCGACACGCATCTACGTGCGGTCGCTGCTGAGCATCGTGCCGCACGTCAAGGGCCTGGCCCACATTACGGGCGGTGGTCTGACGGAGAACGTGCCGCGGATGCTGCCGCCGCATCTGGCGGCGAGCATCGACGTCAAGGCGTGGCCGGTGCCGCCCGTGTTCGCGTGGCTGCGCCAGCAGGGCAACGTGGCGCCGGCGGAGATGGGCCGGACGTTCAACAACGGCATCGGCATGGTGGTGGCCGTGGGCGCCGCGGAGGCTGCGCAGGTGACCACGATGCTGGAGGCGGCGGGCGAGACCGTCTTCCAGATCGGCCAGCTGGTCGAGCGGACTGGCGAGGGCTGTGTCCTGGAGAACCTGGACTCGTGGGCGTAAGGGTTTTACCCCTTTCGTTTTGCTATTTGCTGTCCCGGTTATCAATTTGTTTTGTGTACATGTCTCCATGCGGTATATTTGTTTATCCAAGAAAAGTTGGCGCTACGAAAAACGTATTTTATATCATAGTAGAAATGACAAGAGTTCATTAAAAGAAAAATCAAAATAGAAACAATCCAAGAAAACAGCATTGATATCCAAAACGTGAGTAAACCAAAATGCGAAAGAATAGGCCTAAAACAAGAAACCATAGATGATGCATACTGTATGCTGCTCGACCTATTATGCGTATATGCTCATTTGCCTTCAAAATGCTGGTATAATATGAAGCTTGCCTATGAAAGACCAAGTGAACCAAATGCAAATATGCAAAAAGGGGAAATGCAAAAAACAAGGCAAAAGTGTACAACAAGGCGAAAAAAATTCCGGTATGGAGTCGATTCCTTCCGGTGTTCAGGCAACTTCCACGCCAATGAGACTCTTGGGAAGGAAAGACCAGACGGTGCCAATGATGGAGATGACGATGGAAATGGCGAGAATCGTGTACTGGAAGAGCTTGTCCGCTTTGGAAATTTCGTGGCCAAAGAGCTTCAGATGGAACAGAATGGGGAGGGTGACGCAGATCGTAAAGCACAGGGCGCTACCCATAAATGCCATGATGCTGTCAAAGGCTGGGAACAGGATCGAAATGATCAGGAACATGACAATCGTCACAACCCGGATGGCTACTTTGGCAACACCGCGGAAGTACATGGACCGGCCAGTCAGTGCCTGCGTGTCCGAAACGGTCTGCTGGTGCAGGCCGGTCAGGATCTCGACGGTGGTGATGATCGGGCGGGCGTTGAGCGGGATCTTTGTGAGCGGGATGATGGCGATAAAGATGCACAGGAAGACGGTCAGGGCTCGGGAGTAGCCGGACGTGGTTAGGATGTTGGCCGTGATCTCATCCTTGACGTCGTCGCCAAACATGAGGAGGCCAGCCACAGCCGTGACGGTGTCCAGCAAATACTAAGGAAGAGATGATGTTAGTCTAATAACTACGTGTTAAATGACCAGAGGGACTGAAGAGTGACTTACCGTGAAAGAGAAAGTGACTTTGACAGCACGGGCATATTTGTATGGATGACGCATATCACGGTAAATCTGTAAGAGAAGAGGGGAACATGTCAGTGGTATGGGCAAAAAGTGGTAGATGATAGCGGTGGACTCACGTTTGGAAACACGCTGTGTCCGCCCCATGGCGACATCAAGAGGCCAAACGACAGAGGTAGTGTCAGCCAGTTTGCTGGGAACAGGTATGTGACCGCCGGCTCGATCAGCGAGCCAGGCGTTGTCTTCTTCGTTAATCCATCAATAACGACGATGGCGACGACTAAATGAAATGTTAGCTTTTGACCCCTTTCGTCCCACTGTGTGTTTGCAAAGTCGGGCTTGAGACGTACTGCTAAAACATGACACAATGCCAATGATGCTCGTGACACTCAACAAACGCATCGGCAAAAAGTTGAGTGGGATCATAACGATGCAGCACAAAATCTTCCACTCGATGAGAGACAGCATGCCTGGGAACAGCAGGTCGAGCGAGTCGGCAAAGAGCACAATGAGGGCCACGCACGCGGCCATCAACTCGACGGTAAACAGCAGGCTCGTCACGAGGCGGGCACGAGGTCCAAAGGAGATGAACGCCAGGTCCGAGAACGTGATGACGACCGGGTCGAGATCCATGCACTTGGCGAGCAGACGCGCTGTGTAGGCGGTGACGGCCGCCGCTAAGAACAGAATGGTCATACCGCAGATCCAGCCCGCGTACTTGATGCCCATCGGCAAGCTCAGCAGGCCAACGCCGATCAGCACGTTGATCGAGTTGAAGATAGTTTGGGGCAGTGTGGACTGGCCCTCGACGGTCAGGATGATCTTTCCGTCCTCCTCGACCTCCTTCACCAGAATGGCTGGCCGCTCGCTATCGGGCACGGCATCCATGCCGCCCTCCTGCTGCTGCTGCCACAGCGTGCCAGCCTGCGCCATGGAGGCGGCCTGGCTACCGGGGCCCAGCCGGCCCGACATGGCGCCGTAGCTGAGCGCAGCTGGCGAGCCGATGACGGACCCGTAGCCACCAGCGTTACTCCCAGCACCACCGCTGCCGCTGCGGTGGGTGCGAAACGAACCATAGCTGCCCACGACGGGTGGCGAGCCAACACCTTCGACTGATGCCCCTGCGCTGGCTGCTGCTGCCGCCGCCGCCAGATGCGGCGGCCAAGCAAATATAGACGAGGTGCTGCCGGCACGGAAGGCACGAGGCTCGGACGAGTCGAGCAGGCTTTTGTGTTCGGATGGGCCTCCTTGTTGGCTGCTATTCGGCTCGTCTGTGACCGCCACCGAGCTCTGCCCGGGTATGGGGCTGCCCGGTTCGGACGGCGGCGCGTTGAGCGAAGCATTTTCGGGCGACGATGCGATGGCAGACGAGTGGCCGGCCTCGAGGTGTTGCCGCAGCAGGGACAGAAACGCAGGTGGCGAGGCGCGATAGGAGGAGCCGGGGTCCACGGACTCCTCCATGCCGTCATAGTGATCGTGCGGTCCTCCCTCGCCATGGGGCCCGCCGAAGATGGGCTCTTGGTCGGCAGCAAAGATAAAGGACGGCCGTTGTGGGATGACCTCGGTGAAGCCGGCGGCGCGCTGGAAGCTGCGTGTAAACGAACGAATGCTGTTGACGCCGCCAATGTCGGTCAGGGCGGCCAGACGGGCACCGACCGACGACCGTCTCCGCCGCAATGGCGGCCAGTCGCCGGCCCCTCTGTGGCTCCCCACGTCGTATGGATCTCTCCCCTCGTCATCGTCGTCGTCATCGTCTAGCAGTCGCGAAGAGGCGTCGTTGTCGTCATCGTCGTCACCGTCGCCATCACCGCTGCGTCTGCCTCGGCGAGGGGCGGCGAATTGCACACTGCGGAAGCCGGTCGAAGAAACGCTGCCCGTTCGAAAGGGCGAGTCGGTCACCGCCGAGGTCGAAAATGTGGCGGCGGCGGCGCGATCGTTGCTGGTCCTATTGTCAATGGTGTTCCCGATAGGCGCATTCGAAGCGCCTTCTGGGGCCATTTGATAGGACGAAGAGAAGAGCTGTCGAGGGAGGAGGAGGAGAGTTCGATGGTTTGCGTAATTGGAAACTTAGGGGGGAAGGCTTCAGCCCTCGTTCTGTCACGTCTGTCGTTCTTTCCTTCTTTCTTCTCTCGCTCTTTCCAGTTCTCTTTTTGCTTCTTGTCGATGTTTGGTCTGGAAAGGGTGGTCACGATGGGCAGGTTTGCGTGGAGACCGTAGGGAGCTCCTTCCCCGTCCGGCAAGGTGCGTAGCGAATGGTAGGTAATATCGTAGTGTAAGGGAAACTCGGTTCGGCCCTTATGACATCAGTCTTTTGTCGCCTCTTTGCTTCAGGGCCGCGGCGTGAGGGGTTGAGGAGTCTAAAATCGAAGAAATTGAGGGAAACGGACAAGCAAACAAAGATGCAAAGTCGAGAGACGACGAGGAGACAAATTGGCACGAAAAGAATGAGAGAGAAAACTCGAATGAGCACAATCAAAATTGGAAACGAAACTTGCGGCGAATACACTTGAGAGGGGCTATTGACGGGGAACCAGGGAAGGTACGATAGGCAAGTCGAAAAAAACAAGGTCCCACCTTCCTCACTCTCACCCTCCCTCGAACTGGTATAGATAGCGGGAAAGAGCTGTTTACGGGAAGCAGCTATTACTGTTCACAATGCGAAGGGCCCAGCCAGTCACGTTACTGGTAAATGCTGTGTGAGCTTGAGGATAAAGATAGAGATAAGATCGTGGGTGACCGAGATGAAAGCACAGACTAACTAGACCCAAGTCTCATGCATGCAACGCTCTCCTCGCTTCGTATCTCATGCACGGCGCATCCTGTGGCCACTTTGTCTGCGGAGTGCATTGGCGTTGTGGGCTTTAGACGGCGACTCGACAAGCAGGCTACGAGAACACCATGAAAACACTCAAGGGTCTTGGTTCTTCAACTCTTTCCTGTCCTTTCTCGGGTTGACATGTTTCTATCGCGTGTTTTATTCTTTCTACGCCGGCGCTAAGCGGGTCCCCAAGACTTCAAGCCTCTTTCCGCAATTGTGGAGTGTCTTCAAGGGTCGAGGACGCAAAGAGAACGACTCGATCAGTGAGTATTTCTTGGATCAAATACTCTCTCTTTGACAATTCGTGCGCTGTGCGTGCATGGAGCTCTTATCTCAGATGCGTGTCTTTTCCCGAGATCTCTGACAGATACAACGCTGCCGACATATATGGCCGCTGTTCCCTTATCTCTTCGCTGGAGCATGCCCCATTTAACGACAGACGCCGCGCCAAACGCTCAGATAAGGGGGCAAGGGGAGACAGAAAGCGACCGAGAGAGCAACCCGCGACGGCGGCGGCCCATTTTTTGCCTTCTGCCGGTATGCCTCCTAAAGGTGCAGGCGGGGCTGTTCATCTCAAACGATCGTAGCCTTTTTCTTCATTTACGTACCGTCCGTTACTGCAGCTCAATTTCGGATTACCTGGTTGGTCAGAGGAGGGAAGGATATTTGCATATTTATAAAGAGGTGAAGTAAGAACGATAGAGGCGTCCCTCTCGTTATATTGTTACCTTCTTGGCGGGGCCATAATGAGCGGCAACGGCAGGCATGGATCACCATCGGATGACGTCTCTCAAGACGTGAAACGCATCCTACTTATGCACACATCACGATATGTCATAGCAGGTGATGACCAAATGACACCACTACTGCAGAATGCCCCTTTCCCTCAACTGTCTCCAGAGTTGATTGTTAGTATTCGAAGTCTTCACATTGATGCAAATATCGGTTTTAGTTTGTAGTGAGTGGGTAACTTCTGGTATTGCCAATGGCTGTTCTAAAAAAAAGTAGCTATCTAATACTCAGAGAGCGAGTTGAACTAGTAATCAAGTTCGCATCGACCAAATAGAAATTGCTGATTCCCGAGATTCTCTGCATCTGCGTCCTCCAAAAAAGTAAAAAGAAAAAAGGCCTCCAAAAATGTGAAACAAAAAATCGCCCGTAAAAAAACAGTGCAACGACGATAGTCGTGCCGCCCGAAAACGCCTGCTATATGATGCATGAAGAAGAAGAAAAGAAAAAGAAAGCTATGATGAATGTGGGGTTTTTTTGTCTTTCTTTTTCAGACTCCCGCTCCGCTTTCCCCAATCTTTTTTTGTAATCCGACACAGACAAACTTGTTTGTACACATGAAGAAACCAACCCTTCCCCGTCACCGGTGATATGTATGTAAGAAAAAGATGGGAAGGGGAAAGAACAAAGAGAAAAAGACAAAAAAAACAATCATAAAAAGTGTGATATAAGAAGAGTGAAGAAAAAGGACGAATAGAAACGCAATGCACGAGAAACCCAGAGAATCAGCAAGATCTAGCCCCCATCAACTTTGGGAGGGTTCGATGGAAAATGAAAAATAAAGAAATGGTTAGTTCAACCACAAGTGGTGGTCTGGTCAAGGAGAGAGAATTGACCTCTCCCTTTACCAGCCACCAACCCATTCAACATTACTGAAATCGGGACGGCGGTCGCGGCGCCAGTTCCAGTTCCAGTCGCGGCCCTTGTTCCAAGGACACTCCTTGTCCTTGGACCGGTCGCGCATGTTTTCCTTGCCCGCGGTAAATTTGTTGGGGCTGTTGGTGTGACTATGCGAAAAAACATTGACGTAGTGGGGATTGAAAGTAGCGTTGGAGTGGTTGTTGGTAGTGGTGGTCAAGTGATGACCCGACGAAGCATGATGGGTGCTGCCGAAATGGTTCGAGGTGCCACGCTCATACGAAGAGTTGATGTTGTAGCCAAGAGCCTGACCGAACCGCTGGCCGTGCGACTTGGACTCGAGAGTCACCGAAGGTCCAGTGTGGGCCCTGCGTCGCTCACCCAGGGCTTCCCACTTATCGAAGGACAACGGCGACTTGGAGGGACCAGGCGACACCGACGAGTTCGGAAGGCGAACCGAGAGATGAATCTGCTGGTGGCGGTCCTCCTTACGGCCGAGGAAGCTGTCCAGGTCATGACGGTTCTGTTCCTGCTTCACCTCCTTCTCCTCCGTCAGAGGATCGGAGAAAAAGAGGACATCATCGTCAAGCTCGAGATCGTCCTGGGCTTCGACAGCAGGCACGGGCTGGCGGTCGGTGGCGGCAGGGATCTCAACAGCCAGGGCCTTGGTGGCGGGAGACAGGCCAAGGCGAGGCGTGTTGTCGTCGTCGCTGAGCATGTTGAGCTTGCTGTTGACCTTCCCGATGGCGGGCTTGGCCTCCTTTTTGACGCTGTCCTGGCTCCAGGTGCGAGCGTTCAGCTTCTTAAGCGACTCGAGCTGGCGCAGGCGCTCCTCCTCTTCCTCTTCCTCCTCGTCCCACATGTCGCTCCAGCTCTTGGAAACGGTGTCCTTGCGACCAAACACAAGGGACATCGCCGGAACGTTGCGGGCACGAGGCATGGTGATCGGGAGGGAGCCGGCCATGGGCGAGACCTTGGACTGCCAAGTTGTCGGCTGAGGGATCATCTTGGGCTGGCTGATGGTGAGCGAGTTCATGGAATCGCCGAGGCTCGAGTTCAGGACCGAGGCCATGGACGGAGTCTCACCGGTCATGTTCGAGCACCAGTCAGCCGTCGTCGCCTCGGACTTGGAGAAGAGCTCCTCGGTGTAGCTCTCGTCGTCGGGGATGACACTGAGTTGGCGGATGTTTTGCGGGGCGCTTGTCTGCAGGGCCTTAGCCCACGGGAAAGCAGCACCGTTTTCAACCATGGGGCTCTGGATGGACGGGGTCCGCAGAGGCTCGCGGTTGGCCGAAGCAACAACACGGCGATCGACAGAGCAGAAGTCATCGAGGGCCTCGTCGAGGATGGTGAAGCTGACAACGCGACGCAGAGCGTGGCGAACACCAGCTAGGGAACGCTTCTTGGGGTCGAGGTTCATGCACTGGACAATCACCTCATAGGTGTCTTGCGACATGTTGGGGAACACATCGAAGAGAGACTGCCTGTCGCGCGAGAAGTCGAGGAAGATGGGGTCAGCCTCGGTCGGCGTGGAGAAGGGGTTGCGTGAGAAGAGAATGTTCAGCATGCAGATGCCAATGGCCCAGATATCAGCCTGCGCGGGCGAGTAGCCAGCGCCAGCCGCGTCGTACTGCTCAGGGGACATGTAGCGATCACTGCCGACAGTGGTCTCGTATGTCCACTCCTCCGTAGTGGCCAGGCCAAAGTCACCGAGCTTCATGATGCCGGACTGAGTCAAAAAAATGTTCTCAGGCTTGATGTCGCGGTGGTAGATGCCCTTGGAATGAATGTATTCAACGGCATCGACCAGTTCCAGCATGAAGCGGCGGACGTGCTCGGTCTCGAGAGGTCCTTGGCCGTTGCGAATAGCCTCGTACAGGTCGCCACGGGGGCAGAATTCAAGAACGAGGTAGACGTGCGATTCGGTCTCGAACGAGTCAACCAAGTTGACGATATTTGGGTGCCTGCCCAAACGGCCGTGCAGATCCAACTCCTCCGACTTGTCATCGATGGCGAAGTCGAAGCCAGCTTCGTCGGCCGCGCTCTTCTTGGTCAGACACTTGATAGCCACATTGTGACCGGTCGAGAGCTGTCTGGCCATGAAGACCATGCCGAAAGAACCATGGTTGAGGGGAGCAATGGTGCGGTAGCGTCCGTCAAGGACGACGCCATCTTCAAAGTTCTCGCGCAAGCATGCCATTGCAAAAAAGAAGCACCTGTGTGCAGTGTAGATGAGCAAAGGGGAGAAAGAAGGTAGGAATGAAGAGAGAACGGATCTGTGAGGAAAAGAGGAGCACAGAAAGAAGAATTAGGTTGGTCGGAGGTGGTGGAGGTCTCGGTATGTTGTTGTTATCGAATGAGATGGTAGAAAAAAGGGTATATATAGGCGTCGTGATCGTGAAAGAAAATGGTTGTAGCGGAGAAGAGATGGTGATGGTACAGTTTCAACAACAGTCGACCGGAGCACGAGGCTCGTTCCTCCTGGGAAGCGCGGAAGCCTCCCTCGTTACTGATTCAACAGAATGATTGCGGATGGGTTGGAGACAGGTAGATCTCCGAAATGAAAATCCGTATTCTTTGAATGGTCGTGAACCAGTTGTGTCGTTTTTGTGAGAATATGCGAGTTGCGGGTGCGTCAGGTAGTCGTTTGTTGGACAGAAAGTGGGATGAGTGAACAGGAGTGATTGTTCGTGGCGATATGTGTGTGAACAAAAAAAATTCAAGGCAGAAATGTGCAAAAATGCAAGGGAACTCCAAATAGTCGTTGCGTTGTCAGAGGCTCATTGAGGGTGTGGAAGAAAGAAGAAAGAACAATGTTCAGGTGGTAAAACAAAGGGGAAAAGAAGCGATGGGAGAGCTGGTCATGAAAGATCGAACAAGTTGTCCTGAAAAGGAGAACTAAAAACAAAGGAAGTAAAACAATCGTTATAATGACATCGGTACGATGGTTTGGCTTTCAAGTTTCTGCTGAAAAAGAGAAAACTGAATGAAGATGAAAAAGAGACAAAAGAAAAGTAAAGAGTGTCTCGGGATTTCTTGAGGAAAGAAAAACCGGTGCCTTGGGGAAGGCAGAAAGAGTTGTCCAAAATCGAGGGATTCGAGGATATTGGTAAGAGCAATGGACAGGTCGTCAGGCGGAGAGTGAACACGATCGACGTGATATGAGGCGAGGTGAGAGACAAGAGCTGGAACCAAAGACTCGCTGTTCGGGGAAGAGGAACGAGTGCCGAGTATCAGAAGAAGAAGAGTGCGTTGAGGAAGACAAAGGTGAAAGGAGAGTGGGCACGAGATAAGGCAGTTCAGATTATGTACGTGATGTACAAAAACCTATTGCTATCTCCAAGCGGGTACGACCGTGATCATCCGGGGACAGGATGAAGCACCGAGGCAGAACAGGTAGGTGAAGAGTTGTGACTCTTCAACCCGCCGTGTTCGCAACGACCCGATGACCTTCGTGCCTAGCGCGTTGGAGCGAGACGGAACGGACGGTGGAGCTTCTCCTGGGGAGGCGTAGCACGATGAGGCAAAAGAGGTCCGGCCCAAGCTGGAGCGGTCCACTTATCGTCGGAGTCACGCGGTCGTGTCAAGTTCAAGGAGAGGCCGAACACCGTGTACAGTTCTCGCAGAAAACGGGTCGTAGACGTCGATGTGAGAAGATTCGAAAGAAAGAAGGATATTCGCTTGTAGTTTGTCGGTTTATTGTAAACGGCGAAGAAAGAAAGTAGGACGCGGGTGGTAAAGGGAAGTCTTCGGGTATTGGTGGAGATCGGGGGACTTCTCAGTATCAATCAGATCACACTTAGAGGCCCCGACGAACGGCAAAGACAAAACAGATGGTATGGAGTAGTCGTGAGGGTTAACAAGAAATGTCGAGGAGAATGGTCTATTTCGAGTTCTGTACCAAAGGCACAATGTCGTTTTGTTTCGTTGGCAGGCAGTGAGAGTTGGGCGGCGGTAGGAAGGCGGATGAGCGTTGCGGGTGCCTGGTTGTGCGGTCGTCTTTGCAGTTGTACGGGAGCCGGTGATTGATGAAGCGAAAGGAGGGAAGAGAATGAGAGAAGAGAAAGGAGAGGGAGCGGAAACGGATTGGAAGAGAGTGGGAAGTGAAGGACTAAAAAGGAAGAAGAGAAGAAGAAAAAGAGAGAAGAGGAAAGAAAGAGGAAGGAGCAAGAGAGAGAAACGAGAAAGCTGGGAATGGCAAGTGAGATGGCGGTGGGGAGGAGGTGGTTGCAGACTGCATACAGCGAAACAGAGCGAAGAGTCAGTAGCAGGGGAAGGAGCGACAGAGCGAAAGCGGTGGGCGGCGAAGGCTCGCCTCAAAGGGGGGGGGTGTAAGGTGGTGGCAGGCGGTGGTGTGGTTGGAGGGGGGAAAGAGCGATGGCCGGACCGCTACGAGTTTGATGAGGAAAGAGCGGTGCAGTTCAAGCGGCGGTTCGAGTACGGACTACAGTGTGAGTGTGTGCGAACAAAGTACGGGAGAACTGGAGAGAAGGAAAGCACGAAAGAGGATAAAAGGGGGGGTGTGACTCGCAATACCGCTGGCCTTTCAGTGAGAAAGGGCTAACATAACAACAAAACATTGAGACACCTAAGCAGGAGAAGCGTGCGGTAGGCGGTAGAAGGCAGTGGAAACAGGCCGGAACTCGACGGAGGAATGACCTGGCCGCTCGCTCACGACGCTGTCCTCGCTGCATCGTGTTGGGGTGTGGCAGCGAGCGGCCAAGAGACTTGGCCTGAAGAAGGCAGTGATTAGCACAGTGCGCGCATGGGAAAGAGCGACCAACCCAGACCAGGGCTGGGCTGGGCTCGTCTGGCGTGTGCATGCATCATCATGGGGTGTCCCAATGAGGAATGGCGCAAATTGGAGCGACAACTGGGGTGACGGGGGGTGTGTGAATCTTACGACCTTGGTTCGCGGCGGTCGGCGTCAAAGCTAAGGTATCTTTTCACTCTGAAAATAGTGCACAGGTACAAGCCTCGTTATCGTTACAGCGGTATCAGACAGTGATAGCGCGCCACGCACCCTTCTGACTGCTATTCTTATGGGGGCGGTGCAGCGGAGATTCTGTTGGGAAAGACGAGGAAAGAGGGTAAATGGGAAAAGCGACAGTGGACAGCAGACAGCCAGGGGAAATGAGCACCAAAGCCCAGAGAACCCGTGTTTGACAGCGCCGATAGTGGGTACGCGCCTTGCCACAATGCATCACGCGGGTGCCTTCGTACTTGCCTAACTGTCGGATTCGACGAGGTTCTTTAACGGACAATGACGAAGAGCACGCGACGCAAGAGGGGAGAGAGTCACCTTCGCACCTTCCCCCCCTTGCGGACACGAGGAGAAAGAGGAAAGAGGCCATCTTGCTCTGACAAAGGCCGGCGAGCACGTAATATTAGAGCACCCCTATCGTTTGCCCTTTATCTTTTCCCCTTTCAAATCAATCTCGATATTCGCCTTCTTGCCTCTTCGTAGATGAGCACAACACGAATGACCAAATCGTTTCGTCACTCGGCGGATATCGGGTGTTGGGAGAATCTGTGGTTGTGTGGTTGTGTGGTTGTTGACATGTTTTGTTTTGCGTTGTTGTGTTGGCCTCCTGTAACTCGGAGCACAACAGCCAGGAACGAACGACGACTTTCAGGGCGACGGGAAGAATGCGTTGATGCGTGGAAACCCAGGAGCAGCACAACGTTCAGCCCAACGTGCATACGCAGTGTTTACACCGTGTACAAGGTCGCAACTTCCAGGTTGTGCACAAGGCAAGTTGCCACCTTCTCATGGAGGGACCTCCACACTGTGTATCTATTTGTGCCTAAATGCCGCTAAGTGTGACGTCGTGCACAAGTCACCACAAAGACTCTCTTCTGATGGGAGGCCAAGGTCCCTCCGATGTACTCCGTACTCGTCGCCCAACCGCCCGTCAGAACACGTTGATGGGCCTGAGAGGTCCTTCAGGCGTCTCCGAGGGGGCTACATAATACCCATAGCGTGCAATAAACACGGCGCCACTGGCTGGCTGCCAGTATCCCTTTCGGGTGTATTGTACTGTGATGTACTGTATTCGTACTGTGCTATTATGTCTCCAAGCGCAGCCTGCTCGCGAACGAGCGACAAAGAAAGGATGAAAGAAAGAGCCCAGACGAGCCAGACAGCCAGAGTCGCGCTGGCCGTTCTTCACGGCCAAGCCGTAGCACCATTGGCTCGTGGCGACCCACACCACCTTCCTCTTGAGTCGCTCTTTTCCTCTCCTCGTTCTCTTCTCGCCCCCCTTTTTCCTATTTTGACGCTTCCTGCGCTTCCTGCACTCCTGCCCTCCTGCATATCGTGTATATCCTGCGTCTCGCTCTTGCTCTCCACCTCCCCGTGTTTGCTGGCGCGCGAGTCGCTCCTTCTCTGTGCTTGGAAAAGGGAAGGCACGCTCCAAAAGCGGCCCCGGCTGACCGCCATCTTCGACGGGCCCCTGCCTCGACATTTTCCCCCCGGCCCCGTCAAGAAAGATTGCGGCAGGGGGGCAGGAGAAAAGGGAAGGTGCGCGACGTGTCCGAGGGCGTAGGTATCGTTTGCATGAAAATTCCACCGGCGAGGTACATTGGGCCACGTCCCATTGAGCATTACGCGGTTGCATTCAGGCGCAGATGAGCAGCGTCTGGCTCTGAAGCACTCCAAGCCACCCGTTCTCTTGCAGGCAGGGATGGAGGAAGCGCCCGCGGCTGAGGCAGTATCTTACCAAAAATAGGGAAGAGTCGCAGAGAGACAGAGGGAGAGACGAACGAGGTCGCGAGGAAAAAGGAAAGCGAGGGAAAAACTGGGGAAAGCTGCTGGTATTGCCGCCATTGCCCTCCCTTCTTGCGGAGCACAAACAACAAAAGCAATAAACAACGAGCTCCATATTCGTACATCGTAATACGGAATACTTGCTTCTCACACAAGTGGGATACAATTGGAAATTGTCGAATGGGTTTCTTGCACGAGCGAGCCCAATATAAACAGAAACCCGAGCTGGGGCAAAGGATGGAGGAGGGACAGGATCGATTCAATTTGAAAACGCAAACGGCTTACAGCCGGGCTGCTTGACCTGTGGCCTGGCCATAGCTCTCCTCGGTCATCAGCTATGAGCTACAGAACTGGGAACAGTGCACAGGACAGAGACACAAGCACAGAGCACAAGTCAATTGAATCAATCGAATCTACTCGGCCGGGGCCAGACCCGGGTCTGACTTGAACCATTGAAAAAGATGATGTCTGTCTCGTTCTGGCAGGGCAAACAAACAGAAACGATAACGCCCACGGAGCACAAGAAGGAAGAAGGATTCTTGAAAACCGTCTTCTTGACGCCCGCCGCTGGCTGGGGATACACTGCAGCTTGCTGGCCGGGCCTGGCCTGGCCTGGCCTGGCCTGACCTGCGCCTGAATGAACTGGCCGGTCATTTGCATGTTGCATTGGTGGCCGACAGAAAAAAGGTACGAGAAAGCAGTACCGAAGTGTCCTTCCATCCTGTTCCTGGCGATTCGCCCTTTGGCAGTCAAAAGTGGACTTCGTACGAATACGACAGATGAAATCCATGTTCTCCGAGTCTCCTTGGCTTTCTTTCGTCCTCGACTGTTCGTCGTCTCTGTCGTCGTCCCTCTGTTTTTTTCTTCTCCATCGTTCCCTTGGGACGCGACACGTGTATTATGAGGTAGCGGTGAAAAATGCCTTTCTTCTCTTGCTCGTTTCAATTGCCATTTGATTTGGTCGTCTCCCTTTCCATCTCCACCCTCCTTCTCCTTTTATGAAACGACCGCGGCCAAGGGTCCCCTCATTCCCGACGTTTGCTCCCTTGCCGTTTGGGCGGCAAATTTGACCAGTGCTGACTGGTATGCAACTTCCACGAAGAGGGGAAGCTCCCAAAGTACGGGCACGGAGGAGAGGGAGAGGCACAAAGGCGAGCCGGTAAGGAAAGGGAGAGGAGGGGGTGAAGAGTTGCTCAAACCTGCTCTCGATTCCGTGCTTTTCTCTTTTCCGATGTGCGGATGTACCTGAACAGCAAAGAGATACGGAAAAGATAAGTTACTAAAGCTCCGTAGTGCGATATGCCGTATCTACATCTCCGTCCATATCTCGAATCCGTATCTCCTCTGTATCAAGACTTATATGTCTCTGGCAAACAAGTCTAGACATGTGTCCGAACCCATTTGTTCCATTTGTCTATGTGAGATAAGATACATGCTCTATGATAAACAAAAAGGCAACGAAAAACGCACAGTACACAGGCACAGTCCATAGTTCGGTGGCATAAGCCGGCAGCCGTCAAGAACAACGACAAGAAAAAACCTGCCGGTGGTTGTTTCAGCATGTCCCGATCATCGTCTTTTCCTGGTGCTGGGCGTGTTATGGAATACCAATCCGTACAAGCACACACGGGCGAAGCATGTGCCCAGGTTTTTTCAAACTGTGGATTGCACTGTTTGTATTTGCCAAAGGAAGGGGAAAGAAAGACGGGAGCGCAGACAGATAACACAGACGTTGCTTTCCAGACAATGGACCCCCTGGTTCTGGCGACACGCTTGCACGATTTACCTTGCTTGCAGCCAGCAAGGAAGCGGGCTGCCGTGTCTGCGTGTTTCTCGCAGACCAGCTCACCTGCGGGAGAAGCTGCATGTCCCCCTGTCTGGGCGGGCTTTTTTTTTCGTTTTAACCTTTTTTCTGAAGCTCTGCCCAGAAGATGGACGGTGTACGATGTTTTTTCCTGATGCTGCGCCAATGCTCGAGCGCAAAATGCGTGCAAGAAACCAGCCTGGCACACCACGGCCTTGGGACTTGGCGTGGTTTCGCCCGAGTATGGTAAGAAAGCTCCAAAAAAATCAAACAAAATCAAATCAAAGACAGAGGTTGTGCTACGAGGTCGTGCATAACGACGTACGAACAAAAGAAACATAACACACACGAATACAGAGTCAAAACTGTGGTAGATAGGCAAGCCGGCGTGGAACAGCATACAAGGAGGGTGGCACTTGTTCAATGACTTGCGAAAAGAAATCAAAGGAAAGCAGGAGAAAAGTCGGCCGACACAACATTCCACCTGTGGACTGCTTTTTTTCTCGTTTCTCCTGCATCTGCGCTGTGAAAATGGTTTCCATCGTCTTCATGGAGCCGAACAGACATTGAACTCGTGTAAATTTATTCCACATCCTCTACGGAGTACGGGTACAAGTATTGAATTACAGAAACAACCTGACAGCGAAACGACACTGCTGCACATTTGAGTAGTGCTGTGGAGACCCTTCCACATCTTCGAGACCTGCAGGTGTCAGAGGACGAGGAGCACCTGCGTGGAGAGCGGCTTTAGGCATCGTGGCTGTCGGTGTCTGCTTGGCCGTCTTCTTGGCAGCCTGCCTTTTCCTTTCCGTCCTGTCTGTGTCCGAAGCATTGAAATTCTCGTGGCGGGTGTGTGCAGGCCTGGCCAGCCATCTCCATCTCCAAAGAGGAAAGGTTGCAGGGGAAAGACGATGGATCTGGTGCAGGGAAGCTTGCAGTAGCGTCACGACGAGAGAGGAAAGACTCGAAGAGAAGAAGGGAAAGGGCGAAAGCAAAAACGGATTAGCGACCGACGGCCCGCTGCGACAGGAACAGGAAAGGCCAGAAGACAAGAAACCGACAAGAGAAAGTAAAAATTTTGCGATAATCCATCCTTTCGCATGCAACTTCATTTTTCCTTCTTTTTTTGTCCTCTTTTCTCATGGTAGCTGCATAGTAGCACACCACCCCCATGCCCATAGCACCCCCATAGCATGGCTTTTCTTATGGGGTATTACCACTATGTCGTATGGAGCACGATCGTTTTCCAAAGAAAGGACGAGAATGTCCATTTCCTCTTGCCTCCCCTGTCTCCGTACCTCACATTGGAATATTTCGAGAAGGCGGTCAAGAGTGAAAATTTTCCATATGCTCCTTGCGTTCGTCAGAATCAGAAAATGGCCACGTCGTGTTTGATATTTGCGAAATGATCGCCACTTTTTTTTCTGTGGCGCTCTCTCCAACAGTCAAGAGTGGGACAATAACATGACAGAGACGAGGCAAATGGACTCGAAAAGGGAAACGACACGAGATGCAAAATGCGGTGTGTGATATTTTGTGGCTCTCATTCAAGGATCTTTTGCAGAATTTTCTTTCTCTACATGCCTCGGCGAGCTTCATGAGGCGTTCTGCTTTCTCTTTTCGTGTCCAGACCGCATCGCCCCCATCGTTTCTCGACGTGTGGAATGCTTCGATCCAGAATTCTTTTTTGCTTGTCGAATGAACGAAAGAACAAAGCGAAGACAAGGAGAAACCGGCGACGCGGTCTGACCGTTGGCTGGGCATTGCCTCCTTGCCGGGCACGGCGTGCTCCGTCGAACGCATTCCTCGCAAACAAGAAAGTACTTGTACGAGAAGGTTGAATAAAGAAGAATGAGGAAAAAGAAAACACATCTAGCCGTTGCTAGTCCGTCGGCCGTTTCTCTGTCCTTTTGTGAATCCATTCGGCTCGGGCGTTTCTTTTGCACGCCGCGTGGGCGACTTGCTTTTTTCGTTCGGTCTCCTCCTCGCTAGTCTTTGTGTAAACGCTTGTCTGTCGCAGTCGTGCATCGATGCAGCAAAGTGTGTGGGAGGGTGTCTCACTTGGCGGGCAGGCCAACCAGGACACACGGCAGGCTCGTTCTTGTGAACACGGCAGACGGCCGCAGACGGCCGCAGACAACCACACCTCTCAGAAGATCTTGTTGGTGGCCAGCCACACCTCTTTGCTGCTGTTTGCGCGCGGTCGTTCGGTCGTTCCAGTAACCATTCGGTTTCCCTCGCGCCCGTGTGATGTGCACGGCCGATAGCAAAGAGAAACAGCCAAACGACTGTCGACACAGGGCACGACTACGACATGCATTCTCCCCCCATTCTTCCCACGGCGTACGTTGCAGTCTGCCCTATTGATGCACGCAAGTCGACCAGTCGAGAGCATCTCCGATTCGCAAGTGCCGGGCATTTTGTCTGGCCATCTCCAGTCCGCCGCCCGTCTGGCTGGCCATCTGTCCTGCTCGCCCGTCCGTTCGATCATTCGTCGCCCGTCCCAGCAACAGAGACAGAAAAAAACGAACCAGACTCGTCCCTTCGTACCGCGCACCAGTTGCCGTGCCCAGGCCAATCTATGAGATAGAAGGGTCCCTTTGCTCGCATTGAGCACGGTATTTTGCCGCCGTCTGGCGAACCACAGATATCGCAGATATCACAGGGCGCCAGAGGATCATCCTGCTGCCCTTTTCCCCTCTTTGTCTTTGCCAAACACATTCAGAACCAATGTTTTGTGTCGCCAAAGTGGCAAATCGCAGCTGATATTCCAGACCACCATCATGTTGTTTCTCGCAAGCTGCATGCCCCGATCGTCTTCATGCATGCCGTCCATCATGTGCACTGTGCGAAGAAACTGAGATGCTCACTTCTTCAAAGTTCTTTTCTCTTTGTCGCTCTCTCCTTCTCCTTGAAGAAGACAATCTCCTTTTCGACGCTATCCACTCCCAGCCAAGCGGCCTGTCGCGATGCGCGGTTGTTTGCTGTTCGTTGTTCATGCCTGCCACCCCAGTTGGAGATCGTCCTTGGAACAAGGTTGGTTCAGAAGTAGAAAGAGGCCGCTGTAGACTAGTCTATTTTGGGACTAGCCTCTAGTAGCTTGTCCTTGACCGCCTTTCTGTTCGGCCACCTCTTTCTCTGTTCTCTCTGTTCTCACACAAATGAGCACCCTTGCAGCGGCGGGCACCTGCCTCATCACGCAAGCAAGCGGGGCTCCTTCCTGCGTCTGAAAAAGCAAAGAAAGGGAAAGGCAGGCGAGACATGTAGTGATAGAATCGCCGTTGAGAAGCCTCTTTCCTCTGTTCAATTGATTTCATTCTCGTCGTATTTTGACTTCAACTCTCGCTCACATCCTCACGACACCATCCTGTCTGGCCCTGCCACCCATCTCCTGCCACCCTACCCACTTTCTCGATCGGCCTGCATATCCCAAGTGCAACGAGCGAGTCTGCAGAAGTGTCCAGTCCAGCTGCGACATCCTGCGTTGCGACGGTCCTTTTCTTCCTCCAGTTCAAGACTGAAGTCTGCATACGCCGGGCCACTATTCCGTCTTTGTCGTGGCGCTCGCCGCTCGGTTGCTTTCCTCTTGTCGTCCTTTCTCGTCATCTTCCGTGCCCCCTGTGCCCTTCGTCTCGTTTTCTTCGGCCCTCGATCCACTCTGCCGACCTATCGCACCGGGCCACCTGCAGCACGCAGCTGTCACTTAGTTTTTGTGGTCCTGGTGGGCTCTCCGTGCTTCTCAGTTCTGGGGGCCACGCACGTCCAAAAGTAACTGGCCCCGGTCCAGTCATGCACGTTTTGCTGGCTGCATTGAAAAGTTATATCAGAAAAGGCGCCAACGGGACAATAGGAAACGCCAGAACGAGACCGGAAAACGACACCTCAGTCTGACGACGACAACCCGACGAACCAGCAAAGACGCAAGACCCAAGACGCGGAACGCGCCTGGAAGCTGCAAGGGAATACGACGATAATCGCAAAGTCAATATTGAAAAACAGCCGAAAAGAGAAATCGCATCGGAAAATTTTTCTTTTCAACCTCACCGCCTTTACATCGCATCCATCCCCCCCCCTTCTTCGTCTTCCCCCCCTTCTTCGTCTTTCCAACCACCTTCGACATACTCGGCATCCATCCTCCGGAGCAGACTCGCCTCTCTCGTCTTTTGTCCGTCCTTTTTTCTCACTCGGGGTCCTGACCGCCTACTCTACGTCGTACACCCCCGGCCGAGAATCGACCTCGGGGACTCCATCTCATTTCCTTTTTTTCACTCTTGATTTTCACGTTGGACCCTCCCGGTCCCCCGTCTCACAGATCACCATGGCTGCTGCCGTCGCCAAGAAGGCCATCCAAGTGGTCCTGCTTGACATTGGTGAGAACAAATCCAGACCCTTCACCGTGCCTGTTGTCTTTTTTTTCCTGCTTTGCCTTCGGACGGGCGTTGCCTGCCTCCCCATCGTCTTAGCCTGGACCAGATGGCTAATGTAATTTCTTGTCTCTGTTCGTAGAGGGCACCGTCTGCCCCATCTCATTCGTCAAAGATGTCCTCGTAAGCCACCTCCCCTATCTTTCTTTACCGTTACTTTTTTGTTGTCTTTTGCTCTTTTTTGTCTCTGGTTTGTGTCTCGTTTTGATGTCCGCCTGTTGCTGCATATTCCTTATGCTATTTCTGCCTTTCGTTGTCTCTCCCTTGCATCAACCGTTGGGCCCAGCTTTTGGCTCCTCCTGCTCCTCCGTGCTTCCCATTTTCATTGCCTCACTCCGCTTTCGCCTCCTTGGACAGGACATATTCCCCGGTTTTCACTGCCCTTTTCTGACAACCGCTCACACTTGGCCCCTTCCAGCTTCCAGAGCTCTCTGTCTTGACGCTGCTTCATCTATGATCGCCGGCAACACAGAGAAGGACAGGACAGCTATTGCCCCCTTGTCGTCTTCTCCCCTTCTCCCCGTCCCTGCAGACGCCCTGTGATCCACTGGATTCCACCCCAATTCCACCCCCAATTTGCTGCCGCTTGACCCTGCATTTCATGAAGGTCGAGCTTTGTTTCTCAAGGGCGTTTCGCCGTCTGGAAACAGGCAAACAACCAAACAGGCAATCAAGCGAACAGCCAAACAAGCGGTTGTGCCGTGTGCAATCTATCCCAAAACCTGCATCCCTTCCCAGAGCCTTCCCTCGCGGCCCCAGTTTGCATTGATTGTTCGGTATTCGAGATCAATAAATACGACAATGGGGAGCAAGCAGGAGAGAGACGAGGCGCAGCAGTTGGGCTCCATTGAAACCCTGCTCAAGGGCGTTTACAAGGCAATGATCTCTATTTTAGATGAAAAGTTTCGTTTCAAGTGACGACACTCTACTCGCCCTGCATTGGCTCATCCATGCTCTGATGCGTGTGCAGTCTTTGTCTGTGTTTACGTTTGCGTCTGCGTCGTGTCTATGCCGTCCCGTTTTGTGTTTTGCGTGTCTCGCTTTGTTTGTTTTCATGCAGTCAAGGACCCTTGCCTCATTCTCTCCTAGATGCCACAGGTTTACGATGTACAAGCAAATGGACTGACTCCGCATCTGCCCTTTCTTTCTTCCTCCCCATACAGTATCCGTATTCGTTGAGCGCACTCCCTGAGACGCTCGCGTCCAAGTGGGACAGCCCGTCGTTTGCTCCCTACCGTGACGCCTTCCCGGCCGAGTACCGCGCGTCCCCCGATGCGCTGACCGCCCACGTCCACGACCTTGTCGCCCGCGACGTCAAGGCCTCGTACCTCAAGGGCCTTCAGGGCCTGCTGTGGAAGGAGGGCTACGAGAACGGCGCCCTCAAGGCGCCCCTCTTTGCCGACGTCCTGCCGGCCCTGACCGCCTGGCAGGCCGCCGGCGTCACGCTCATGATCTACTCGTCCGGGTCCGTGCCGGCCCAGAAGCTGCTGTTCCAGCACACCAGCGTCGTCGGTGAGTCGACCGATGCCAGCACTCATGGCAAGGATGTCACGCCGCTTCTCAGTGACTACTTTGACACGGTCAACGCTGGCCCCAAGACGGCCGCGGCGAGCTACTCGACGATCCTGGCGGCGCACGCCAAGGAGTTCCCAAGCGCCAGTAGCTGGCTGTTTCTGAGCGACAACGTGCTCGAGGTGGCCGCGGCCAAGGAGGCCGGCCTGCAAAGCTACGTGGTGCAGCGGCCGGGGAACGCGCCGCTGACGGCGTCCATCGCCGACGAGCACCGGGTGATTACGACGTTTGCCGGTCTGGAGCTGTAAAAGGGCTATGAAGCAGCTCATGGGCTAGAACAGGGAATAATTGTTAGAATGAGGGCTACTATTCAACATGATAGAGTGCCGCAGGGTTCCAATCTGAACGAACCACTTTGCGAAAATAGAAACACAATGGATGAAATGAAACATATGACATAACATACTTTCGAGATCCCGCTCCCGTTACCGCGCACCCCAATATCCCGAGCGGCGAATGTTCCTATGGTCGGGGACGGGCAAGGCTCCGTTTGAACCGGGCAACCCCCCAGAAAACGACGTCCCCTACATAAGGCGATGAAGTCAAGGCGCAAACGAATATATTGCCGTACATCACTTATTCATGCAGCACTTCCTGGCTCCGTCGTCATAAGGCTACCCTCGATGTAACTAACACAAACCGCAAATAAAGTGGCATCGCTTCATCACACACTTGACGATCGCCTCTTTTTTGCCACCGGCTTGCCTTGTTCGATTGCCCTGCTCAATCGCTTCGCTTCCGAGGGATGACAAGCATACAAGCAGCACAGCGTCCTCTTTCGTTTACACGAGCAGCATCCCCTATTTCTGTGCTAGTCTTACCAGCGAACGAATGCATCCTCTCGGGTGTCATCCATCAACTTCCCCTCATTACGCAACGATCAGCGGCTTTCTGGGGTCTTGTGGCTTCCTCTATCAATTGAACCAATCAACCAACGGCCGTAGGTGTGCCAATGTGATGTGATTGTGATATGTCTGTATTTGTATGTGTAGCTATGCTTCGTACCAGCTCTCTTGCTTCTCGTCGTTTCGATTTCATCCAGTCCCTGATGTTCTTTGGTTCTACAAGAAAGACACTGTTTGCCTTCATCCCGCACATACTGTGTTGCACTTCATTACGAGAAGAAAGCAGGGTGCACCCTCCTCCTCCACATCGTACTACCCTCGTACTTTTTTATATGCATCGATCAGCGGCTTCTCGTGTGAAAACAAACGAATACCCTTGAAAGCAGGGAAAGAATGAATAATAACGGCCGTTTGCAAAGCTCTTTATCCAGAAGCACAAGGGTTCTCAATTTGGCCACGACCCTTTTGCTTCTTTAATGATACGACAAAAATCATGATTTTTGTGTTTCTATTCTCTTCTCTTTGTCGATCTCAAACATCATATCATCACCTTCGCCATCCTCCTTGGCCAGATTGGCGAAGCCGTACCAAATACAGGATCCGTACGGTAATTGGAGAGTACTACAGTTGTACAGGTCTGAATAATTGAACGGCGAGGAGGTAGCAGACTTCTTTTC
Source organism: Sporothrix inflata (assembly GCA_021396225.1). Lineage (NCBI taxonomy): Eukaryota > Fungi > Ascomycota > Sordariomycetes > Ophiostomatales > Ophiostomataceae > Sporothrix > Sporothrix inflata. The sequence goes on from WNYF01000022.1 coordinate 282,202, forward strand.
ACGATAAGGTACTTTCGTCACCTCGACTTTTTGGCCACATGGCCACGATTTTATTTTATTTTTCGCGCGTTGCCGCCCTATCTGGTTTGCTTTTCTGTCCCGTCGTAGCACCCGACCGTACTACGGAGCACTCCGTCCAGGTGCTCTCTTTCCCTTCTGTCCCGTGTCACATTGGGGCTCGATAGGGGGGGTCTGTTTGTTTTGTTCAGCTCTCGCCACAGATAGATGGGCTGTGTCTCCGAAAGACCCCCACGGGAAGCTCACGGACCCTCACTCCTCGCAATTGACAAGCGAAAGACTGGGATTGGCAATTGGTGTCACCAGGGAGAGAAGCAAGCACTGCTCAGATTCGGCACGATTTGGGGTGACGAATGAAAAGAAGGGAGGAAAGCCGTCATCTGATCCGCCACTGAGGGGGAAAGCAAAAACACGCGAGCAAGATGTGTTTAATGGGCACGATCATGCTGCTTTCCATCACATCCGTACGATTTACATTATGAAAAAGAAAAAAATTGAAAAAACCGACTAGGAATCACATTTATTGCCCGCCCGCGCGTCTACTCCTTCCGTTTAAATTTGCCGATGACGGCAATCCTCGCTTCTCTCGAGGTGACAGGGGCATCGAACTGGGGTCTGGCGAAACAAACGACACGAGAGCCGTCGAAAGCCGTAATCCGATATTCATCACTCTATCTTGTGGCACCTCACATGGCTTTCAAAGGTGATGTCTGTGGTTTGTGGCGCGTTACCTATCCATGGCCAAAAGAAGAAATCCGAGTGCAAGATTCCGAACGCTTGTCGACGCTCGCATCGTGAGATCAGCTCGCCGTCTCGTCATCACACGAAATCCCGTCACAAGGTAGAAACCGCGGGGAAATGTGACAACATGTCAAAAACCCATAGGTTACGGTCAAGCACAACCGAAAGTCACACATGATCCTCGGTGTCCGTCCTGTTCTAGCAATCCGAGGGGAAGCAAGCAACAGTCATGTCGATTCAAGGTGACAGAAGGGTTAAAAAATGAAAAAAACTTGGAGATATTGAAGTTAATCTCACAGTCTTCTGTTAATTTCGGCCCACTTCGCAAGGAACGTTCTTTTGTTTACCGTTTTTTGTGTGTTTTTTCTGATGAATATTACATATTTATATCGTATTGTATTTATTATTTATTATTGGAATCAAATAAGAAAGAAAACGATTATAGTACAAACGAAAATACGATCAAACCTACATTAAGAAGACAGACGAGATTTCATCAGAGATTTCATCCAGATATGTTCTTCAATCCTCGTTTTCTTTGTAGGACATATTCTCACAGCAAAGAAGAAGATATTGAAACCCATGAAGCACGAAAGCTTCGAATGACAGATTTGCTGTTAGTTTCGTTTCGCAAGTGGAGAGCCCTTTGAGAGGCCCTTTATAAGCCACTTTTGCAAGACGGACACCATATCAAGTCATTTCCCTCGTGGCGCAATTGGCTAGCGCGTTAGACTGTTATCCATCTATGATAGTCTATCTAAAGGTTGGTGGTTCGAGCCCACCCGAGGGAGTTAAATACTTTCTTTTTTGCACTTTTTTGCTTCATACTTTTATTTTGGCGGTTTGTTTTCAAAAGGCCTGCAAGGAGGGCACTTTTTATTATTTGACATTAAAAAAAGCCGGTTGTTTTTTATCTCCCTGGTTTCTCGCCATATTTTTTTAGGTTCAGTTTTTAGGTGCCGAGTTGTCAACTCTTTTAGGCACTTATGAACGATGCAATTGACAACATTCAGACTCTGGGGGCTCCATCTCAAGCTCTTTAACACACTGTCACGGTATGCACTGGCTGCGATCTCACAAACCTGACAAGTGCTGAAATCGATAGCTGACTTTTTGCTTTTGACATATTTTTATATTTACTAGACTAGGTCTATGGACTGGGTGGACAATGTATGTTCATCGTCCACTCTCATCACCATTGCCTACTTTTCACCCCTCACGCCTCACGTTCGAAGACCCCTTGACCCTGTCAGCGTTCGCCTACTAATGCATCTAATTCGACGCCTATGAAAATCCCTCCACGATCATGCGGGCTGCCATTGGCAAAGAGTGAAAAAATGTCATCTGACGAAATCCAGCGCCTTAAGCCCCAGGACCTCCGCATTTCGAGACGGGACGTGGCTGGCATGGTGCAGCAATAAAGAGGGGAAAGCGTCAACCCACCGAGCCACGACACGGGAATATCTCAGACATGCAGGAAGAGGAAGGAACGACAGGACAACAGGAGCAAAGGGCTGGAGCGGTTGGCAAGCGCACTAGTAAAAAAATGTTGAGCTCCTGCCTCTTCTCCATTCTCTCGTCGGGACAGCCGCCCGGCACTTCTTTCCTGCCAGCCACCCCCCTCACTTTCCGATGGCTCATCTCCAGATACCTTCTTCTCGGAGAGACACCCCCCCTGATTCAACGTCTGGATTTTGTGTCGCATGACCCCGTCTTGAATGGCTGGAGAGCTAATGATTCGGAGGTGCTGCCGTTCGCTGCAGCGAATTGCCCCGAACGACCGTATTGTGGCCGTGCATGTCTTGGATGCGCAGTCAGGGTCTCGTTGCGGACAAGTGCGATGATGTCTCTTGAAACCGGCCGAGAGGCTGGGACGTTTTCGAGCTTGACACTCGCGCCGAGTTGTCACGAAGACCAGACACCTTTCTAATCGTGCCTGTGAAGATGGCCGGTTAGATGGTGCTGTTCGTGCACTTGGAATTCCGATATAGCTGTGTGCTAATTGGCCACTTCGCGCATAGTCGTCGTGATGTTCTTCTTATTAAAAGGTTTGAAACCCGAGTATGACTCCTTGTATTGTATTAAGGAGAGCCAACTGACAAGATGCCCTTCATGTGCCTTGGAGGACAATGGAGAAGTTGTTTCTCGTCGAGCCAGAGCGCAGTTCCTTCTTGGTGAAGCGGGGAATGACGCTTGGCGCTGGTCGCCGCCGCGCCCAGAGATAGTACACCAGCCGCTGCGAAGTCTTGGACTCGAGAAGATCGAAGCCCAGGACAGTCATCATGTCCGTGAGCCGTTCTTCGGTGAGATACCGCGAGTTGGCCACGCACGGCTCCGGCAGCACCATGAAGACACTGGGAAAGTATTTCTGGATGTTGGCGTCGGTCGTCGGCGTTGAGCCTGTCTTTGAGCCGCTGTCCGCTGACACCATGCCAGGCTCATGCAAGAAATCGAGGCACCGAAGCAGCATCTCGCCGCGGTCACTATGTTGGGGCACGTAGTTGAGGACCAACGACAGACTGATAATGTCGAACCGCTCATTGTTGGACGTGGGCCGTGGGCGCTGCAAGAAGTCTTGTTGCAGGATGCCCGGGCCCTGACTGTTGAGGTCAATGCGCTCCATGCGGAAGCAGCCACTGGCCGAGCACGCATTGTCGGTGCTCAAGGCGCCGACTTCGAGCATGCGGAGCGGAGCCGATGCCAGGAAGCCCGGTTCTGTTGTCGGCGTCGTCTTCGTCGCTGCCGCCGCCTTCTCGTCCTGGTCGATGCCTAGCCATTGCATCAGGACCCGCGAGCTGTCACCGCCACGTTCGCGGTGTTGGCCCTGCAAGCTTGCCTGTTGGTAGCGTGCGAGGCCGCCCAGGGCATCAATCTCTGCTGCGATGGCAATTTCCGTAGCCTTGTCGTTGCGGGCTACGGCCTGCAGCCTGCGCTTCTCGAGCTGGTGATGGCTGTTGATGAGCTTCTTGGTGGTCTTGCGGGAGATCGACTTGGGTGGATGAGCTGTTGGCGGCCGACCCGCGGACAGGCTTTTCACCCGCGGCGTCTTCTTTTTCGCACCCATGTCTGGGGATGTCGTCAAAAAGAAGTTGTCAAGATTGTCTTTTCTTGGGTTCTGTGCTCCAGCTTTGGTCGTCGTTATGTGGGTTTGTTGTATTTTATTCGGGCCAGGAAAGGCCCCCTTTCATAAAAAAGCCATTGCAGTCGGCACAATGTTTGTATGAAAGGAAAGAAAAGACGAGACGGAAGTAAACACTGGATGAAATGCAAAGTTAGAGTGAAGATGAGAAAAGTGCTTATCGCAAACAATGGAAGCTTTAGTTAACCGATAACGAGATGTTAGCTCGCCCAATAAAAGTGGAGACATTTGATTATTTGTCATCCCAGTTTAAAATCACGTGCTCTACTTAAAGTGCTAGCCCTAATTTCTTTCACAGCGGAAAAAATCGTTCCAGCGCCCATTTTGGGGAACTAGCGAAAAAATAACCCAAAAGTTTTTTTGCGATAGTTTGCATTTGGCTTTTTTTCTGCTTCACATCTCGACAACCAACTCAATCTCGACCATTTCACTCGACAACAAACCCCCCAACATCATTCGAGATGGCACCGAAGACTCAGACCAAGGGCAAAGGTATATATCTGGCACCATGAAGAGGCAATTTGGTTGCAGAGCGCTGGCCGTTTTGTGATTAAATCTCCCGCCTCTTCATTCCACAACTATGTGAACAAAAAACGAAAAGGACTCCAAAAGAAAGCTCTGCAATACGGTGTTCGTTCGACTACGGCCTTCTCGACTTTCTCCCTTGCCGATGGGTTGATTCTCGCTCTTCGCCAGCCCGTTTCCCAGCCTCGCAACAACGACTTTCCCCTCTCTCTGCGTGACACCGGCGAGAGGGAAAGACGGCATTGAAAGGATGCGGACGGGACGTGTAGGGGCAGGAACACCATCGGCGAGGCGAAACGAGGGAATGAGGATGGGAGCAGGGCAGGAGGGCAGGCCGGAGGAGATTGAGATGACGGCGGAAAACAAGATCGAGTGACATCTCTTGTCAACCTCGACTCTCTTTCCTCCCACACCCCCTCCTGCTCTCCCTATTCACTACAAAAAAACCAACAGCGACAACCCACAGCAGCAGCAGATTTTGCGAGTTCTCATAAAAAGAGCGATTGCTGATTCTCGGCTTTGTGTATAGCGTCCCAGAAGGCTACCGCCGCTGCTAAGGCTGCCCTCAAGGGTGTAAGTTTTACTCTGCATTCCCACCGCTTTTCGACATGGCACAGTTTACTGACCCGTCTCCTCATCTACAGGGCAGCGCCCACAAGAAGCAGAAGGTCCGCTACACGACCAGCTTCCACCGCCCCAAGACCCTGCAGCTGTCGCGTGCTCCCAAGTACCCGCGCAAGTCCATCCCCCATGCCGTGCGCCTGGACGAGCACAAGGTCATTGTGCACCCGCTCAACACCGAGAGCGCCATGAAGAAGATTGAGGAGAACAACACCCTCGTCTTCATCGTCGACGTCAAGGCCAACAAGGCCCAGATCAAGCAGGCCCTGAAGAAGCTGTACGACATCGACACCGTCAAGATCAACACCCTGATCCGCCCCGACGGCACCAAGAAGGCCTACGCCCGCCTGACCCCCGATGTCGATGCCCTCGACATTGCCGCCACCAAGCTGGCCCTCGTCTAAACGCTGAGGTGCTTGTTTGATTTGTGTGCGTGTGCTGGGAGTCAAAAAAATTGGAAAGGATGGGAAATGGAATCCACCCAAAATGGACCAAAAAAGAATTCATATCTACATAAAAATCGAAAAATGTGGAAAACCTAAAAGCACTTCTCTATCTTGAAAGTGACGTGGAGTTTCTTTGGAGGGTTGACGCATTTTACACGGCCAGGAGACGGTGCCAGGCTTATGATGGGAACACCCGGGAGACGCCGAGACTCTCTTTTTGTGGTAGAAACGAAATGCAGAACGATTTCTTTTTATAATGTTCAGGAGTAAAACAACGGGATCTTGGCAAAGATTTATGGGAAATTTATCTGCGTTTTTTATTGTCCATTTCCCATGACTTGTTTTCTGTGAAGCGTAACATGAGTATGTTTTCTTAACCCACATATGGCATAGACTTTTATGTGAATGAAGCGTACCATTTGTAAGCCGCAACCAATGGTATATGGGATTGCGCAACACATGTCCATCCTTCTGTAGACAACAAACTGGCTTGTTGCAATGAGTTGAAATTTTCTCTTTTTTATTGTATTTCGGGCATGCTTGTAGATATGCGATGCGATGCCTTTGCTATCCTTCTCTTCCGCTAAACCGATGTCCTATGTTATATGCCGTGATTTCCTAACCATATCGTATACTAGTTTTTCGTCATTGCCAACTTTGCCTCTCGTAATATTGTGAAGCTGTATTCGCATCATGAGCGACCGCCGCTATGTGCGTCTCATGTATCCTCCTCTTCTGTATGCAATCCTTCCCGTCCCCCACCTGGCTCGCCCTCTCTTCTTCTAATGCTGCTGCTGCATGTTGGACAGGAGCTTCGCCGTTAGGATGTTCAGGTCCAGGAACCGCTCGACGCAGTTGCTCATGCAGCTCTCCTCGGCCTTGTCCAGGGTGTTGCTCTTGACGGGGCTCGTGACGCACTTCTTCCAGCACAGCTCCGTGAGGTTGTGGGTTTCTAGACAGACCGTTAGCAGGGAGTACGTGTAGGAGCGAAGCTTCTAAACAGTCGAGTGGGAGGCGAGAACATACGGGCCTGCACCCGTGTGCGCTGGGTCTGGGTGTTGACAAACTGGCGCAGCTCCTCCTTCTCCTTCTCGGAGAGGTTGTTGATGGCCGAGGCGTCAAGGCTGGAGGCGCTCATTTTGGCTGTGGTGTCTTCGGTTCTTTTTCTAACGATTAAACTCGTTTTGTCGTCGAGCAGGCCGTTGATTTGCCGTTGATTTGTTTGTTCGCAAACGTCGATCGTCTTGGGGCGGTCGGGGGTTGGCGATGCTGCGGCTGGTACACCACGGTGGAGGGAAAAAAATCGACGGCTTTCTAGATTGCTTATCTTATCAGCACGGGACCACACCAAATGATGACCTCAACACTCTACATGTGCAGATTGAACGCAATCGTGGCCAAATACTTCTACTTCGAAGGTGTTGCGTTTTTTATTTAATTTTATTATTTTGGTCGTACCATAAGACTATAGAAAACAGAGCCTCCTTCTACAACCCGTCCGTCTATCACATCTATAAGACAAACGATATAAAAAACTAGACACATAAACACATAAATGAGATCAACAAAGGAAAAGACAGCACATATACGCGCAGCAAGCAAAACACCTAGCCAAGCAAACCCTGTCTGTGCGGTATCCAAAAAAAAAATCAAGATCCGTAGAACCAGACAGGCGTGGGTATTCGCAGGGCAAGAACATTTTGCTAAAAGACACTTACAACATGCCGACAAACAAGTTAAGACAGAAAAATCAGACAAAAGAAAAATGAGCAGAAAAGCAAACGGAACAGAAAGAGGGAGAAAAGAACTCGGTGCAAATAAACCATGCTTTGACTTGCAAAGAAGGCATTGGGTTTAGATGTACCGCATCCGTCTGGCAAACACAAGGGCGACGATGCAGAATAAGATCAGGGCACCCAGAATGCCAAAGAAGGCATGTAGGTTGTTCACGTCGTCGACAAAGAAGGGGACCTTCACGTTCATGCCGAAGAGACCAGTGACGACGTTCAGGGGAACGATGATCGAGGCAATGAACGTGATCTTGCTGAGAACGCGGTTTGTGTTTGTGCCCTGCGAGATGCTGTCGATGGAGAGCTGCGCGAGGTAGTTGCTGTGAGTGCGCGACAGCATCTTCTCGCAGTGGCCCAGGTTGTTCATCATGGTCACAACGTGATCCTGGATGTCACCCAAGTACAGGCCAATGTCCATGCGCGGCGTCACCTTGTAGTTCTCGTTGCACCGCTTCGTGAAACCGCGGAGCACGTCGGCCTTGCCGCCCAGAAGGCGCATAAGGCCCATGACGTTTCGCCGCGTGTTGCCAATCTTCCGCAGGAAGCGATGCATGTCGTCGGTGCGCGCGACGAACACATCGTCCTCGAGTCTCTCCGTCTGCATCTCCGTGTCATGGATGACAGGAGCGAAAGAATCCACAATGTCGTCACTGAAAGTCGGAATGTTAGTAACCGTGATACGGCAAAGTAATGAAGGCGAGGCCTGTAACTTACATGAGAGCGTAGCAGATCCAGTCGCTGCTCAGTGCAACATAGTCCTTGAGGAGGGCAATGCGCGTTCTGACCTTGGAGGCGTGCGAGTTCGGCGCGAAGCTGAAGCTCAGCGTGCCCTCGCGGAAGACAATCACGTACGTGTGGAACGGCTCGTATTCGATCTCGCCGTCCTCCTCTACAACGACGTTGAAGGACCGGAAGCAGGCAAAGTAGTAGGAGGGGAAAAGCTCAATCTTCTCCCGCGTCTCCTGCTGGGTGATATCTTCCACCGTCAGCGGATGGACACCGAACGCACGGCAGATGGCGCGCGCTTCCTCCTCGGTGGGGCTGTTGAGGTTGAGCCACCAGACACCGTCCGACTCGCCCTTGGGGAACGAGAAGAGACCGCGGACATCTTCGTCCGGAAGAACGAGACCGGAAAAGTCCGCTGCATGAATGGTCGACTCCCAAGCCGACGAGAAGAAGCTGAAGCGGTTGGGGTCAACAGGATGGGCAGCATTGCCGGGCTTGGCACCGGCGGCATTGTTCTTCTCCTTCTCCTTATCCTCATCGGGGATCGTTGCCGGCTTCTCGTCTTGAGCGCCTGAGAAGTCAGACTGGGCTCCGAGGAAATCGCCATCCGAAGTGATCATGGGCGACTGACCGGCAGACTCGTTGGACGACATCTGCGGCCGAAGATCGGGGAAGCTGCGCTCCTTGGCACGGCGCTCTTCTTCCGCGATCTCGCGCTCTTCTCTCTCAATCCGCATGAACGTCTCGAGATAGTCAAAGTCGATGTGCAGATTGTCATCGCGATGCTCATCGGCGACGGGGAAGCACACATCTTCTTCGGCGGAGTTGTTGGACGAAAGGCTGGCGGCATCGTCGTCGATGAGAATCGTGTGGGGGCGGCTCCGGAGGCTGCGGCGGCTGGCAACCGAACCAGCACGGTTGATGCCACCATGGGCAGCAGAGGCCTCATGCTCACCCTCCCTCTCCGGCTTGTTCTCCGTGAAGGACAAGCCACGCTCACGGCGGCGCGCTTCGGCAAAGGCCTTGACAGAGTTGGGAGGCGACATGGAGCGCCGCTCGAGCTCATCCTCGGCAATGTCGTCATCCACCACGGCCTCCTCGAAATCGCGGACACGGATGCCAGCCTGGAGTTGCTGGTCCATCTGGCTTCCGTAGAGCGAATCAAAGGTGCCGCGGCGGGGGCGGCTGTTGCGGTGGACAGTGGGCTGCCGGTTGCGGTGGTCGTCGAGCTCGGGGACGGGGGTGTCGTACCCGGTGTCGGAAACGTTCTCCTCGTGGTCAGACATTGTTGCGGCTGGTGCTGGTACGGCAGGTATCGTAGAGCTGTGCTGAGCCGGGTTGCTTTCTGGAATCTCAGGGAGATATGTTCGTTTGCGATGTCGCTTGGCTGACTGGCTTTGCTGGTTTGGGACTGAGTCTGGTCGACGTGCGCTGGGCTGGTGGACTCTGCTCTTCTTCTACTCCACAGTAGAGCGCTCAATTTCACTCGGGGGAAGCCATTCACGGGATGTGTACGGCGCCGGCGGACAGCGGCGTGCGGCTTTGGGCCGCAAAGAAACCGGGTAGCGTTGTTTGTCCCCTATCTTTCCTGTCCGGCGAGCGCGATATGCAGCTACGCAGGAAGTAAAAGAACAGAAAGAAAAAACACGCTGATAAGAAAGTTGGAGGATATGCAGTTGGTAGGTCGATGTGTCGGTCGGGCAAGTTATGGAGGCTTCTTGTTCACTCCGCTGTAGACCCAGAACTTGGGGCCGAGGAGCGAACGGGAGAGGGTGAGGCGAACTGCGTTAGGTCCCGCCAACTTGACGACTGGTGGGATTTCGAGTGACGGAGGCGTCGTTTCGTCGGGAGACGAGAACGGAGAAGGTGTTGGAGGCGGGAGGAGATCGTGCGACTGGAGCAGATACGGTTGGAGGGCAGCGAAGGCCGGTGAGGTATTTGTCGACGGATCGAAGGGGGATGCGAGCTGCAGTAAGGTAGCCAGGAGGGGTGGTTTGTGAGGTCAAAGGCTGCGAGTAGCCGGTACTGAGGGTTCGAAGACGACGGTCAAAGACGACAGTCGACTGTGTTGTGGTGGGAGGATGGGATGGAGTTGCGATCGGAAGCGAGAAAAAGATAGGATAAAAGGAGGCAATTCAAGACTGAAAAGCGACGGTTGATATCATGTGAAAGAGCTTGTCTCACGTCAAAGGACTCTGGAGAATCAAATGGCTTGGCAATGTGGTATTCAGAAAGGAAGAAAAAGAGGTTGGATTTGTTCAAAGCTCAGAAAAGAAACGAGAACTCAATTGTTGATATTTAGGGGTGAGGAGGGTTGGTTTGTTGTGAGGGCGAGAAAGTGGAAAGATAGTGGGAAAGCGAGTTCGCTATGAAAATTCTTGTTTTTCCCTTGCTGCTGGCGGGCGAAAAAAAATTACTTGTGACGGTGGGTGGTGGGTGGCCAAAACAGTGCCGACCGGGATTTTGGGGGGGGGACGGGGCACTGCCTGTAGGGGGGGAGCCCCGCCGATATTCAAGGTTTTGCTACTTCGTAAGATACATGCGAGTGCCCTCACAGGCAATGGCCTAGACCATCTCAAGTCGTTTCTCCTCATTCATGGCCTGACCAGTTGCCGTCGGCGCTGTAAAAATGGGAAAGCGGCCAGACCTGCCCAAACGGGCTCTCCCAGAAGCCCCCTACACTAGGCTTTACGGCAAAGGGTATCATAGCCCATTTGTTACTGTCCCCTCTTTCTTTGTCTCTTTCCATTTCTGATTGGGGACCAGCCCTCTCTGACTCTTTCCCTTGAAGCGGTCGCGAGCTTTCCCATGCATCATTCAGGCCACCGCAGCCTAGCGCACTGGCTTTTGCCCATCGTTCTTGCCCTCCCAGACCCTCTATCCCCCCCTTCCTTCGTGCCTGCCCAGTTCAGCCCATGCTCCTGCCGTGCTTGTCACCTCAACAAGGGAGACTGAGATAGACGGGTCTAGGCTGCTAGTACCCGGGTGTGTCTTCGCACACCGCCAACTACCGATGACTGTGGGCCTGGCCAGAATCGAGCGGCATTTAGTCAGAGTGAGAGCGTGTGGCAGAGGAACGGCATCCTATTCGCGAACTGCACGGCAAGCCACGGCCGGAACCAGTTTCGGCGAAAAAGGGGATGTGCGACGCTGGCAAGCTGGGCTTTGGGAGGGTTGGATTTTTTCCCATCTTTGTTCGTATTGTCGGTTGCTCTTTCTCTTTTTCTCTTTTTCTTCGTTTCGTCGGCACGACCGCGGCCTGAGAACGGCAGGTGCGAACTGCAATGGCCGTCAAAGTAGCGGTGGCATGCGTCATTGATGCACAGCGAATTGTGATTGCTGCCCCAGCGCGGCATATAAAAAGTATGCGGTGTCGGGCATGTTTTCCCCCAATCAACGTCGTCGATGGAGGATCGCAGGACCTCGCCCATTTCCCCTACTAAGCCTATGTAACACATTTGTATGGACAATCTCGACGTGTGCAGGTGTGCTACGGCATTCTTTGCATGCATACCGCACATCCGGAGTCTCTGTGTCTTGGCATCAGCCGCACAATGTACGGGGTCTGGGCCAGACAATTTGGTGGGTCTCACTAATGTACCTCTAGGTATCGTAGCGCCAAAATAAAGCAAGAGACGACCCGAAGGTACAGCCCTGAAGCCACGTTGGCGACTGGCTGTGAGTGGTCGCCGGGAGCGCCCCTAGGGGGCTTGAGCTTGGCTGTCGCGAGTTCCATCGCTTTTGCACCAAGATCCTCGAAGCTACGCCAACGACGACGCAACGCACGATCACTGCCAACTAGCCAGCTTCTGTTGCGACAGCCTTACGAGACACACGACAAGGGCACAGCTCGAGAACGCATACTTATCGCTCCCTCCACCCTCCTACAAATACGACACCATGGCCGACCAGCTGCTGGACCAGATTCGGGACGTCGCCGAAGGGCAGATTGTATGTTGGACGGACGTCATACCCGAGCGCGACCTCATGGAGTTGCATAGTTGAGAACCACAAGCGCTAACTTCGTCGCAGGACTTTGAGGGCCAGAGGCTCTGCGATACGCTGGCGACCATCCTCCTCTGCACTGTCGGCGTACGTGGCCTTCATGACCTCCCTCTTACCTCTCAATATGGTCATCCTTCGTTTTGCTAACACAACTTCTGTGGTGCAGGCCATCACCTTCGTCGTCGGCTACATCCTGCAGGACATCAAGCTCTCGGTCTACATCGCGCTCGGCGGCACCGTCCTCACCTTCCTTGCCATCATCCCGCCCTGGCCCTTCTTCAACAAGAACCCCGTCAAGTGGCTCCCGGTCGGCGGAGGCGGCAGCAGCCAGAACATCAGCATACCGCAGACGATCGTTGTCGACGAGAAGGCGATTCGCTGAACCCAACATGCACAGCGGAGAGCAAAAGGACGGCAGGCATGTCCTGATCTGGCAGCAGAGTACAACGTGCAAGGGCCCAACACATGAGGCACTGTACATGGCAAACGAGACATTTGTTTGATGCGAAGCGAAATGGATTTTTATAAAACACTGAGAAAAATACAAGCATAACGAAGTCATAACACTGTTTTATCGTTCGGCAGCACGCCCACTGTCGCCCGGCGGGACGATGGCGATGCAAATCGTCGCATCTGTTCCGCTGTCTGGTGCGCTTGGTGAACAGTAGTTCCACCTGGGCCATGCCTAACAAGCCGTTGCAGTACACTCATGCCTGCCACGAGCCTACCGATGTTCCTTTGTCTGATACCTCTCTTCTGCCAGCCTCGACAGTGCACAGGGGTCGATGCCCGTGCCTTCCGATTCTATCGCTGCACGCCTGCAGTTTACAGCTTCGCACTCGGACAAGGCTTCGAGAGGAAAAGCGTCGCGCGCTCGTCGCTTCTTTAACGGCCGTACTTCTGGAACTCCCAGTCTCGGTTGTCGAGCGGGCACACCTGGCGGGCCTTGAGCCAACGGGAAATGCAATGGAAGTGGAATGCGTGCTTTAAAAAAGGGTTAGCAAAGATCGCGGAGTAGTATTCCGAGGGAGGGGGACGTACGTTGCAGATGCCCCAGGCAACGGTACACTCCTCGCTGGTAGCGGACGACTGGTTCGCCTGACATTCTATACCTGACCAAGGAGAAAGACAAGCAGTTAGCAGGCAGTCATAGTCGGGAGGGAGGCTGAAAATGTGACCAGTGACGGCACTACTTACACAAATCCATGATGTGGTTTCTGCAGATGGCGCAGTTGTCGACGACAATGTCCCATGCCCACAGGGCGACGGCGTTCCACTTCTTCACCTCGAAGCGCTTCTTGTCATCGAGGGCCTTGCTGGACTCGCCGGCAACGCCGGTCTTCTTCTTCACAACGGCACCCGATGGCGGTGCGTCAGCCATGTCGACGTCGGCCATTTTGTGTACACTGGTGAGGGCGGAGTCGGTTGAAATGGTGGTATGTCGGTCTATTACTATCTTGAGAGTTAGCCATCATGCGATCAACAAGCCGCCGGAAGTGGACAGAACAAGGATGAGGCCAGCTCCCCGGGGAAGACGATGCTCTTTGTCTGGTGCACAAGCAACAGGCAGCATCCCCAAGCTACGGAGAAGCTTTGGCCTGCCTGTCGCCAGGTCGCCGTCTCGGACTGCGTCCACTCGCTTCCTCCATCCAAATTGGCTTACCAGCTTGCTGATGCTCTCGTGATGGCCTTCAGAAGGCTGTTGCGCAGGGTCGACTCGGACTGGCGGTCCACAGGTAGTTAAAAATGGGGCTTACTTGAAAATCGAGGAAAGAGGAGGGTATTGACGTGAATCGGTGTGCAAAGGTGAAGAAATCGTGGGATGGTTGGATCGTGTGTGGTCGACAAGGCCGCCGAATTCCGTGAAGGCAAGCAAGGCCAGCCCCGCTGTTCACCAGAAAGTGCTATCGATTTGCCGCCGTAGGTGAATGGAGGCGGTCTAGCTGGGGAGTGGCGGGGGCTTTGTCAGGCGGGAAGGCACGCAGTATTGTTGCTCCGTTCAGGGCCTCCTCGCAGGCATCCATCAAGGTTGGCCAGGGCCCTGACTCCTGGTTAGGCGGCCGTTTGGCACAGGCCCTTTGTTCCTTCTGTCGCCAGCTGGCGGCGGCTATTGCCTATTGGTCGGCCCAACCACGCCTGAACGTTCGCCGCTCCCAATGGGTGCCCTATTAATATGACGGGCCTGATAACGGTGGTCAGCGTAATAGTGCTGAAAACTGACAAATTGCGCCTTCGGCGCACGCTAAAAGCCAGAAAAGGATGCCCCGCCACTGCGCCTGTGTGACTCCACGGCAACAAACAAATTCCGTGCCTTGCCAATCCGCCTTGTAGCGCAAATGGCGTGGCATTCCGTTTACTTTGACAAGCGCCATGAGCTCCTTCCCAGCCGCCCTCCCCCTCCTTCGATCGCTCTTTCCGCCCTTTGCACTTCTTCCTCTGGCTGTTCTGACGATTCATATTTCTTCCTCCGACGCCTCAACACTCATTCTTCTCCCTCCTCAAACAACCACAGGCCTCCCTCACGCATACACCGCCGGCCTTTCATTCTCTTCCGCCCTCCCACCTTATCACGGTATGTCCATCTATCCCTGCTTCCACACGTCCTCCCAGCATGAGAACGCGCAGCTTATCGTGTATGCGACAAGAAACAGTATTACTCTCACCACCCCTCGTTTTGACAACAACCAGCTTTCTGCTGTCCGCGACATCGACCTTATCTTCTCTACCTCAGCGCACGCCGAGTTAGCCCCAAGCGGTTATTTGACGCCCTCGGTCTTCCTCTCTGCCGGCGGCTCCGACGAAAGCACTTCCTCAGTTCAGACTGAACCGGATCCTTCTCGACTCTTTCCTACAGACTCTATGCCACCAAGCAGCTTATTATCTTTTCAAGCATTACAACAGCCCACCGGCGGCCCAATAGATTACCTTTCTCTCGGTCGCTTATAGACCATTATCCTTACCTCGCCACAACAAGCCGACATCCACATCTGCCTCTCATGCCGGACCCCCCACCTGCGCAGGTGAAGCAAACGCCGAACCGCCGCAAACCTGGCACCGGCAATCGCCGGCCCAACCGCAAGAACTACGCCTCTGAAAACGATGTGGCCAAGGCGGATCCCAGCTTCCAGCCAGACTTTGCCCACCGCAACAACAAGAAGAACAACAATGGCGGCGGCGGCGGTCCAACAACGCCCCAGAAGCCCCAGAAGAATCCCGCCCCCTCGAAAAGCCCGGCACCCGGCTCACATGCTGTCTCTGGCAAGGCCGGCAACCGTAACAACAGAAACCAGCCAAGCAACAACCCGACGTCTCCTCCCGCCAAGTCCGGTCGGCGCACACCTCCCCAGACCACCGGTCCAAAGCCTACAGGAGCCGCTGCCTCTGTCGCGGCCTTTGCCGGTGCAACATTCCACGCCTCGCCTGCTCCATCCTCCCTGCCGCTGCCTAGCTTTTTCACAAAGACAAACTCGCCGGGGACACCTAGTGCCCGCCCTGCGAGCGGCCTAAGCCAACAGCCATCGCCGCCTGCCTCGGATACCGAATTGCCATCTGCTACTGCAACAAATGGAACTGGTGAATTGTCTGCGGGTGGCCGGAACCCTCTTTTCCCTACCGGCGGCGCTAGAATCCCGCCACCTCGGGACGAGTCCCCTCTAGACCTTCTTTTCCAGGCCGACCGGGCAGAGAAGGAGAGGAATCGGCGAGCAAGCTCGGCCAACATCTACGGAGCCCCCGTAGGGCCTTTCTCCCCACCTCTCCAGTCCCAAGCACTGGCAGATAACGCCAACAGCAACACCTTTCCCCGCGACTTCGCACAACAGCAACAGCAGCAGCAGCAGTCGACACGGCGGCCTGGTCCGACTCTGCGCACTTCGTCTTCGGGTATATCGGCCGCCGAACTCGACGGCACGCCTGGTCAGCCCATCGGGCCGGCCTTTGCCACGCCATTCCAGGACCGGATTCGCGCCGCTCGCCCGGCCGAAGGTAAAGGCCCCTCCGGTGCGGGTGCACCGTCGGGATTCCGAGACCTTGCAGCTGGAACTGCGCCCTCCCCATTTTCCGGTGGCCCGTACAACCAACAACCTGCTGCGGCCAACGTGGATGACCGCAGCGAGGCCCTGAAAAGATTCCTTTTCTCGAAGACGGGCGCGCCTGCGTCGTCGTCATCCGCACACCCCACTGGATCTGCGCCTACGACCCCGACGCGCTATCCTGGCCCCCCGGGAGGCGTGCCACAACCGCCCATGTACGGCGGCTCGCCCTACCAGAACATGTATTCTACGTCTTCTGTGCCTGGGACGCCAAGCCACCAGGGCTATCCCAACGGCCAGCCTCAGGCCACGCTTAACCGGCCAAACGGCAGCAAGAACGGCGGTTCTTCCAATATTGCGGCCATGGAGGACAGCCTTCGCCAGATCCTTAAGCTGGATTCACCCTTTGGCAACGGCGCTCCTTCACCCGGTATTTACCGCCAATCTTAGCGATCGGATCTCCTCTGACTCCGACTCGCTCGAGAGCAAAAGATCAAGTCATAGTGTCGAAATAGTCCTCATGTGCAGGGTATATTTGACCTGACTTCGATCTCCTCTAGCAGCACATTTATTTTACGCTGCGGCTAGTTGGTTATGAGTTTTTCTTTTCCGGTATTCTTTTCATTATCTGCTTGCTGTTTTATGCCTTTTCCTTTATTGCTTTTGCACTTTGATCGCATCCTTTTGAGGACAGGTCCTTTATTGCATTTGGGCGGAAACAAGGATGTCTTTCGACGGTTGCCAATTTTACATTGCGAGCGGCGTTTGCTTTTCTTTTGTTGCCGGTCAATCAGGATGTTTCCTGTGCTCTTTGTTTCCTGTGTCTTTCTGGCGCCTTGTTTTGATTTATATTTGTTGCTCTTCTCTTTTCTCTCTCTCTTTCTATAATTTCACGTTGCTCTCCTGCTCTTGTTTTCCTTCTTTCACCATTGTCTTTTATTGTCTTCTTCTCCCACTCTTTATTGTTTTTATTTGCCTCTTGATATCCCTTTCGTCTGTTATTCTGCCCCCTGCCAGCTACTGTGCTTGCTTAGCTTGGATTTTTTTCTGGTGTTTATACGTCAACAAATATGACGGTAGGCACATGGTCAAAAGGGGACCGGTGACGGGAGAGACGATACGGGTTTGACCTCTTGTTTTGTTATATCCCCCCGCACGCATATGTCTTCTAGCATGCTCTACTTTCATATTTCCTTTGTCATGACTTCTTTCTTCGCTTCTATTTTCCCTTTCTGTTTTTATGTCATTACTGTTTGCTATAATTTACTCGAGGCGGTCCGGAGCTCGGAAAGGGGATGCATTACTGGCACAGGTTTTGGGTCTTCGTTTCCATGGTCTGTTATGCGGTTCGGACAGGGTAGGTAAAGGTTCTGGAAAGGATATGGGACGATCTGACGGAGCGTGGCTATTTATGACGTCTGGGACCCGGGCACACGACTGCATCTGGAGTTTGTCAGGTTTCTTGTCTGCCCTTCTCAACTTTGAGCGTTGCAGTCCTTAGCCTTTGGCGAACTCGGACAGCTTGAGGCGTTTGGGGCCATTGGGGAGTCATCCAAGCGACAGGAGTTTTCTGTCTTGCTTTTGCATCTACACTTCGACACGCAACTGGCCTATTCGGGTTTGCCACCACACCTTGGGAGCAGGCTCTTCTTATTCGTTCTTGCTCCATTGCCGTGTGCTGCGCACATCGACAGCAGGAATAGCGACGGTTTTCATCAGCCAACGAAAACCTTATTTTCCACTTCAACTTTCGTGGAAGAGCAAGAGACAAGGTAGCGAGAATGGAGGATAGAGGAGCTGCGTCTATGTCCTCGAGGACATGACAGTGCATGGGGCAGTGTGACCCATATGAAAGCACGACAGAGCATCACACACTGACAAAAAAAGAAAAAAGAACAAAAAAATCCCAAAATAAAAAAACTTTGGGTGGTGGATGCATTGAGGAGTTTGTTTGCGCCGAGGCGACAAAGCAATCTCTGAGAGACAAAGCGCCAATCATGTTTAGATAGCTATATCGCAATGCAAAGGAAACCCCCCATTTGCCATAACACGATCTTGTGAAATGTTGTAGTAGTGTTAATATGAATTGTAAAACGACGTAAAAGTGAATGTTTTTGTAAATCCGTCGATGCAGTATGACAGAAGCAGTGACTAATCTGCACGTGACCAATATTCTGATCAACAATCGACTTCTCCTACTCAAACCTTATTTACCAAAGTCCAGTTCCGCATTGTCAACACTGCAGCCATCGACCCCACGCCCAGACGAGTTCCGTGTAAAAAAATAGTGAATATCGCCGCATGGAAACACCCTCTCAACAGAAATAGCATCCCCAGAGACGCTAACGGGATACTCACGGGGCGCTCTCCAGCAACTTGCAGTCACCCTCTTCCTATTCAGTGCGTGTCTCTCACTCCCATTTCCTCTCTCCTTCCCCTGTGTATCTCTCTGTTTATCTCTCCGCTGTGGCTGCTTGACTGTAGTTGGGTCTCGCCATTGCCAAAGCCCCGTCGATAAGCTACTTACTCAACCGTCCAAACTCTAGATATCGTCTCGCTTCGAACTCAAAGCAGTGAACTTTGTTGAATTTTAAAAAAAAAAATTGGTGTACAAATAGGCTAGATCTCCTCCCTCTCTCTTTTTTTCTTTCTTCTCCCGAAAAAAATGGATGAGCTGGCCTTGCGCCAGCTCAACGGGGGTGAAGATGAGGACGAAGCATTGCGGCGTGCCTTGGCCCTTTCCATGGGCGAAGCCGACGAGGCACCTGAAGCGAGCGGTAAGTTTTTCTGTGACCTGAATCTGATGAGAAGGCAAAGGGGGTATAGGAGGGGATGTAAATAAAAAGAAAGGGGCTCCGGCTAACATATCTCGAAAAAACCATCAGACAGTGCGGACGTTGATAATGGGCCAGGCGCCAGATCACGTGATCACGTGAGGTCATTATCGGATGCGACTACTGCGTCGACCGCGTCGACCGCGTCGCTAACGCCGCCGTCGGCCAGCAACGCTTCACCATCCAGAGCTTCAGACGACCCCACCAAACGAAGTGCAGCACCGACAGCACTGGCTGAAGTAGCCGTCACTTCCCCGCCTACTGCCACCTCAACAGCGGCGCCTGCCATGTCGCTGCTGAACCTGGACCGGAAGGCCATGGAAGCAGAGCGCCTTGCTCGCCGACAGAAAGCTCTGGAGACACAACAGGCCCAAAGCACTGCCATGTCGGAGGCAGGCGAAACCGGTGCCCAAGGAGGCTCGCTGCCAAAGGAGGAGCACCGTCTGGCTCAGTCGTGGAAGTTGCACTCGTCGCCCAAGAAGAGGAAGGCGGAAGACGACATTATTGTCATTGACGATGACGACGACGACGACCAAGAGAGCGACAAAAAGGAAGGCACAAAGGGAAACGACGACCAAACGAAACAAACACGCCATACCAACGCACCTGCTGCAAGACGACGCAAGATTGACTCAGAAAAAAGGGAAGAGGGCACATCAGCACCTGCCCTTGCATCCTCACATGCGCCGGGAAGTTCGAAGGTCCGGTCGGCCGGCCTTTCGGCTATGGCTGGCTCAACAGCTTCTTCAACGCAGCTTCCTTTCGCAAAAGGGGCCGTGAAAAAAACATGTGTGCGCGGCCAGACGCGGCGTGGTGACGACGTGACGATTGAGGAAATCTGGCAAAAGAACACTCTAGAATTGGCTGTACTCAGCTCCTTCCAGTGGGACGAAGACTGGATGATGTCACGACTGGACATGCATCGGACGCGCGTGATGCTAATTGCTTATGCAGTCGATGATCACCAGGTGCGTTCTATTTTCATTTTCTCTTTTTTTGCGTCAGCACCTTGAGACATCGGAAGCAGTTTTGTCAGTGCACTATTTGCCGATCTTCACGAGGAGGCGGAGCGCGGAGTCAAGGGTACGGCTTTGCTAGAGCCACCCCACCCCCTGCGACTTCGAAGAGCCTCGACTTAGTCGCGGGGGCACTGTGTACCTTTGGGGGAATACCCTCGAAAGTACTCTTCCCTTTCTCGGTTTGATTGTTTTGGATTGCGAGGTGAAAAGAGACTGAGGACGCTGTGCGGATGCTGTACTGACCTGGCATTATTTTGTTTGCAAGTAGAAAGAGCAAATGAAGGCGAATTCGCGCGGCAGCAACATCCGCTTCTGCTTTCCACCCATGCAGACGATGGGCTACATGCATTCGAAGCTGCAGCTGCTCAAGTTCCCGAGCCATCTGCGTATTGTCGTACCGACGGGAAACCTCGTCCCGTACGATTGGGGAGAGACAGGAACTCTTGAAAATGTGAGTGTTTTAATTTTGTGACAGGAAGGGAATCAAAAAAATGGGCAGGAAGGAGAAAGCCAAACCCAAACCCAAACACATTCCCTCGGATCTTTTCACGGAGTGTGGTTGCTATTTGGGCTCAATTTCTTGTCTTTGTTCTTTCCTGGGATTTTGACATTGGGTCACTCCTTCTTTTGAAATTATGTTCCAAAAAATTAACGAAAACATTACAGATGGTGTTTCTTATTGACCTTCCAAAATTGCCTAAAGGCAGTTCGATCGAAGGCACAGGCACGCCGTTTATGGAAGACCTATCCTACTTCCTCACGGCCCAAGGTGTCGATGCAGCGATGGTGCAGAGTCTGCGCAGCTACGACTTTACAGAGACCGCGCGATATGCCTTTGTTCACTCCATGTACGTGACCTCTAGGCTTTGTTTATTTCGGTTGTTTGAATTTGAATTTGATTATTTGTTTTGATTTACATTTTTTTTTAAACTGACCGACAATAGAGCCGGTTCTCACATGGACGAGTCGTGGAAGCGCACAGGGTACAGTGGCCTGGGTCGAGCCGTCAAGGCCATGGGCTGGACATCGAACAACCCCATTCAGGTCGATTACATTGTCAGTCTCGACTTCTGATTTTATTTCAAGGGACTTTTCTTTGTTTGTTTACTTTCCTGCAATGCTGACTTTTTTTTTTGCTTTGGCAGAGCGCTTCTGTGGGCTCCATCTCTGACGATCTGCTCAACGCATTGTACTATGCGTGCCAGGGTAGGTGGGCTGTCGCCGTCCTTCGTTCTTGCCCTTTTAAAGAAAAATAAACAAGACAAAAACAAAGAGAATCAAAATACTAACAAGGAATTTCTCAGGCGATTCTGGACTGAAGGAGCTCGAGTTGAGGACGAGCAAGCCTCGTGGTGCGAAGGGAAAGAGCGTTGCTACATCGTCGGCCGCACCTGCGAATCCGACCAGCCCCAAAAACTGTCTACGGTTGTACTTTCCGTCCCAGGAGACAGTAGAAAATAGCCTTGGGGGCAGGAATGTAAGTCCTTCTTCGGTTCTTCCTTCCCAGACTGATTTTGCTAGTTGACTGGGTATTTGTTTGTTGACTTTATTTTGTTCTTTCGCTCTTCAGAACGCAGGAACGATCTGTTTCCAGAAGAAGTGGTGGGACGCCACCACCTTCCCGCACACGATCCTTCGCGACGTACAGAGCGTACGCAAGGGTGTGTTGCTGCACACCAAGCTTCTGCTGGTCCGTACGGGAAGCAGCACGCAGGGAAACCAGCCTGGCCAGGCTGCCCGACCTCGCGGATGGGCCTACGTGGGTAGTGCAAACATGTCCGAGAGCGCATGGTGAGTGATAGCGATGCAGTTTTTGGGGCATCGGGAGCGATTCTGTTTTTTTCTTCTTCTCACTCTATCCCTACAATATACTAACATATTCATAAAGGGGTCGCGTTGTCAAGGATAGGGCGACGGGAAAGACGAAGATGACTTGCCGCAACTGGGAATGCGGCGTCTTGATCCCTGCGTCGGACGAAAGCGACCATGACCAGCTATCGTCGGCCACTATGGTAGAGGATACGAAAATGTTCGAAATCTTTCACAATGTACTACCAGTACCTATCTCGGCACCGGGCATCAAGTACAGCGTTGACTCGTCGACGGGCGAAAAGAGGCGACCTTGGTTTTTTTTGGAGGCGTGATGGATGACTCGGGCACATCGCGCTCCAGCGCGGTGGAGGAGGGGAGAATATTCTCCCCGTTTCCAGATGGGCGTTTCCAACCGACAGAGTAGCTAAAGGGCTGTTCAGTCATGCACATTACGGGATTTTCGGTCGTCACGAACAAAACAAATTGGCCGATAATAACCAGAAGCAACACTCATACCCCCCCTTTTGTACCCCCATTTACGAGAAACAAACTCCAAGAAGCATTTTCCAAGAACCCAAATCCAGTGATATTTCTATCGTGTAGAGAAAAATTCAAGCTTTCTATTCTTACCCATATCGTATCGCTTTTCCGTTGCTGTTTGTCTTTGTTTATCGGGCGATGTTTTGGTGAGGTACATATGACGCTAGTCCAAATTTGGTAGTATGTTTGTAAGGCACAAGCTAAGCAGCCAATCAGGACCACGCATTCTAGGCACCCCCTTTTTCGCCATATGACTGACGTTCTCAAATTCGGCAAACTTCAACGCAACTGCCGGGGCCAACGATCGCAGATACCTCGTTCAAAATTTCTGGATACCTTGGGTACATATTGAGGAAGGTATTCATGAAAAATTGGCATCGTCGTGCTCAGTTCGGCGGCCCTTTCGTCGCAAAAAACGAGAAGTGAATTTGATCAAGTTTGAATTGTTTGCGTCGCTTTTGATTTCACGAGTCTCCGTATTCAAAGCACCTCAATTTACCTGGCGCATATGGCCTTTCTAGGTGGGAAATGAACCATATATGGTCAAACTGCCCCGAATGTCCATCCATGCCAGAGCAGAGACCATGCTATGCCACGTCCTTTGCGCCTTCCTCTGCGGAGGTCAGTCGGTCTCTTCATCCACCTGCCTGCTTCTTCTGTCGTCTTTTCGGCTGAACGTTTAAAAATATTTTGTGCCAGAAAGAGAAGGAAGGCTCTGCGTAGAGCGGCATAACTGAAGTATCTACCACCGTGCGAGGAGGCGAGCAAGGGCGATCGTTGTTGTATACTCTCACACCCCCTCCCCCCCCCTTGTCCCGGCATCTTGGGACAGGTGTAGTCAGCCCTACCAACAGTATGCTTTCTCGAAATTATGATGCTATTGACTCTAGATCGTGAGTTATCCGTCCGGGTGCGATATGTGTAAGAGACATCTAAAAACAAACACAGTTGGTGCAAACTTTCACGTGCCCTCGTCCATGATCCCTCCCCGCTGAGTGTACGCGACAGCCAGCCATGTGTACGCTGTGCTGTTGCTCAGTAAACATGACGGTGCTGGGTGCTTTGGATGCATTCTGTCCTCTTTGAATCGTGAATAAGACCCCTTTCTCGTGAGTATAATAGTTGCGCTCTGCCTTCGTCCGTCTCTCCTTTGGGCCTTCTTTTTTTCCCTTCTTTTTTCTCCCTCCACAAATCTGAACACCGTCGTGTATAACCTGCTTCGTGTACTTCTATTCAAATCCCAGCTTTATACAAGATCTCAATAACCCTCAGATTCTGAGCTCCTACACACCACTCCCCTACCCGCACCCCCCACACAAACACCAAATCGACTTCAGTTTTCTACCTTGGGCTGCTCTCCAAGAATGGATTCATACGCTTTTCCTACACCCCTACAAGGGCTAGACCTTATGCCTTCTCAAGACGACCATATCCTCGACTATTTTAATGACCCTCTCTTCGACCTTATCGACAACTCTGTCGTCAACCCTTCCATCGACCCTCAGTTCCTACAGCTTAATCAACAGTCTCTCATAGCCGCGCCTTCGGCAGCTACAGACGTGGCCATGGCCGATGCCGCTTCCGCAGGGCTGCAAGGTCTACCTTATACAGCACCGCAAGGTCAAGATTTTTCAGGGCTGCAAGGTCTACCTTCTTCTGTAGCACCGCAAGATCAAGATTTTACAGGGCTGCAAGGTCTACCTTCTGCAGTACTGCGAAATCCGGCTTCTGCGAATATCTTTATAGGGAACAATAAATGGGAGGAAGATCAAGCTGCTGAAGAGCCGGGGCAAGATCAAGCTTCTGCCGAACAGCAAGATCAGGCTTCTGTGGAACAACAAGATCAACCGGCTGTCGCAGCCGTGCCAACGACAGCTACCGAATTAAATGGAGATGTGGCCATGCTTGATATCACTTCTACATCAAACCAGCAGGACCTATCCTTTTCGGAGAACGGTGTCAACAACGAAGATCATAATACTCTTGCTCGATCCTTCGGCACCAACATGTCAAAATGGGGGCTGGTCGATATACATTCAACTACGCGACCTTCCGATTCCACTTCTGGTCCGACGGCAGCGCCTTCTATACTGCCGCACCGACTGGCCCCCTTCCCCGAAGTCGCGGAATACTGGAGCCTTCCGACCTCGACCACGACGCAGTTCTCGATTCCCTCGTCGTTCCTGCCCACGGCCAGCGACTCCAAACATATGGGCCTCAGAGGAACGTACGTCCAGTCCCCTTCGGCCGCCGAAGCGATTATCGACCTAGTCCAGAGCGGAAAGATCCGGCGCGTAACTCAACGCGTGCAGGAGGCTGAAGTCGTCAGTGGATCCGTTTTCGTCTTCAAGGTCGGTGAAGCCATCACTCGCTGGACTGACAGTATGAATTGGACGGTGAGTCGCAAGGGCGACGGCCCTGGCGACATGGTCTACCGTGAGACCAACGGGACCAAATGTGAGGGTCGCGATGGATCCAAGATTTTCAAAGTGGCCAACCACATCCCTGTGACCAGAGAGAACGTTGGTTCCACGCTCCACCTGACCCCTGAGGAAGTGGACAACAGTGGTAATTCCCCCGCGGACATCGCTCAGCACCTCGTCTTCAGCCTGACCTCAGGTCGAGACCTCAAGACACGTGGCTTTGTTAAGCGTACGACTAAGGTCCTTCGAGATTCTGCTGGCAATCGCGTCTCTCGCGACTCCCCTTACATGACGCAGAGGGAAAAGAAGGAAGAGAAGGTAGAGCTGCCCTCCGGCTACTCCACGTACCATGTCATCTCGATCTATAAGATCCGTGACATCTGCAACGGGACGGTGAAGCCGTTTATGCCATAGTCGCGTCCCCTCCTCTTACCGTTGATGCCATTTTTGTGTTTCTTACCCCCCCCCTCTTCTTCTTCTTCTTCTGTGGTTGGTTTGCCTTTTGATTTTTGTTTTCGATTTTTGTTTTCGATTTGTTTTGTGCCTACTTACCTTCCTTCCTGCTTTGCGGCTTCCCCTCTTTTACCCTTGCCCTTGGCCACCAGCAAAAAAACAAAGCAGGAACACACGCACACACAAAAACCAAACAAACCCCGAAAATCAAAACAAACCAAAAAGCAACACAGCAAAAGTAGGAACGAAGTCAAAAACAACTAAGCAACACAGAACGGCCTTCACCCTCGACGCTCCTTTAGGATCGATGGGTGACAACGGTAAAGGGAGGGGGCGCGTTCCATACAAACCCACCTTGACTAGGTAACGACCTTTTCCTTTGTCTTTTCCTTTGTCTTTGTGTCTTTTCCTTTCTGTTTGTATGGTTACGTACCTACCTCTTATCTACTTTTGTATTTTTTTGTTTTTTGTTTTTTGTTTTCTTTTACTGTTTTCTGTTCTGTTCTCTGTTTTGCCCTTTTCTGTTCTCTGTATTGCTTTCCCAAACACCAAAAAAAAAAGAAAAAAAGAAACACGGACCCCCCTTCCCCCCAGAACACCAAAAAATATAAATGTATAGTTATCCTACTTTCTTTTTTTTAAAAAAAGGGGGGGCATCGAGAAGGTCTTCCCTTACTATAGAACCTAGATAGTAAGGCCAAAGTTTGGCTTGGGGTGTCTTGGGCCTATGCCTTGCTGTAAGCAGCCAGCAAGTTATAAGGTCTAAGAGCCACACCACTGCCCGGTGTCTCCCTAAAAAAAAAAACCAAAAAAAAAACCTGTCTTTCGATGCACAACGTGAATGTGATATGTAAACAACCTAGACAATTGGTCATTACCTTGATTTTTCTCTATTGCACGCTCTAACATGGCAAACTAGGTAATGTATTCAAGTATCCAAGTAATCCAAATAGGCGTAATGCATGGATCGTAGAGAACATGCTAGGCAGCTTGTTTTGCAAAGAGCTCCTTTCAAACTAGAACATGAAAGTTTCGAGACTATCTGCTAGAATGGACTACCCAATCCCCAGCCTCTTCTATCTCCTATCTCCCCGCTTCGTTTGTTCCTCGAAATGTTGTCTCTAGAGGTTTCTTCTTCCTGTCTCATTTTTACCCCAGCCTGCAAACCGAGCAACTAATATCCTGCCACTGCTGAACACTACCACCTCGTCACTCTCGGAATACTCCGTATATTTTCTGGCCTTCAGTCTCACCCAATCTCCTTTCTCTTAATATGCGTAGCCTTGTGTCGTACGACGTAGTCCATTCCGTCTTCCGTCCGATCTTGACCCGTACAACCCTTGTCGCCGCCACACGGTGGCCCATACACTGACTTGGGGTAAAGCAAAACTTTACATAAATGCAAAGGAAAGTAGGTTGGAATTTTCTATTATTTTATTTATGTATTTTCCCTAGAGTAACAAGCTAGTTTTATCGCTCGTTTAGATCGACTAACAGTAGATTTAGTGGAATTCAAAACATCACGTGACCTAATTTGTTACGACGACGTTGGAGGTGCGACTTCCACGTGGGTCCAGTCCCGAACAAACGCCATCGGCGGGAAGTAGCACTTGGAGAAAAAATCGCGTTCTTGGGAGTCGTTATCTTATCGCGACTTGTTAATTTGAAGCCTGCAAAAACGTCACCCCCAGCGACAGAAGCTGTATTCCAATCTCGAAATTCGCAAATTGACTGATTTTGCATCAACTTTATCTTTTCTATTTTCAATAGGATACATGAAGACGGCACGACAAACCCTGCCTCTCCGGCAGCGCCTTTCGAGCTTTTGCTCGCCCCTGGAGCACCGATGCCAACCAAACCGACCAACAGCGATGCGATACCAGCGGTGGACGGCCCGCGCATTAGGGGCACAGAGGCGCGGCTTTGCAGATGTGGCGTCCGGTTCACGACCTCCGTTTGACGTGGTGGTCGTCGGCGGCGGCCATGCCGGTGCCGAGGCGTGCGCGGCGGCGGCGCGGTCTGGCGCGCGGACGGCGCTGATCACACCGAAGCTGGACAACCTGGGCGTGTGCTCGTGCAATCCGAGCTTTGGCGGCATCGGCAAGGGCACCATTCTGAGGGAGATTGACGCAATGGACGGACTGGCGGGCCGCATCATCGACCGGGCGGGCGTGCAGTTCCGGGTGCTGAACCGGCGCAAGGGCCCGGCCGTCTGGGGCCCGCGGGCACAAATTGACCGCGCGCTGTACAAGGAGTACATGCGCGCCGAGCTCGAAACGTACCCAAACTTGTCGATTGTGGAGGGCAGCGTGTCGGACATTGTGGTTGCGGCGACAGAAGAGAGCACAGCAACCAACGACAGCGACAGCACGGCCGCCCGCAGCCGCATCACGGGCGTGCGCCTCGAGTCGGGCGAGGTGCTACCGACAACCCAGGTCATCATCACGACAGGCACATTCCTGGGCGGCGAGATCCACATTGGCCTCGAAGCCTACCCCTCGGGCCGCATGGGCGAGGCGGCCACCTTTGGGCTGAGCCGCTCGCTGCGCGAGGCTGGGTTCCAGCTGGGCCGCCTCAAGACAGGCACACCACCACGGCTTGACCGCAAGACAATCGACTTTGGCATTCTCGAGGAGCAGCCGGGCGACGAGCCGCCGATGCCGTTCAGCTACCTCAACGACCGCGTGGCCGTCGACGGCCACCAGCTGCTCTGCCACGCCACGTACACCAACGCGGCAACACATGACGTTGTGCGCGCCAACCTCGACAAGACCATCCACATCCGCGAGACCGTCAAGGGCCCGCGCTACTGCCCGTCGCTCGAGTCCAAGATCATCCGCTTCGGCCACAAGGAGCGCCACATTGTGTGGCTCGAGCCCGAGGGCTTCGACAACGACGTCATCTACCCCAACGGCCTGTCCATGACGGTGCCGGCCGAGGCGCAGGAGCAGCTGCTGCGCACGATCCGCGGTCTCGAGCAGGTGACGATGCTACAGCCCGGCTACGGCGTCGAGTACGACTACGTGGACCCGCGCAGCCTCAAAGCGACGCTCGAGACCAAGGCGATTGGTGGGCTGTACCTGGCGGGCCAGATCAACGGAACCACAGGCTACGAGGAGGCGGCTGGCCAGGGCATCGTGGCGGGCATCAACGCGGGCCGCGCGGCGCAGGGCCTGGCGGGCGTGCGGCTGTCGCGGGCCGACGGCTACATTGGCATCATGATCGACGATCTTATCACGAAGGGCGTGTCGGAGCCGTACCGCATGTTCACGTCGCGGTCCGAGTTCCGCATCAGCGCGCGCTTCGACAACGCCGACGAGCGGCTGACCGAAAAGGCGCGCGTG
This sequence comes from Sporothrix inflata, assembly GCA_021396225.1. Lineage (NCBI taxonomy): Eukaryota > Fungi > Ascomycota > Sordariomycetes > Ophiostomatales > Ophiostomataceae > Sporothrix > Sporothrix inflata. The sequence continues at coordinate 310,669 of WNYF01000022.1, forward strand.
TGGGGCGTCGTCGGCGACCGCCGCTGGGACCGCTACTGCACGGACCGCGACCAGACCGCCACGCTGACGGACCTGTTGCGCGGCGTCGTCATGAGCGCGCCCGCGTGGCAGCGCCTGGGCTTCAACGTGCGCGACGACACCAAGATGCGCAACGGCCTCGACATGATGCGCGTGACGGGCGTCGCGGGCGTTGACGACCTGTTGGCGCGCGGCGCCGTGCCCAACGGCGAGGCCGTCCTGGACAACTTCCCGCCACACGTGCGCCGCCGCGTGGCGATCCACGCGCAGTATGCGCCCTATGAGGCGGCCCAGCTCGCCGAGCGATCGCGCGTGGCGCGTGACGAGGCGCTACAGCTGCCGACCGACCTGGACTACGAAACGGTCTTGGGCCTGAGCATCGTGGAGAGGGCGACGCTGACTGCAACGCGGCCCGAGACGCTGGCCCAGGCGCGGCGCCTCGAGGGCATGACGCCCGCTGGGTGCGTCAAGCTGCTCAAATACGTGAGCCGCGTGCAAGGAGCCCGCGCTGTGGAGGAAGGGGCCGTCCTAGCGTCGGCTGATGGCGATATGGCGACGGTCGACGCCGAGGCGCGCGCAGCCGATCTATAGAGAAGGAAGATGGAGCGATCTGTACGATATACAACGACGACATGGACATTACATAAAAGCATTTGGGACTGGCGTCGGCCGGAGTTTTGATATACTCCTTTTTTTCTTTATACTTTTTTTTATATTCCAATGACAAAATGATGAAGCTATAATACAATGCAAGATAAATGACGCCCCTGCTCCTTTTCCCCGTAATTGGGTCGCCTCCGGTACTTTTGTTTCCTTTTTCAACCAACTCCTATGTTCTACTTCACCATCATGACATGTGCAGTCTCTCCTCATGGGGTCTTGGACTTTTGTGTCAGGATCTTGACGGCGTCCTTGCTGTACACGTAGCTCGCGCCGCTCCACACCGTCGTCACCGCCACAATGTACTGCAGCACCGTCAGCGCTGGCGCCAAATCATAAGGCCCGCCTAGGAACGTCGCCGCCGCACCTGTGCTCGCCGCCAGCACGGGCGCCGCCGTCGTCACGCCCATCAGCGCCAGCTGCAAGAACGTGTTGTACTTGCTAATCGTCGTCGGCCGCACCTCGGCCGATGGCAGCGAAAAGTCCCAGTAGCGCGCAAACGTCTTGGGCGGCGGCAGCGACACCCAGCGGTAGTAGATGGCGGCCACGCCCAGCCCCGCGTCGCGGCCCAGAATCAGCACGGCCAGCCACATGGGCAGCCCGCCCTGCGCGGCCAGGCTGACGGCCAGCACGGTCATGAGCACCTTGTCGGCCATGGGGTCGAGCACGCTGCCGACGACGGTGTGCAGGTTCCAGCGGCGCGCGATCCAGCCATCCAACAAGTCCGTGACAGCCGCCGCGGTGAGAAGAGACAGGGCCCAGCCGGGCTGGTCGGCGACAATCAGGTAGCCGACAAAGGGCGCGGCGATGAGGCGAGCGACAGTGAGGAAGTTGGGAACGGTGTAGATGTTCTCGTGGCGGGTGGTGGTGGTGGGTGGAAGAGTGGGGGAAGAAGAGGCGGAAGACGGCGTGGGTGGTGAAGAAGAACCCTTGTCAGACAGCAGACGCACATCCTGCCGTTGCCGGCGCAAAGCGCCCGACAAAAGACCCGGGAAGAGCAGCCGGCGCCGAACGGCTGGAGCACGTGACTGAGAGCCGGCCGCCGAAGACAAGGCGTGGAGTGGCGTGACAGCCGACACGGTCGACAATGGCCTTGCCTGCTGGTTCGGCGCCTGTGTCAGGGGCAGCGGCCATACCGAGGCCAGCGTCAAGGGCGACAGCGACGACGATGACGACGTCAACGATGCTGCAATGACGGTCGCTGTCCTCCGGCTGCCCCGGCCGCAGCCCGTTGTCGAGAGTCTCAGCATTGTCTGCCTGGGTGGCTAGGCGGGGGTTCGGCGACACAACGGGCCTTGGCGGGTGTCTTGTCAGATTGCCGGCGCTCGGTTGTTGTGGTCGTGTGCCCGTGGCCCGTCCAGAGAACGTATGACGCAAACGAGTGAAAAATCGGGATGCAGGTTCCTAGAGAGGAGTCGGTCCAGTAGGCTCGCACCTGCCCCGGAGGTAAGAAAATTTTAGGGCGCCGTTCACTGGCTGCAGGCAATGGCGAGAGGAGGCTACCGCCAAAGTGGGTGGGTGTCTGGGGCTAGCGCGCAGGCGGGTACTAGTGGGCCTGGGCCAGCCTTGTCAAGCCGCCTGGCAGTGAACGCCAACAAAAGGGTCGAACGGCCCAAGACAGGCCGCATCTTGTGAAACGAAATCGCGACGTAAAAAGATGGACATGTTCCCCTCGACTCGTACTCTTGATTAGACGTATGGAAGCTGTTTGTGTAGCAGGCTAAAACAAAACTGTAAAAATAAAAAATAAAAATGAAAGAAAACAAACGCCATCCCAGGAAGACAGCCCCCACGTACAATTTATACCACTCCAAGTCTACTCCAGTCCATCTCTATCTACCGCCGCCCAATCTCCTTGCGTAGCCGTCCTGCTGCTGTCGTCGGCGGCGGTTCGGGCCATGATGACACCGCGTCGTCCACCTCGTCCCAGAAGCTGTCGGCGTTGTGGATCGTCGTGCCGCCCAGCACAATGCGCACGCCCGGCGTCGACTCGTTGAGGCTGGCCACCGTCTTGGCCTCCTCGTACGTCGCGCCGCCGATCATGAAGACAATAATGTCCTGCGGCTTGTCGCGCGTCGACCCGCCGCCGTCGACAAACGGATACTGCTGCTCGCGCAGCCGGCCCTTGATGAGGTTTTGGAGCGTCGTCTCGAGCAGCGGCGTGTGCATCGTGTACACATTGTCCACGCCCTTGAGGCCGCGCAGGGCCTTGGCGCCGCCCGCAAAGATGCCCGACGACTCGAAAATGTCCGCGATGCCGCCTGCGCCCGCGCCGCTGCCGCCGGCGGCCGTGTGCTGCAGCGAGTGCTGGAAGGCGAGCAGCTTGGCCACGAGGTCGGCCTTGCGCTGGGGCACGTTGCCGGCCGCCGTCAGCAGGTCCACGAGAATCGCCAGGTTTGTCTGGCCCTGCTTCTCATAGCGTAGGGCGTACAGGGCCACCAGGCCGACCTTGGCGTCGGCCGACACGGACGGCTTCTGGATCAGAGTTTGGACGGTCTAAAGAGGCGGTTAGCATTGCGGCGCGAATGGTGTACAAAATGGATGCTGTTAGGGACCTACCTTCAAGTCTGCTGCATGGTTTTCGTTGCAGGCTAGGCTCTGCTCGCACTCGCTAACCTCAAGCAGGTCCTCCTGGCCCACGCGACGGCTCAGCTCGGAGATCAGGTGCACATGCTTGCTGACGTTGCCCGACAGCTTGCGGAACTCGGGGTACTCCTCGACGAAGCGCTTCATGTCGGCAATCGACTCGAGGTTCTCGTTGTTCTTGTGCTTGGACTGGAACTGCTCCACGTAGTCCTTGACGTTGGAGCCCAGGTCGCCAAAGTTGAGGTACATGTTCTTTTTGAAGAACGGGTCCTGGTCCTGCGACAGCACAATCTCGCGCAGATCGGGGCCCGGGTCTGACGACGGGCCAGCAGCCGCGCCGGTCGCGCCCGCGGGGCCGCTGCTCTTGGCCTGCAGGTCCACGCGCCCGTTGCGGATGCCAAACAGCTGGTGCACCATCGCCTGGTACGTCCACTGCGTCAGCAGCGGCGTCACGGCGTCCTCGCGTCGATCCAAAATCAGCAGGATGGGCGGCGTGTCGACGGCCCGGAAGTCAAACAGCTGCTGTTCTTCTTGTGTGATGCGGTACCGCACCTCGGTGGCCAGCTTCTTGGCCAGCAGGCTGCTCTTGGCGTACCGGATCAGCGGCTTCTTCTTGAGCGCCAGCAGCGCCGCCAGCACGCCCTCCGTCGACCGCTGCAGCGCATCCGCGTTCCAGGCGTCCGACGTCGCGCCCCACACGTGCGTGATCAGGCTGCTCGTCGACGTGCGGCCGAGGTCAAGCGTAAAGAGGTCCGGGTTGATGACCACAAAGTCGGCAAAGTACTCTTGCACGCGCTTGACCACCTCGTGGTCGTCGGCCTCGGCGAGCCGCTCCATCGACGACTTTTTCACCACATTGCTGAAGAACAGGTTGTATTCGCCGTAGCGCGGATCGCGCAGCTCCTCGACGAGCAGCTGGATCGAGTCGGCCGACGGCCGCACAAAGCAGTAGCAGCGCAGGTGGCGCATCTTCTCGCGGTTGGCGTTGTCGAGCCGGTCGATCAGGTACACCTCGTGGTTCAGGAGCGTGGACTGTGTGGCCGCCGTCGACACGATGGGCACCGTCTCGCGGTCCAGCAACAGAATCTTCATCTTGGCCGAGATGGTCGCCGACGCTGCCGCCGAGGACCCCGCGCCGGGGGCGTCGCCGGCCGTCACCATCTTGCCGACATAACCGGACACGGCCTGCACGACGTCCATGGCGGAGATGTGTGTGTGTGAAGACTAGATGGAGTGGGTGAGGAGGAAATGGGGTCGGATAGGAAAGGGCGTCGGATCCGGATGGATCGGGGGTCGTCGCTGATTGCTGTAGCGGCTCAGCAACCGGACCGGAGCAGGCTGCCACCGCAGTGGTGCAAACAAACGTCGAGAGGAGAACGTAGGGAGCTTCGGGGGTGAGTGGTGTCGCTCGGTGTGCGGTGTGGGCGTCGAATTGGTGGGGAATGGATCGTGGGGGTGTGAGGAAAGCAAACGGCCGAGATGCGTTGCGACGATGCTGCACATGGAATCTGTCGCTGTATTGTCGCCTGTGACGTTCTGCCAGCCTGCGTCAGGTGGAACAGCTTAGCTTTGATGTAGCGGTACTTAAAATTCTAGCTGTAATATGTCGACTTGTATGTACTACTACAAGTCGATAAGATAAGCCCAAAACATAACTGGACTAGAATGCTGGACAAAGACCTGCTGGCTTTTGCACCACGTTTTGCTCCACCGCGCAAAACAACGACAGCTGAACAACGCCCAGCTCCAGTCTCCATGACACCGACACCATAGCGAGCCCCGTCGGCATCCCGACTGCCTCCGATACACCTCTCCTTTCTAACACACAACAATCAGAGTCTTGGCGTCCCTGTCTTGAGCGGCCATGGTCAAGGACGTCTGCCCGCCTCAGGCGGAGCCAGCGTGCGTCTTCCTTTCTTTTCTCTGCTCCTAACACAAGCTCTCCTCGGCTAACTTGAACCCTCTTTTGTCTGCTGCAGCTTCTCCTTCACCCAGGGCCTGATCGTCGGCCAGCTGTCCGTCGTCCTGCTCGTCGCTGCCTTCATCAAATTCTTCATCTTTGGCGACCCGCCCTCGGCCGAAACGGCCGCCTCACAACGAGCCTCGGAGCGGCGCTCGCGCACCGATGCCCACAGACAATCCCTCCTCACACTCCGCGCCTCGCAGCTTGACCAGCAGCGCAACAACCCTCAGGGCCACGGCCGGGGCCACGGCCACCAGTCCAGCAACGCCCATGATTTCCTGCAGCCACCATCGGCCGGTGCGGCCGGTGCGACGGGTACGCACCAACAGCAGCTCAACAACCGCCGCACGTCCAGCGTGCTCCGCCGCCCGCCCGTCCTCACGATTGGCTCCATCCTCAACAAGACGTACTACCGCGTCGACAGCCACCAGCCCGAGAGCCTGGACTGGTTCAACGTGCTCATTGCGCAGACCATTGCGCAGTTCCGCAACGACGCCCAGCACAACGACGCCATCCTCACATCACTCACCAAGGCGCTCAACGGCACGTCGCGGCCCGACTTTCTCGACGAGATCCGTGTCACGGAGCTGAGCCTGGGCGAGGACTTTCCCATCTTCAGCAACTGCCGCATCATCCCCGTGGACGAGGACGGATACGCAACGAATGCGGGTGTCGGTAGTGGTGGTGGTGGCGGCAGCGGGGGCGGAGCCGCCGGCCTCGCGGGTGCCACGCGGCTGCAGGCGCGTATGGACGTGGACCTGAGCGACATGATCACGCTGGCCGTCGAGACTAAACTGCTGCTCAACTACCCGCGGCGGCTGTCGGCCGTGCTGCCCGTCGCGCTGGCCGTGTCGGTCGTGCGGTTCAGCGGCACGCTGTCCGTCTCCTTTGTGCCGAGCAACCCGTCGCAGGCCACGCCCACCAAGATGATTTTTGCGTTTCTCGACGACTACCGCCTCGATTTCTCGATTCGCAGTTTGTTAGGCAGCCGCTCACGGCTGCAGGACGTGCCCAAGATTGCGCAGCTGATTGAGTCGCGGCTGCACCGCTGGTTCGACGAGCGGGCGGTTGAGCCGCGCTTCCAGGAGATTGAGCTGCCGAGTCTGTGGCCGCGCATGAAGAATGCGCGCGGTGGCGGCGCGGGCCCGCCGAGCGAGGACGTGTCCATGTCGGACGGGGGCGCACAGGCGGGTAGCAGTGGCGGTGCTGGTGCTGGTGCTGGTGCTGGCGCTGCTCGCACCGGCACGAACGCTGTGCCGACCAGCAGTAATGTTACTGGTCTTGCCGGTGTCTCCGGTGTTGCCGGGGCGGGTGTCGGTGCTGGACCGGGACCTGCCAACAGCGGCCTGGATGCACTGCGCCAAGGCCGGCCAGAGTCGCGGGACTCGCGCGATTCAGTCGCTACGAGAGACACGCGCGATCCCCGGCGCGAGGCCGAGACAGAAAGCTGGGTCGAGCGGCAAGTACCGCCCTCCTTGCACCAACACCAGTCGTCGCTGTCGTCCATTTCGACCGCTCAGGGGCAATCACACACATCCGGCTACGTGCCACATCACCAGCAGCACACATTGCGGCCGTCACAAGACTCGGTACGTTTCCGGCGGCGGTCACGGCCCGACGACGCGTTTTCCATGCCCGGGTCGCTTCCCGACATGAACATGGACCCGCACGGTTGAGGTGTACTCGATATCGGAGCCCAAATTCTAAATAAAATAAAATATACAACATATGAAGCCAGGAATAATTACGATTTTTTCTTAAAAAATTGGACAGAAAGAAAGAAAATAATTTTCAAGTCAAGGTGCGCACGGGTATTTTACAATTTCTTAGCTATCCCAACTCATGTACCACAGCGAGTGCTTTTATCAAACGGGTATATTTTCGGGAGTTTACGTCGGTACCATCACGGAGATATATGGTCTTAGACCGGTTGAAATAACTGGGCATTAGGGAAAAAACTTACTGTACAATTCATTCACACTCAAAAAGTAAGAATCGCCGTTTAGAGATCTATATAAACATATTGAAAAACAAAACCAAATAGTAAACTAAATAAGGCTATTTACCCTGATTCTTTCCGTCCTTTTAAACCCAACATAAAATGCACTTCTTGAAAGAGAGCGTCACGCTTAACCTCTTCCCTCTGTTCACCTCGCTATGCCTGTCCCGACACGCCTCTTTAGTGGAAAGACACCAGAGCCAGCGGGCTCTCGGTCTGCGACCACAGATGACGGTACCAATAGACGGCGCCCGCCACAAGGAGGACGTAGTAGGCAATGGTCCACAGCAGGTTGCCCTGGGACTGGGGCGGCTGCGCCGACGACGACGCCGTCGGCGGTGAATCACTGGCGCCCTCCGGGTTGCGCTGCACGCGGCCAAAGAAGCGCGGCAGGCCCATGCTGTTGCAGAAGCTGTGCACGACGCACACGGCCAGCAGGCTGCCCGTGCGCAGGTACAAAAACGTCGCGTAGCTGCCAAACAGCGTCGTGTACGCAAACTGGATCAGCGAGCGCGCCACGACCTGCACCTTGGGCACGCCCGGGTGCGTGACCGAAAACTCGTAGGCGTGGTGCAGGTGCGCGAGGCCAAACACAATGGGCGACAGCAGCACGGTGCGGTGCACGGGCGTGTGCGCCAGGAGCAGCGGCGGCACACCGGCCGCGCGGAACAGCACTTCCTCGGTGACGGGGCCCGCGACTAGGTTGCGCCAGTCGGCCCACTCGGCCAAAAAGTAGAGGGGACCGAACAGGCGGGGGCGCATGGACCCGTCGGCGCTCGCGAGGCCGGCCCAGGCGCGCCACCCGCGCTCGACGACCAAGTGCTCAAAGAGGGGGCCCAGAAACAGGCCCGCGGTCAGCAGAAGCGCATTCCAGGTCTCAGCCAAGCCCAGCGGGTAGTAGCCCATGAGGTGGAGGGCATCAAAGTTGAGCAGGCGCGTGCCGTCGCCGGGCTTGCCGTTGGTCGTGAGGAGCAGGAAAGTGACGACGGAGCAGATGGCGCAGCTCAGCGTGACGGACGCAATGCGCGCCCGAATGACGGAGGGGGCATCGCGTGAGAGGGAGGGCGAGGGCCGGGTCAGGCTGGAGAGGTAAAAGGGCGCGACGTAGATGACGGTATAGACGACCTGCGAGCAAGTAGGGGGTTAGGTACGATTCCTAGCAGAGGGGTAGGATTGTGGAGGAGACGCACCAGGAGAAAGACCGCCGTGCTGGTCGTAATGGGTGGCGGGATATCTTCTGCCAGCATAATTGTGGTTAGAGTGGAAGAACGTCGGCGATGCGATGTGAGGTAGACAAAAAGATCGGCAGAGGATTCGAGAGCCTTGTCAAGGATCGGGCTTTATAGAGACGAGGAGGCGATGCTGATAACCTACGTTTCTGCTTGTGGAAGATGTATTTATCGATGAGGCCCTGGACGGCCGGCATGGTGGGCAACGGAGGTGAAGATGGCAAAGCTCTTGGGGGGAGCTGTTTGGATGCGGCACTTTTGTTTCTTTGTCGTTAGCGAAGCTGTTGGAAGGGATGATGTTGCGATTTTGCGATCTGTGCTAACGCGCGCGCAAGACGCTCAATGGGAACAATGGCAAGAGCAATGCGTTGAAAGGGCGGCACAATACGAACAGATGCAGTGGACGAATGGGCGGAACGGGCGAACCCTCGGAAGTTGACGAGCTGTGTTCAAGATACGAGGGGAAGAAAGCAAGAAGACCACATACGATTGTACGATACAATGGGAAAGGCAGGCGCAAGGGACGGAACACGGGAAAATCTGCCGGGTTGTCAACTGGCGCTGGAAAAGGGACCCACCGGTCGCTCTGTTTCCCCTCCTGGCCTAGACTTCCTGGGGAAAGCACTCCCCTTGCTGTCTTCTAGACCTCGCTCGCTCTTTCCTTGCAAAGATAACCATGCAAACGAGGCTTCCTTTCACGAAGCTCGGCGGATTCCCCCTTCGCTCCTTCTTACTTTGTTTTGTTATGATGCGCGGGGCCTGGCCAATTGCAAAAATCGACATCGAAAATCGAGGATGGACTATCGTGGAAATGTTTGACGTACGAACGCCACCAAAATAGATATTTGTTTGTTTCGAGCTTGCGCGTCTTTGCGTCTTCCGAGTTTCTTCTCTTGTTTCTAGTTCTGCACGGCTTGTCCATAACACGGACCTACGACGTATGCGATACAACCTGGTTGCCGGATTCCGGCTCGGAAGTATGGTATGGCCTTCTCTCTTCGCTCTTCCTGTTTCTTCGCTTACTGTTCTTTTCGCTTTCTCTTCTGTCCTCCCTCGGCAGCCGGCGGCTCGCCTGTGCTCCGTTCGATGTAAGATACACCTGTTGTGCTCGCAGATGCTGTGCTCTGCTAGATCACGCGACCTGGCGTATCGCTAGAAGACGTTAGCGCCTAGAACGACCGGTTTACAGGGGCAGTCGTCTTTGCTGGACATATCTCACTGTGGAAGGAGAGCAGGGGAGAGTGACTGTTGAACAAGTCAAGCTTTCGTAACCCCCGAACAGGGGAAGCAAAAGGGGCTGAAAGGGGCTTGAAAGGGGATTTCTTCAGCTTTCTTCACCGTCTTTCTCCCCTATTTGTCCCCTGTGTGCTCTATTCCTCTTTGGCCACCGCCATGCAACGCTGCCCGACGTGGTCTGTCCAGGGCTCCTCCTTTTGCTCCATTCAGTGGACTCTTCCCCTGTATTTTTGGGGACCTGACAGGGCCTGTCGAGTGTTGGAGAAGGTGCTCCGAGAGGCTGGCCAGACCCTCGTCCCCTCTTGTTTTCTCACCCCACACTCGACGCGCCTGCCCCAATGGGCCAAACCCAAAACGCGTCTTTTCCACCTCGTGCTAATTAAACGCTTTGTACGCTAGTCCACACCGTACCTGATTTCTTGACGCGCCTGCCAGGATTATTTGTTCTCGACACCCCACAGAGCCGCGCTGGCAGTAGTTAGCGTATTGCTCCATGTAAGTCTTGTCTGCGTATCGCACGTACACATCAGTATCTTTTTTCTTCTCGTCGTGCTCAGCGCTTCTGTGAACACGCGGCAGCCAGAGAGTAGTCGACCTCCTCTTTGTGTCTTGGTCGCATGAAGTAGAACTAAGAGACCGGCGGCAGATGAGACCGAACAAGAAGCATAAGACATGACGATGGTCCAAACGTGGGTAAGGAGTAAATGAGGCCGCAGCAGAGGCCGCCGCAGCGAGGCCTGAAGTGCTTCGAGTAGGTAAGACAAGCAAGGCCGCAGAAGCTCGAAAGCTCAAATGCACGTTGCCGTCCAGAGACAGCACTGGACCTGGCGCCGCTCAAACGGGGATCGGCTCGCCGGCTGCAGCGTCTGTGCCGTTTGGGTTGGCGCTGCCATGCACGGCGGTCTTTCCCTCTTTCCCTCCCACAGCTTCCCACAGGCGGATCCCCTCCCAAAACCAGGTACGCCGACTGTTTGGCCCAGTGAGCCCAGTCGCTCTTGCCTCGCCTATGTCTACTTCGTTCTTGGCTACTTCCCTCTGTGCGGTCTTGCAGCAGCGTGCAGCTTCACTTTCCACCTTCATCTTACCATGGTCCGCTTTTCATGTAATCGCACAGGTCACTGTGCAGCGCAGCACTGCAGCTGCATACGAGTCCCCATCGTCCCCCAATCGTTTGTGTTATTTTTGTGTCGTGTTTGTTGTTAGTTTTGCGTCTTTTTTGTTTTGTTGATTTCCTGATTCTGTCTGTCTTGCTTCTTTTCCTTGTTCTCCTCGCCTTCCTGTTCGCCAGCTTCGTTTGTTTTGTTTACACATTCCACTGATGTGACGATGCGGCCGGTGGCTCCTGCATCATACACGCCCAGAGCGCCTTCTCATTACGGCAATGCATGGTACGTTCCTTCTTGATTCCTTGTTTGGTCTCTTGTCTCGGCCGACTTCTTTCCTTTTTTCTCTCTCGCTCTTTCCTTTTTGCCCTCCTCGCCCTCGTTGAGTTTGGTCGTCTCCGCTCTCGCCACATCTGCGCCATTGCGATGCGCTTGACAGACATTGTATTGCCGTCGGACGCCCCTAACTGCCATTACGCCGTAAGAAGACCGTATTCGTGCCGAGAACTGCTCTTTCCTTTGCAATATCGCAATGAACAGACAGCCGTTCTTTCCCTTTTCCGCGCCGCAATCCCACAGGCAAGAGCGATCTGGTCGTAATTGCTCTCTTTGCCACGCTTAAACGCGTAGAGTGGTCGTCCATCCGCCGGCGTCAATTTTGTCATGCACTCGGCTCTTTGCCCGCACCCACTTCTTTCCTTTTTTGAGTCTTCTTTTTTTCGTCCTGTCATCCTTTTTACCGTGCTCCAAACGGGGCACAATAGACAATGTCTCTGATCCCTCACACAACACGACCAAACAAGACAGCACTGGCCAACCGTCTGGCGCACGCGCGACCAGGGGGTACAGACGAATACATTCGGTCCCCACGGAACAAGGCGGGTTTCTCTGGGTCGTTATTCTGGGCCCTTTGCCCAGCGAGTCTCCAATTGGCAATACGCCAAAGCTGCGCCAAAAGCAAAGAGGGAAAAGTCCCCCCCAAGACTCCAAAACGAGACTTCCCAATCTGCTTTCCTGCACCCTTCCTGCAGGCGTGCTGCAGGTGCACTGCAGGTGCACCCCGTCAAATTAAACCGCTGCAGCTTTGTGGACAGTTGAATCTTCAGCACAAGGAGCATACGGCCACAACAGCGCACCTTTGCGCACCACTCGAGCCGCTCGCAATACAACGGTATCCGCCACCGTGTTGAGGCTGGCTCGCCAGTGGTCGACCAGCCCCCCAGACCACAGACGACCCAGACATTGCACTCCTGAGCGCTGCATGCTCAGGAGCGGTACTTGGTCCCCTGTGGGCCAATGGCGGCCGCGCTTGTGGCTCGCGATGCCACTGTCTCTCGTCTGGGTTGGTCGACTTGGACCGACTTGGCCAACACCCTGGTCGATGTCACAGGGTTTCGCGTGCCAGTTCTGAGGAGACAAGCACACAAGTGAACCAGCAGGGGGGCAAACTCTAAGCTTCTGGCACCGCGGCCGGATCTAGCCTGGCTCGCCTGGCTGGTGACTGGTAAGATACGAGTACACGTCCTCCTTTTCTTCTTATTTTTCCTCTTATTTTTTTTTTCTCCGTCGAGGATGGAGCGTGCTGGACGACGGTAAGACGTTGTTTTTTGTTTGCTCACTTGGCTGCTCTCTCGCGTCCCCCGTTTCTTTTTGACTGTTTCTCTCGTCCCGGTAGCTCGTCCTCCACTCGATCCTCCTTGGCTGCTTCCTGATATCTTGTGTGCCACCCACCTCGCTTTTTCTAAATCTTCTTTTCCTTCTTTCTCCTCCTCTCCTCGCCCTCCTCTTTCCTCCTCGCCAACTCGTCCATTCGTTCACTCGTTCCCGGCCCCGAAACAAGGCCGTTTCTGCAGCCTCTGCAGCCTCTCTCCTTTGTGCCTCGTTCTGTTCATACGGCTATCTGTCTGGGTCTGGATACACGCCCTATACACACCCTGCTCTCAGTGGCACGCCCTCCACCCCCATCTCGATTTTCGGTCGTTTTTCTTCTTTTCGTCTTTGTACTCCATACGTCGTCCTCCTAATACTCCAATACTCTCAATCGGCTCGTCTGTATGGTCCTTGGTCCCAGTACCCTTGATCAAAGATTAAGATTTCCTCCCACACCCACTTTCCCATTTAGCTGTTTTCTCGCCGCTCCCCTTGGCCTTTCGTCTCGATTTCCGTGGTACTCTATATCACAGCCTCTCTCCCATCCCACCTTCTCCCCTCGTCCCCTCGTCGTCGACAACCATATCCCACGCTTTTCCATTAAACCCCTGGTCAGCGCCCCCGACCTCCTCTCCTCGCTGTTCCCCATCATGCTATCTTGAGTATCAGCCGAGACGGAGACCGCCTTTCTCGCCGCCCACCTCCTCAAGACCAACTCCAACTCCCGCCGGCCCCCTGGCTCTCGCTGCGTGTTTGGTTGAACAGCTTGTTCAAACGTTTCCTCTCTGCTTCGTCTCCTATCTTTAATTATTTTTGACCGCTTCGTCACGACATTCCTTTTGGCTCTCCTCGCTTTCCTCCTGCGACCGCTTCTGTTTTATTTCTCTCTTCGTCAGACATCGTCCTTCTCTCCTGTCTTCTTCTACATTGCTTCTTTCTTTCCTTCTTTCTTTCTATCTTTCTTCTTCCCATCCAGCCTTCTACGCCCCAATCATTAATATCGACACCTTCCTTTATCCTACACCCCTCCCCTTGTTTGCCATATATCTGGATCTGCCTTAATTGCTATTCTTAATGCTTTTCATGCCTTACGTCTCTTCACTGCTTCCTTTCCCTTCTTGTTCACTCGCTTCGCTGCCTCCGTTTCCCACACACCCGGCCGCCGGCGCCTAATCTTTCAATCTTTCCTTCTCGCCCATATCGTGAACACGGCAGCAGCAGGCACGCCCTTGCTTGGCTACTCTATCCAGTCTCAGCCCAGACCAGCTTGAACGAGGCCCATGACCACGATTGCACGACCTTGACGACGACCACTTTAACGATTACGCTCACGAGAAAACGTCTTTTGTCTCTTGCGCTAGAATCGATCGGAGCACCAGCTCCCTTGTCTCCTTGTCCCCTCGCACCTTCTTAACCGCCCCCCCATCCACCCCACGGCTGGGCACATAAGAGCTTCGCATCCATATAAGAAGAAGCCGGGCTCCAGGCATCCCCCCTCCCCCTCCCCCATATCCACACCTGACCAGGCCTGCGATTTGGCTGTCCCATCGACCCTGGCCCCGACCTGGCACTCTGAAGCCTTTCGTTGCTCAGCTCGTTGGCACGCATTTCGTATTCACTCGAACGCTTTCTGGTTCCTCTCAGCTTTCAGCAACGACACACGATATCCGCCGCCTGGTGCGTTGCCATCCGCACCCTTCTCACCAGGGACCCCCCAACCAGCTGACCTTGGCCAAGCCGAAGGTGCTTGAGATCGACCCAGCTGGATCGCCGTTTTATTAGCCGGGCGCTGATAGAACTGGGCAACGCCTTGCCAGCTCGCCTTCCAGCCTAACTCTCGCAAACCGCGTCCGCATGAGCTTGAGATGGACGCCTCCCGGTATTGACCGCCCCACATCGTGGAACCCGGGCTCCAGCAACAGCAAGCAGCCCCAGGACGACTCCGCCTCGGCTGGGCCGAAGACGGCGGCGTCGTCGCAGCAGCTGAACGCCGGCGACGAAAACGACGAAAACGGCCAAAACGGCGGCCAAGCGCCGATCCGCATCATGTCCGGGTTTTCGGCACAACAACAACCCGACCGGGATCGCCAAAGGGACTGGAGCGGCCGCCGTGCCGCTCCACCACCGCTGCCCCTGCACGAGCGCAGTGCGTCCGAAAGCAATCGCTTGACTGACATTCGCATTGTGCCTTACTCGCCGCCCCGGCTCGACTCCGCGCAGCAGGAGGCCCAAGGCGCACAGCAATTGTCAGGCCCGGCTTCTGGGTCGCCCAGCAGCTCACCGCGACGCCGGCGACGGCAACGGCAGCGGCGACGGCGCTCCAAGGACTGCGACAACAATGGCAGCGACAGCAACGGCGGCGAAGACAGCGACCAGACGACGACCACGACGACCACAACGACGACCAGCAGGCGCATCAGCCGACCCACCAGTTGGGCTAGTCGCGGCAGTTGGGGCCCATCGACAGCTCTCGCAGGAGCAGCAGGAGCAGGCGCCTCGGCGTCCCCTTCAGCCTCGACCTCGGCCTCCCCTGCTCCCGGCAGCCCTGGTAGCAAGGCCAGCAGCAGCCGCACTGTTGTCAGTGGCAAGTCTGGGAAGACAGGGAAGGCCGGCCACTCTCACTCTGTGCTGTCCGAAAAATCGAGAAATTCGGTGATGGGCGCAAAATGGGCAAATGCGACAAGATCAGGATATGGAAATGACGGTAAGCCTCTGGATAAAGAGGGCTATGCAGCCAGCGGGCCGGGGTCTGCATTGTCGACGCCCGTCGAGACCGTGTTTCCATTGGTCAGGGGTGGCAGAAGAGGCGTTTCAGGATCGAAACTCGCTAGCCCGACTGGCTCCCTGTTCACCACTGCGACCACGACGACATTTCCAAGTGCAACGTCAGACACACCTGCCACCGCAGCCAGCACCACCAAAAATACCAGCAATATCACCGATGTTAATGCGACGTCCCACCTCCTGGCCCACAACCCCCGTCATCAGCCCCAGCTTCAGCACCAGCACCAGCACTGGCAGCAACAGCCGCAGCCGCAGCAAAGCGGTCATGATTTCTACGAGTATGGTCCCGACCTGCACGATGAGGCTCCTTCTGCACGCTCAGCTGGTGGTGCCCAGCTTGGCCTCACTCCCGCCAGCGCATCATTCTCTGCAGCTGCTGCCACCTACCTGACCGAACACCGCAGTGCGTCCGGTGCGCCTCAATTGCAATTGCCAGTGTCGCCATCGTCGCCGATCGCCTTTCCAACTTCACCGTCGTCGTCGTCGACGTTCTTTCTTTCCTCATCTTATCACCAGCCGCTCTCCATCACCACCTCAAACACTGCATCGTCCACCATCACCGGCCCTTCCCTGTCCCCCTCCCCGTCTGTCGCGTCCCTCACATCTGCCTCGTCCTCGCAGGCTGCACCCCGTCCCAACTCTCAACGCCGGAACCTAGTCGCGCTGCACGCCGACAAAACATTCTCCCTCGTTCCTCGCAACGTCAGCGGCAAGACAGGTGCTGTGACGTCTGCCACTGCCACTTCTCCATCCGGTCTCTTCGTGCGCCCTGACCAGCCGCCTCCGACTTCCGCTGCGACCACTATCAGCAGCCTAAAGTCGCCCCCCCTCTCCTTCGTCACCTCCACGGTACGCTCGTCCAGCTCGCATGAACGGCTGTCCTCAGACGTCTTCAGCGGCGACGATCATCCCAGCTCTCCTTTAACCACCATCAGTGCCACCCTCCAGGACAGGAGCAGCCTCTCGCCCTTCACCCCGTCGCCTGGCTCCTCGACCGTCCACTTACCTGAGGATCCTATAGCCCCAGCCGACCCTTCTTTGTTTCCTCCTCCCGCTTCTACGACTGGTGTTTCCAACAACACCTCGCCGTGGAATTACCGACTGGCTGGTGGCCTGCGCAAGGTTCCCAAGACCCCTGACTTCAAGCGCAAAGGAAAGGGGCGTGCCGTTCCCTCTACCTACTCGCCCTACTCCCAAAAGCACCACCCCGTCGTCTCTGGTCTCGACGTGTCGATTCTTCCTCCGCTCTCCGAATCGTCGTCTAGCCCTACCACTACCATTGTTGCTGGTGGTACTGCTGCGATTGGTTCAAGTGCACGCGCTGCATCGTCTTCCACCTTTGCCACTGCGACTCGTCGTCCTCAACGAAAGACTTCTTTTGCATCTGACCAGTCGGCGGGCGCCTTGTCGACAGCCTCCTCTCTTTCCTTCTCTGCCTCGACCCTCTCTGCCGCGACCAACTACAAGGTCTACGCCCACAGTTCGTCACCTGCCGGCGCGGCCTCGACATCGATTGCCCTCGAGTCGACCGACAGTTTTGAGCTGCCCCCCTCTTCCAGCCACTCAACCAACATCGAGATACTCGGTGTCTCGTCACCAGCTGCACCGCCTCTGCCTGCGCTACAGCGCTCGGACGATCCTGACCAGACGTTTGCGTCGCTTGTGTCCTACCCTTCCATTGCGTCGTTTGACACTGGCATTTCCGAGAGCAGCAGTGCGCCCAACTTTGTTGTCCTAGGCGCGTCGTCGCCTCCGGCTCCCTCGCGGTATCTTGACCGCCTTCGCAACGACTTCACCCCCGACGTCGATATCCCGAGCAGTCCTCCTCTGCCTCCGCGCTCTGCGACTACAACTACCGACACGCTCGATACCACCGATAGCGACCCTAACTACGTGTTGCACGGTGAGCCGTCTACCATCTCTTTGCCTCCGCAGTCGTCCTCGTCGAACGCCTCCTCGCTTGTCACGATCTCGAGACAGCCGCGTCCTGCATACTCGCAAGAAAGTCTCATTGTCCCGCCGCTGAAGACCGTCAAGGCCAAACGTTCCAACGAGCGATTCGGCTACTACAAGTCTCGCTCGCGCGAGTCGCTTCGCCGCGCCGCCTCGATCAAGTCGATCTCGTCCCTTTTCGGACAAGAGGCTGCCAGCACGTTCTTTGCCGGCCAGGCCTTCCTAAACATTGACATTCCGCCCATCCCTGTCTTTACCGGATCCAAAGCTGCTGCCCTAAAGCAGCAGCACCAGCTGCCAGGTTTTGCGAACAAGCCGTCGCTGCCGAAGCTGAAACGGAAGCCTCTGCCGCTTCCCGCCCCTCCGGTTCAGAGCGAGAACTACATTGTGTATGACCGGATGCCCAACAAGAAGACGGCACAGGCATCATCAGATTCATGGGACTCGCCATCGTCCTCACAACTGACCTCCTCGCCCCGCTCCCCTACTCTTCCCCAGCAACCCAGACCCAAGCCGTCCAAGCAGGCAACAGTTCAAATGGTCGAAGAGCACCCGCACCAATGGAGCTCCCAACTGTCTACGGTCATGTCCGAGAGCGAAGCCGATAGCCTGCGCGGCGTCTCTCGTTCCGTGTCCGTGGTGTCGGGGGCTCCTAGTGGCAGCTACATCCGTGGCGATGTGAGCGCCGTCAGCGGCGCAAGCGCCCGTCGGTCGAGCACCGGCTGGGCAAGCAGCACGCACAGCCGCAACATGCCGAGCATATCCAGCTCCCTGGGCCTCCAGATGGACGAGCTGCGCGAGCGCAACTCCCGCAGCGACTCTCTGCTGCTCGACCGCCCGAACCCGGCGTTTTTCCGCGCCAGCTCTGCGTCGCCCGCCACATCAGGCAGTGCCGCTCCGCCCCCACCGCCCATTCGCACGGTTCGCGACCACGACGAGCATGGCGATGGCCTGGCCGACCTGCAAGACATTGGACGCCAGCCATCACGGTCTGGCCTCTCTGGCTTCTTCTCGAGCAGCAACAACTCCGCACGAAACCTGCACTCGTCCGGTAGTATGCGCAGCATCGCCAGTGGCGGTTTCCCCTCGTGGGCGCGTGTGTACTACGGCTCTGGAGAGCATCGCGCACTCAGTGTTGAACCCAGCATGTCCGAACTGGGTCAAGGTGACGATTACATGGCTGGTATCGGCCGCCCCAACAGTGCGTTCCGCCGCTCACCGAGCGTCGACAACATGCACTTCAACATCTTCAACACGCGCCGGCGCCCAAGAGAGGTGCAGCCCACCGGACCTCGCCCATTCTCGGATGCCGCCAGCATGGAGGCCGGTGAGGCCGGTGTTATGCAAGACTACCGCCTGCGCCCACCAGGTCTGCGCAAGATGACCAGCTCCGTCTGGTCTCCGCATCTCCGGGTTGACCGCCGTGCCACCCGCTTCAGCGTCTGGGAGCCGCCGAGTGTCACATGGAGCACCGACACGAGCTCTGCCTTTGATCGCCGCAACCTGCAAGTTATGTGCTTCACTGTCGGCTTCATCTTCCCTTTTGGTAAGTTTACAACAAAGTCCGAACTCCTATTTGCACCTCATTTGCTAACTTTTTGTACAGCTTGGATGATTGCTGCCTTCCTCCCCTTGCCTCTGGATCCCAAACGTGCCATGGAGAAGCGCGCAGAAGGCGAATACGGCGTACCAGAAGCTCTGAAGCGCCGCATTGCCCAATACGATGAGATGCGTTACCAGAGCGCCAAATGGTGGCGCACACTGAACCGAGTCATGTCGGTCTTCGGTCTGCTCATCCTCGGCGCCGTCGCTGCCCTTGTTGTCGTCGGTGTCCGCCAAGGATGGGGACAGTGAAGACTTTCGACTGTCGCGCACTCTTAATTTCTTTTACCTCTTTCTCTCTACGACCGCTCGACGAACAAAAAGAAGCTACGAGACCTTCTCATTTCCTTTACGCCGTGTCTGTTCGAGCACATCGAAAACCACGACCAACTCCCTCAAAAACTGATCATATTTACCATTTCCTTCTCGTCCAAACCTTTACTTCGTCTTTCTTGTCTTACACCACCACTTTTTTGTCTTTTTATTCCCAACTAGACCACCGCTCCGGCACACCGCGCCATCCTTTTTTTATTTACGTTTTCCTTTACCGTCTGTACTATTTGTACCAACAGCACATCAACAGCCAAAGACTTCCTTTCCTTGATTTCCTTTTTTGCCTCCTACATTTTTCACTTTCTCATTTCCTGGATTATATTCACAAAGGCTCATCTTGTGTCATTTACATCATTGTTTTTCTGGATATACCTTTTTATTTGGGGCGGTGTCGCACATCTTCTTTTATTCGAAGACAGTTGTAACCGCCCCCCTCTATTTTTACACTTTCTTGTCTGTCCTTTCCACATACATTGTTTCCTTTTCTTTTTATATTTTCTCTCTACATATGTGGGGGTGCATGTCTGTTTACTAGGGTTTCTCCTTCTGTTTATGACGCCATTTTTGAATGTCGACATGAAACGGAAACGAACGAGCCACGCAGACCGCGCCTACCACCCGAAACTCCACCATATTTTTTTGGGTAATGATTATTTATTGACTGATGACGGAAAAGAAGGAGAGGGGAGGCAAGAGGGAGGAGGAGAGATTGTTTGTTAATACGAGAATGATGCAACCCAGATTGCCAGCACCTTTTTTCCCTTTCTGTTTTCAAACCTAATGACATAAACCATAAACGTTTCATAAAATATACTTTCTGATATATATCTGTTCTATTGTGAATACCAAGAGGTAGTTAGGAGAGCTGTCCTGAGTATAGTAATGTTGTTTAGGAAGTGCCGGGATGCAGGTAAAGAAAAAGGGCAAAAAGTGCCTGAGACTCATAGCTGTCTCTCCTACAAAGGGAGACGCTGTCAAAACAAACGGCTCATGCAAAACGAAAGCCACAAAACGCAAAAAGGAGGACAATCAAAAGTGACATCTCAATCACTAAAAGCCAAATGAAGAGGTCGTGCAAGAAACAAAAGGGTCCGCCGCCCTCCCGTGCCATCATTTGTCTGTGATGCCACACGTTGTAAAAACAATCCAAACGCCCCGTTTCCCCTTCTCTATCCACCCCCTCCAAAAACTCTCATGACACGTTACGCCCGCTTCTTAAGCGTCGACTGGCCTGCCTTGCTCATGGTCGCCCGCCGCTGCAGGTTCTCCACCTCGCCGCGCAGCTCGGCCACCATGTCGTCCAGCTCGCCCTCGGGATCGGCCGGTACACCGGCACCCATGATCTGGCGGGTCTGGGCAAACTCCTTTGTCCGCGGCAGGTCGGCATGGTTCGGCTCATCGTCGTGGTGGGAAGGAGCTGAGGCAGCAATAGGAGGAGGGTTCGGTGTGACGGAGCCAGAGGGGGGCAGCTTGGATGGAGCGCCATCTGCGCCACCGGCAGCCGAGGCCGTCTTGGCAATGCGCCGCTCCAGCTCCTTCTTCAGGGCCGGCTTGACGGGCGAGGCAAACATGGCCATGGACGCGACCACGCCGATGACGCAGTAAAAGTAGACGCGCGACCAGGCCAGCATCGAATCCTGCAGCGTCAGCAGAACGAACGGCGCCACGGCAAAGCCAAAGGCCACCTGGGTGGCCAGGAAGCTGAGCGGGTCGTAGATCCAGGTCTTGGTGGGTAGCGGCTCCTTGAGGGTGGCCGGGTCGCTAAAGAAAAAGGGGCGGAAGAAGCGGCGGAAGTTCTTGGCCACAGTCTGGATCAGGCTGGCGAGGACAAAGGTCAGGTAGTACCCCGGGTAGAAGCCGTGCCAAAAGGCGCTGGTGACAAAGGTGGCCATGCTGGCGCGGAACCCGGGCTTCCTACCGCGCGGGGTCACGCGCAGGTAGACATAGTTGCGCAGCCAGGAGTTGGTCTTCATATTCCAGTTCTCCAGGTAGGCGCGGGTGTTCTGGGCCGACTCGACGCCCCAGGCATCAATGTTGGCCACGCGGTTCCAGGAGATGCGGCCCGTCGCGGGGTCGACGCCGTTGAAGCCCAGACCGGCCAGAATGCAGGAGCCCTCGGTCAGGGACCAGACGCCGTAGTACTTGGTGCGTGTCACAAAGCCAATGACATACAGTAGCCAGACACGCTTCAAGAAGGTCGTGCCGCCACCAGCCTCGTCGTAGAGCACGACGCTTGCGGGGTACCAGCCGCTGAGCACGAGGAAGGCGACGATCCACAGCAGGCCTACGACCATCTTCTTCATGGCAGGCGTGCCGCTGCGCGGGATCTTGCGCTTCCGGCGTGTGGGCGGGCGCTTGGCTGGGTCCATAGAAGCCGGGACCGCAAACATGGAGGTGTCGAGCCAGCGGCTGTACTCGGCAAAGTCGCACGCGGGGCCGGCAAGCAGCGAGGGGAAGAAGAGGACGTAGCCAGCATAGTCGAGCAGGCTGGGCAGCTCGCGCAGCACACGGTCGCGCTGGAAGGGCGTGAGATCGGCGTCGGGGACAAGGCCGTCGGCCACGTTCCAGCAGAAGGCGCTGAGCTTAATGACAAGGACCATCTGGGCGCCGGTGATGTCGACCGTAGAGGGGGCGTTGGCGTACTGGCGGGCGATCTGGTTGACGGACATGTGGCCCATGAGGAAGACAAAGGCGATCCATGGCATGTACGGGCTGGTGCGAAGGTACTTGGCGAGGCCGTAGGCGACGGCCGAGGAGATGAAGATGGTTTGCAGGCCGTCCCACAGGTCGAAGAGGCCGACAAGGTAGAAGATGGAGACACTGTGGCAAGTGGTTAGAGGACGGTTATGCGAGACAGAACAAGAAAGTGAGGCCGGTTTCCTTACGCAATAATGAAAAGATTCTTCTGCTCAGGACGGGCGTCGGGTACCCGTTTCAAGAGACCGGCCAAGGGATACGACAGGAAGAAGGAGAAAATAAGCTTGACTGGGGAAGCTGTTAGCGAGAATAGGAAGACAGGTGCAAGGCCCGATCCAAAGGTCAGCGAGATGAAAAGACTTACGCTCGTCAGGCCCGGTGCCGAGCCGGTCAGAGACGTAGATAAACGCTGTAGAAGAGTTAGCCATGTAAACCAAGAGGGAGGAGACCCAAGGAAGGGCGATGGGGGAGCTCTGTCCAGCTTCGCCGGCTTCGATGTAGACGTACGCGCATTGATGTAGGGGAGCATCTTGCCCGTTTGCTGTTCGCTCGTCGCCCGCACGAGCGTCCAGCAAGCTGTTGCAGCGGTTGTACGTCGAGTGCAAAGAAGAGAGCGGTCGTCGCAGAGAAGGACTGAGTTGTTGCGCCGCGGGGCGTTTCGTCTTCTTTGTTCGTCGCTGGGTCGATCGAGATGGGGGGACGACTAGGAGAGGAGAGAGGAGAAGGAGGCGGTCATGAGAGCTCTAGGGGGAAGCGCTCTATGGTCGAGTGTTTGCGTTGTCGGAAGGTAAAAAAAAAAGGACGTTGTCGCAGGGAGAGAGTACCGACCGGCTTAAAGTCGTCTTTGTGTCGTTTGCGTCTGGTCTGTCGTTTTTTTTTGTTGAGGTGAAAGAGAAAGCGGGCAAAAAGGTCCCACGCCGCCAGCCTGGCCCTGGGCTGGCCATGTGTGCTGGGCTGGACCCCTAGCCTCCTCTGCCAAGCTGCCTCTGCCCCACGCGGACCCCAAGCAAAAAAAAAATCGGGAAGGAGCTGCTGGCACTGATGTCACACTGGCAAGACCAGCCTAAAGAGCCGTTTTGGCAACCCCCCCAACCAACCCTTGTTGCCGAATCAGAGGCCGCGCCTGATGGCATGTGAGAAGGCTTGCTTCAACCGCTGGTCAACGGCTAACAAACAGGGAAAGAGGCAGCAGTCTTTCCTTCCCCATCCACACACGACGTCCTCGAACATAACGTCTGACGAGGAAAGCACGACTGTGCAAACTGCAAGCAGCTACATGACCACATGACACGTTTCACGAGGGTCAGCAAGTAAGACGAGATGTGCACAACACACACTTATGGCTGCATCACAGTACGCAGTATACACATCGAGCAAAAGCACCGCGGAGCATCAAGAGTACAAGCAAATAAATTAGCATTCAAGTTTGTTTATCTTTATTTTGTATCCATTTCCCACTCCAAACGCCTCTAAAAAGAAAACATATCCCGGTGTAGATGGGATGATGGGGAAAATAAGGGTTTTCGGAGCGAAAATTTCGCGAGAAAACGCCAAAAAATGACAAAAGAGAAGGGAACAGAAGAAAAGAAGAAGAAAAATAGAAAAAATAGCGAAATCAACCGAATACACCAACCACCGGCTACCAAGAACAAAAGGGGAACAGGTGGGTGAGGCCGGAGTCTCCAAAAGAGTTGGCGACCGCGAAGGCAAAGGCAGGGACGAAGCGGGGTGTCGAGACAGTCCTCGCTATGAGTCGCTTGGCCCCGACCCTCTATGTCACCATGTCTCCTGGTCTCCTTACTAACAAAGAGAGAAAGCGACCCTGAAGAGAACACAGCTTTCGTTCTGTAGTCCGACCGAGCCCCCATGAAAACGTGAAATGCAACCGTCATGTACAACAAAACCGAGAAGAGGTAAGGGGGGAAAGAAAAGTTTAGTCGAGGGGATTAAAAAGAGGTATAGCCAAATGGGAAGGAAGTAGGCTTGCCCCTGTGTTCGAGCCATACACCTTGTAAAAAGAGCGGACGAGTCTGCCGGAGAGAACTCAAGGTGAAAATTGTAGAACCGCAAAATACCCCGGAAAGCAAGTGGAAATTGAGGGGGTATGAAAACTCCGTTGGCTTTGTGAGATGCGTTGCACGTATGCGTTGCACTTATGCGTTGGCGGCGTCCTTGTTGCTCTGGGAGCTCGCGCTCATCACGGGCAGGTTGGTCGTGGGCAGCTGGAGGGTCTCCTGGGCCTTCTGGCGGACCTTGGCCCAGGCGTAGAGCATACCACTAACGAAGCCAATCGCGATCGCCGACACGCCGCCCAGCGTCACAGGGGCATCGAAGAAGATGAGACCGCTAATGGCAATGGGCAGCTTGTTGAGCGCACCGACCATCGAGTACGTGGTCGACGACGTCACGCGGACACACCAGGCAGAGCAGTAGGAGATGGCGACGGCCATAAAGCCCGAGTAGCAGATACCAATGAGCTGACTGGTGCGGGTCTCGGCGGGGAAGTTGCGCGCCAGGTTCTCGGCGGACCAGTCCTCGGAAATGAAAGAAAGGACGAGAAGGATCGGCACGCTCATCAGGTTGTTGTAGAGCATAGCTGGGAAGGGACAACGAGTCAGCACGAGGCAAGGACAAATGAAGGGGAGGGAAAAACATAGCGGCAAAACGGAAAATACGTACTGTCCTTATCCTTAGTGCCCAGGTTCTTGATCATCTTGCGCATGCCGAGAAGGAAAGCAGCGGAGCAGAAGACATTGGCGCCCATCCAGGCGTAGCCGATGTTGAGGGTCGAGACGGCTTCGTTGGCCACGGCCGGGTGCGCGCCACCAAGGGCAGCACGGACATCGGACCAGGCGGCAACGACGGAGCTAAACACCATCAAGCTGAAAGCGACAATGGTCAGGGGCGTGATCGTTTGGCCGAACCAGAGCAGCTCGCCGTATGCGATGACGATGATGGTCAGGTTCTTGAAGATCGTGTAGACAGGGACCGAGAGGAACTGCAGGGCCTGGGCACCGGTGTAGATCATGCCGACAAGGAGGGCGGAGATGGGCGTGACTGCGAAAGGGAGGCAATTAGCAAAAATAGTAGAAACAGAGGAAAGGGTGGTCATGGGAGGTTGACAAACATCTTCTGGCCTTGGTGGGCGAAAACTTCTCCAGCTCTAGGGCACCAACCAGCCACAACCCGCGGATGCATAAGACACAGACAACGGACTAGGAAGGCAAAGGTTAGAAAGAAAAAAGACACGAAACGGACAAGGCGCAAAGGAATAAAGGAAGAGAGGAGCCTTACCTGGATGGCGAGATACAAAAAGTTCATGTTCCAATCGCTGCCAGACACGAGGAACTTGTTCACCACGGTCATGCTGATGGACGCGATGCAGTAGGAGATGACAGAGAGAACGGGGCTGTTCTCAACGCGCACCATGTCGACCTTCGTCGCGTTCGGCGTGGGGGAGCCCGATCTGAAGCTCCGGAGCGGGTTGGGACGGCCGGGGTAGTCATCTTTCTCGTTCTCAGAGATACGGACGACATAGTCCTCGTTCTTCTTGTCCGAAACGTTCGTCATGTTGGGCGTCGCGTAGGGGGGACGGTCGGGAACGTGTCGGGCAGTAGAGTCGAGGCAAGGAAGAGAAACGATGGGCGATGCGGTGTTCGAACGAGTGGCTTGTCGAAATGGCGACGCGATAAAAAAGGGGGGGTGAAAAGAGAGGAAAAGAGGATCAAGGGGAAAGGGAACAAAAGAAGCAGAAATTAAAAAAGAATGGGGCACCCAATCAAGTGAAGACGAAACGAAAGAAAAAGAAGAGAAGAAAGAGAAATACGAAAACTCGTATTGAGGGTGTGGTGCGAAAACAAATTCCAACAAAGGAAGATGCAGAGGGAGAAGAGGCGATGAAAAGAAAAACGAAGAGAGGAAGACGAAAAGAAGCGAGATAGTCTCAAAAGGGAGGAAACGAAAACCGCGAATTAGGGAGGTAGCGGCACGCGTGTGATAGGGGAACGAGACGTACTACCAAAGAAGACACGGCAGCAATTAAAAAAAGAAAAAAAATTAGCGGGTGTACGTCGTAATTGCGAAAAAGAGATGATAGCGATCAAATATGCAGTAAAGCGAGCGAACAACACGCTGAAGATGCAGGAAGGTGGGGAGGACGGTGGAAACAGTGGGCACGAAGAAGGAGGAGGAAGGGGAAGGGGAGGGAAGGACAGTGTGGAGCGGACGCACTTTCCCCCTTTTAAGACAGATTCTGGAGGGGGCCTGCTGTCGAATGGGAGGTGGGAAGGACTAATGCACATGCAAAAGGGGCGCGCCGGATGTCGTGTGTGGGTTTAATTAGACATTTTGTCGCTGTTGCGGGAAAGAGCGACCAACAACAAAAAGATAGTGCAGTCGATGTAAGTTCTATTAAAATGGTGTAAAAGACCCAGTGACTGAGCAAGACATAGAAGCAGAAGCCAAAGAAGAAGTACGACGTACACAGGAATACAAGATACTTTGAGAAACGAGTATCTTCAGACGGAACTGTGCTACAGCAAAAAATAGCATACGCAAGACGCCAGAAGATGAGGACGCGCGTTGGAATGAAATCAGCCGGGGCGAACACCCCTGTAGAGATTTCTATTAGGCGCTAGCAGTGCTGCTCGTAGGGCCCTATTAGGGGACTCATCGACAGTCAAGTAGCGGCCGACTCCATTCTGAAACATAGCGCTGGCACGCGCTAGCGAACAAGCTGCAGGCATCGCCGCGCACGACAGAGAGACAACAGACGACACTCTTCAATTGTCTACGTCGTAGAGACTTTAGGAATCAAACGCGTTCTGTATCTTGATGTATCCTACAAGCACTAGCTTGCATCCGACGACGCGGCACATCTTCACCCAGAGACGGGCTGAGTGAGGGCAGCAACATACATCACATCATCAGCGGCACTTTGACCAACAAAGAAGACACGATGACGACAAGGATGCCATAAAAGAAACGAAAATTTTCATCGCAGGCGCTGTGATAAACGTAAACATATAAATAGACACATCCCTCTTGAGGTATCACGGTCATCATCCGTGCCTACAGCAGGCTCCTGAGGCCTCAGCTGCCCATGTCCAACATGTCCTCGTCCTGGTCGTCCTTCTTGTCGCTGACTGTTTCCCCTCCTCCCACTGTTACCGAGAGTATCCCCCCAGCTGCCGACGTCGTCGTCATTGCCGTCGTTGTTGTCGGCGTCCCCGATGCTGCTGGCCCCGATGACGTCGGTGCAAATGTTGATGATGCTGCTGCCGCAGCAGCAGCAGCAGCGTCGGGTGGCAAAGGAAAATTCAGATGCTTCCAGTCCTCAATCTCTTCTGTCACCGACCGCATCCGGTCGCGAATGCTCTCAATGGCGTAGCTGCCTAGAGGCAGGCGCAGCGGCGGGAACGAGCAGTGCGCCAGCTGCCACACAAGCTCAGCGCACTGGACCACGCTCGCCGGCTGACGGTCACCCAACCACTGCACCATGCGTGTAGCATGCAGCGACGGTGCTGAGGGGTTGGCGTAGGTATCGCTCGGCGGCTTGATGAGAAAGTGGCCCCAGGTGGGCAGCGGGTTGGTGTTGTCGCCCCGGTTGCCGCTGCTTCGACCAAGCCTGCTATCAGCTGCTCCATCACCTCCTCCTGGTAGTTCGCTCGCCTCCAGATGGCGGTCGTCGCGCCGCATCAGTCCTGGCTCCACCAGCGTCGCCTTGATGTTGAAGGCGTCCACCTCGTAGAGCATGGCCTCGATGAGGCCCTCAACTGCGTACTTGGTCGCGCAGTAAGGACCCATCCCAGGCACGCCCAGCGCGCCCGCCGTCGAGCTGAAGATCAGATACCGCCCGCCGCCACCGACTTGGTTGTAGTTTGGCTGTGACGCCCCTTGCTGCTGCTGTTGGACCTGCTGGTGGTGAAGCATCAGCTCCTGTTGTCGCCGCAGTATAGGCAGCGTCGCCTGCAGGATGTGCAGGGTGCCCATGAAGTTGGTCTCGAATTGGTTGCGCAGCTCGTGCTCGTCCTGGTCCTCGCACGCGCCCACCACGCCGTACCCAGAGCAATTGGCGACGACGTCGATGCGCCCAAAGTGAGCGAGCGTGCGCTGGACGACTCGTTCAACGGACTCGCGGGCGCGCACATCGCACAGCGCGCCCAGACAGCGCATCGTTTTCCTGGCCGCGCCCGGTGCTGGTGAGAGTAGAGGAGGCGGCGGCTGTGGTGATGCAGTAGAGGCGGCAGGCGATGTCTCGTCGTCCTCTGGGCCGTGCTCCGCCTCCGAGGCCGCTAGGGCCTGCATCGCTGCCATCGATGTCTCGTGCGTGCGGCCAACTGTAGTCACGTAGTCGCCGTGTGCGAGAGCCGACTTGACGAGCGAGCGACCCATGTGACCTGTGCCTCCAAAGACCTGCTTCATGTTAGTAAATGCTTTTCGACAAGGGTGCATGGCGCCAGCTCCGGAAGCTTTTGAACGTACAATCCACACCAATGGTTTGGTCGGTGTGTCTGGCGATGGCGGGTCGCAGCTGGCCGGCAGCCGCACACGGAGCTTGCTGCTGCCCGCGGCGCTACCCGCAACACTGGCATTGGCAACGCTGCCGGGGTCGCCGCTCTCGCTCCAGCCTCCAGCTCCAGCTCCTCCACCACCACCGCGCGCCCCTGCTGCCGCACTTCCTCCTCGTCCGCTGGCGCCGGCGCCTGGTGTGCTTGTCGTGCTACTCGGCAGACTAAGGTCGCTGTATCCAGCCTCTTCCGACACGACCGGCACTCCTGCTGCTGTCGTCCCCAGGAACGCCTCATCCAACAGCCCATCGTAGTTCATGTCCATCATCTTCATTGACGAGAAGGGGAGGTGGCAACGCCGATGCGCATCCGATCAAGCGCCTCGCCGAGCGCTTTGAAGCAAAATTGGGTATCCAAAAAGAGAAGTCAGAGTCACAATATAGTAACAATCGAGTGAAACACTTGCAGGTATCCAAGAAAAAGATATGCGTAGTATGCAAATGGGTATAACGAGAGGAGATTGGAAAAGGGCAAAACCCGCTGAAGGTTGCAAGAAACAAAGGACGTTGTTGATCAAAGTCCCGGCCGAGCCAGTAGCTTAAGGTCAATGCGGAGTGTGGAGGAGGGGCTTCAATTGGAAGGAGCCTTGGCCTGGACCTTCCCTCCTCGCTCTTTGTTTGGCAGCTGGCTTGCAATATGTCCCCTGCACCGTCCGAAATAAGGTGTAAATGAAAGGGCTATAAAAATCCAAGCATGCTTCTGTTTATATGTGCGTCTTTCTGGGGTAATATTGGACAAAGATAGAATGTGAAATGTGAGATTGTTCTTCCGGAGATATTGTTATAAGGCAAGTCGAGCCGTTCAATTGGTTGTCGAATTGCTGCAGGAGTGCAACCGTTGCTGTTCAAGGACCAAGATGCTCAATGATAAGTCGGAGTTGTTTAGCTTTACAAGACAATGATAATAGAAAAGAATAAAAGAATAAAAGAAAGAAAATATATCAAAACAGAATCCAGAGTGGAATAGGGATAAGCCGAAGAATGACATTTGAACCCCACGCTGCAACTGCCGACATTCGGATCCGGATCGTTTCCATTGCCGTGCCTTTTGGCATCGCTAGGCGCTAGAGACAGCGAACAAAACACAATGGTTATACTCGAAGACCGGATGGAAGAGACCGCTATAAAACATTCGCACAATTACCTACAGACTTCTCCACGCTGCAGAGGAAAGTAGGCACAGCCTTCTCCAACTCTCTCTTATTTCAATGCGGCGCAGTATGCATATTGTCTGGCTTGTAAAAGATCTCTCGGCAGGAACACAGACTCGGAGATCTCAGCCGGTGGCACGTGATCACATCCACGACAACGATCGTGAGTTGGAATCAACCATCCGGCCAGGCCGTGGGCTCACGGCCATGCCCCATACTCCAGCTCAGAAGACAGTGCGCATCATGAGAGACTATTTTAATGTGTTTCGTCCTGGTATTGCTTCTGGCCTGGGAAAACCCCCCCTTCCAAAGATTGTAAATAATAGCCGTAAAAGATATCAATTTCCCTCCCAACACCTACGTCTACTTCGCTCTCTCAGCATCTCTCTCGCAAGTTCGCCTTCTCGCCTTCCCCCTCTCCGGGTCCCCTTTCCTTCCTCCTCGTCCTGCAACACACTAAAAGACAACTCAGAAAAAAATACACAAATGCTTTGTCGTTTCAAGAAACAAGATGCCCCCGCATAGATGGGGGAAAGGGCGGTCGGGCAGGGTGGGTGGACATAAAATAGGTTCGTGTGTGGCGGGACATGAGGGTGTGAGAAAAGGGTACGCTTAGACGTAGTTCGACAGCCACCGGATGCCGTCGCCGTAGCCTTGCCGCATCACCACGGAGCACATGAACACCTCGATGGGGCGGATGCCCTCCAGTGGGATCTTGCCCTTGCCCGTGGTCTGGTAGACGCCCAGCTGGTGGCGCAGCTCGTCCTCGGAGACGGCGTCCGGGTGGTCGATCTTGTTGCCGAGGATGACAAACGGCACCTTGGCGAGCTCCTCCATGGCCAGGAGCGCGTCGAGCTCGGCCTTAGCCTCGGGGAAGCGCTCGTGGTCCTTAGCATCAACGAGGAAGACGATGCCGTTGACTTCGGGGAAGTAGTCCTTCCAGAGGCGGCGGGCTGGAGACGTTAGCAGGTAGCAATTAGCGGAAGGGGGAGAGGGGAGACTCACCCTGCTGATGACCGCCCAGATCAAAGGTGGTGAAACGGACGTTGCCAATGGCAAGCTCCTCGGACGCTGTAGGGTTCCACATGTTAATTCCAACTCGTTCGTTCACTTGCGATAGGTTCGAGTAGCCCGGTTCAGGAACCGGGGGGCGGATAGGGAGAAGACGAACTCGGATGCAGCGTCGGCTGCAGAATGGCGACACGGTCGTTCTAGAGAGAAAGTGTGGTCAGTGTACTGTCCAGGACATCGGTGTCGAGCAGCGGGCGAGGGAAACCTACCTTCAGCATGTGCAACAGCGTCGTCTTGCCGGCGTTGTCCAGACCCAGGAACAGCAGCTTGGCGTGCTTGTTCAGCAGGCCGAGCGACGACAGAACGTCGTAGACTAGAAAAGTCCCATGTCAGCATTTCTGGTTGCTCGCTACCTCCTCTCCTCCGTATCGGATCTCCCTTTCCCGTCAAGATGGAGATGGACTCGGAGCGCCGTGCTACCGGCATCGCTCTCAGCCCATCCTCCTTGCGGGAAAGAAAAGCAGAACATCCGTCTCCTCTCATCGGCGAGTACATACACCAGTTAACAATCCACATGGCGACGGTCGGCGGTGGGTTGTGTGTTGTGTTGTGTGTGTGGGTAGAAGTCGGTCGGAACCCGGGTTCAGTCGGCTGATACGATAGGGGGAGGGACGTCAAAGAAAGACGGGTCGAGGGAACAAGAGTGCGGCAAACGTTTGGACGTTGCTCTTTTTTCGGTTGGGGGTCGTTGATTGTTCCTGCCGGAATAAGGGGGGCGGTGCGCAGGGTTGATGGTTGCGTTGCGGCGAGAGGAAAAAGGGAGGTTGAGGTCAAAGTTGCGAAGTGGCGCGCACAGGGAAAAAAAATAAACGGGGAAGGTGTTCTGTGTTCTGTGAGGATAAGGGGACCAGTAGGCCAGTAGCAGCGGATTACAGGTAGAGAATAGGGCGGCCGGTGGTCACTAAATAATAGGTAATACTTTCCAAAGAGGACAGATAAATCGGGGGAGGCAAACAAAACAATGTTCAAAGGCTACGTAAAATCTTCTAAAATCTGTTAAAAAGTGTCAGGAACGATGCGATGTCAAGATCAAACACTAAAGGCTAATTGGTAAAGAAAAGGCCAACAGAAACGATCACGAGAGGGGGTTGAGTAACTTCGGAAAATGCTGGCCCTGGGAAGTTTGTTAGCGACTCGCTCCGGGCAGCATAGTCGACTAAAAATGACAGCGAGGATGCTCCGTTGCGCAACGCCCATGTCCTCATGTCCCAATGTGCTGCCACTAGCACGTGATGAGCCTTGTTTTTCAGGCCACCACCAATCCTCCCTGTTGGTTATCAGTTGATGCCAGCTTTCCTTCGGGTGACTCCACCTCCGAAGGCGAATAGCGCCAATTCAAGAGGGAACCACCACAAGGCCTTGTAACGACATCGCCAAACAGCCTCGCCTTGTCATCCACCACCTCGTCGGCAGTGGTAAGAACCCAACCAACAGACATATTCTCCCCGAGATGAACAGTTGTTCTTGTCGGAAAAGGTCTATTGGCATTGTCAGAGTCACGATCATTGTGAAAAGGACAGCATATTCAAAAGAAGATGAAATAGTAAAAGTTCGTGTGTCATTGTCATTTATCAGTTCGTCTGCAAGATAGGCTTGCAGCGGAAGTAAATGGGTATCCTTGCTATGAGAAGCTGCTCCAGGTAAATCTGCCAAAGAAAAAAAAGGATCAGGTCGCTAAAAGATAGAAGCAGAGAGAGAAAAGTAATGATAAGAAGTAATAGAGAATAGTGGTAACGACAATCTGCGTGATTTGTATGTACAGTTCGAGACCCCGTTCCACCTCTCGCAATAGACATGAAGAAGATAAAAAATCGGTGTGTATGTGCCTAATAAATATGTGTAGGGGAAAGAAAAAAAAGAAAGACGCAGACGAGCCATAAGCTTGTCGCTCAAGAAAGAAAAGAAAAAATATATGTAAAAATATAAAAAAGGGGTCAAACGGCAAGCTTGCCAAACCAGGCCAAGAAGCGTGACAAAGAAGAGGAAGAAGAAGAAAGAAAGAAGAAATAAATAAGAAATAGGAGCAAAAAAACACACAGAAAATGCAGGAGACAAAACAAGCCACCAATGAATGCGTTGCAGGGGTAAGAATAGGTATTGCAGAATAGAACTTCCCAGATGCAAATGCTTGGAACAAAGGAAAATAAACGAACGAAAAAAAAAAACTAAAAAACAATCATAATGCGATCAAAAATCAAAAGGCCCTTTCCCATACTAACAAATGCCTATGCTAAGCAGGCCATGTGGGGGTATGCTAACCGGTATCCGGGGGTAGTAGTAATAAAAAAAAAAGGAAAATAAATGCGCCGTTCCCAGTGTCATTTTTTAAGAGTCGTAGGCGTTGTTTAGACGGAAAGAACGTAGTTCCCTTGGGGAATCTTTCCGGCCATGAGAAGTCCAACTTCTCTCATGCGCTCGGCGCCCTCGCCGCGCTGCGTGCGCCGCTCGGGCACTTGGCCCTTGCGCGCGCGGTTGCAGTACTTTTGCTGGAACTTCTCGCGGCGTCTCTGGCGCTTCTGCTCGAGGCCCTTGACAATGTCAATGGCGCCACGAACGTGTCTCGGTTGTTTGGCACCGGCCAGGCTGTTTGCCTTGGGCCGGCGGAAGGCCTTTGGTGGCGGCGGCGCCTGGCCCGCGTTCTGCTGCTGCTGCTGCTGCTGGTTCTGGTGACGGAAGATGGCCGACGGTCTGGGCAGAGACTTGGTGTGCGTCAGGCCGGGCTTGAACGCGAGCGTCTGGAACATCGGCCGGCCACGGTTGGCAAGCGCGTCCACGGGCGAAGCCGGCGGAGAGACGATGCGCGTGTGCGACGATGCGACGATGATCGGCACAGGCACAGGCATAGGCATGGGCATAGGCATACCCTTGGGCGCAGGTGACTTGAGTCGCCGCGTCGGCGAGTGGCGGTCAAACAGGCGCCGAGGCGCCGGCGAGCGACCGCGGATCTTGGTCTTGGGCGGCGGGGGCGAACGGCACCGTCTCGGCGACACGGCCTTCTTCTTCTGGCTCTTCTGGCGCGCGTCGGTCCGGTCGATCTGGTCGTGGTGCAGGTCCTCAATCTCCCAGAAGCGCTCATCGGCGCTGCCGTGCGCCTGCTGCTGCTGCTGGGCGCGCTGCTTGTAGTTGACCGGCTCATCGTCGCTGTTGTCCTCAGGGTCCGACGTGGGGAAGCTGGGGTCGATGTCCTGGGGGATCACGTGGGTCTTGCCACGCTTGCGCGCCGCAATGTGCGACTGGTAGGCCTCTTCCAGCGGGCGGTCCTCGTCAAACGTGCCGCAGACAAAGTCGGTGCTGTCCGGAAGCTCGGGCGTGCCCGTGCGACGGATCGTGTTGACCAGCTCCCGGTTCTTGGGCCGGTCCTGGCGCATGGCGCGGCCAGCAATGAAGCCAGACGAGTCCGAGTGCTCGTCGACAGACAGGCGGCGGAAGATGGGCGAGCCACCCTGGTGGAGCGTGGAGTGGTCGTTGTCAAAGTTGTGCTCGCGGCCCTGGCGACCCGGCTGGTTGACGGCCCAGAGGACCAGGCCA
Source organism: Sporothrix inflata (assembly GCA_021396225.1). Classification (NCBI taxonomy): domain Eukaryota; kingdom Fungi; phylum Ascomycota; class Sordariomycetes; order Ophiostomatales; family Ophiostomataceae; genus Sporothrix; species Sporothrix inflata. The sequence goes on from WNYF01000022.1 coordinate 344,800, forward strand.
TCGTCCTCGTCGTCCGACGAGGCGAAGCCGGTCTCGTTGTCTGTGTTGTAGCCGTCCGAGGCACCACCGCCCGAGCTGTAGCCCGAGAAACGATCGTCGGCAAGGTACTCGTTGTCACCCTCGACGGTGTCGTTCTCGTCGCCATCGTCGTCCTCATCCTCCTCGTCATCCTCCTCGTCGTCGTCATCATCGTCTTCGTCAACGACGTCGTCCTCGTCATCGTCATCGTTCTCGTCGTCGTCGTCTTCCTCCTGCTCGGCCTCCTCTTCGGCCTCCTTGCCCAGAAGACGAATCGCGAGCTCCTTCTTCAGAGTGTCATCAATGGTGAGTCTCTGGCGAACGGTAGCCTTGTCGCGGCGAATCCAGTCGTCCTCGATCGGCGCATCACTGGCAAATTCGTGAAAACGCGAGGACTCTTCGTTCAAGGCACCGGGCTCGGCGTTGTAGTACTTCTTCCAGCGGGTGGCGATGGGGCTGTGTGAGGACTGGCGCGATGTCGAAGAGCGGGTGGTGGAGCGAGGCGAGCGGTTGGCCGAGTCACGGCGAGGCAAAAGCTTGCGGACGGACGTGGGCGACTTGGGCACGGGCGCAGGCGACGGGCGTCTGGCCTGCAGTTTCCGGTTCTCGGGCGCATCAAGCTTGAGTGTGGACAGCTGCGGCTTGTGGGCGTCGGCCGACGGGCGAGCGGGGCAGGCGAACCGGATGCACGACCGCTTGGGCTGCTCTACCGGCTTGGGAGGCTCGGCCACCTGGGCGGGCTGCGCCAGCTGGGCGTAGGCCGCCTTGGGCGTGTCGTCCGGTCCGGGCGTCTTGGTGACTGCTGCTGCTGCAGGAGGCGAAGCAGGCTTGGCGGCCTGGCTCGGCTTCACGGCACCGCACGCAAACGAGATGCACCGCTTTCTTTGCGGCGCCTGGGCCGGGGCCGAAGCGTCGGCCGCGTTGTTGGTGTTCTCGGGCTTGCTGTCCTTGGAAGCGGTGGTCGCAGCCGGCTTGGGCGAAGTATCAACGGACGGTGCCGCGGCCTTGGCGTCGCGGATCTCGCCGTTGACCGGAGCAAATCCAATGTGGACGAGGCGCGGGCTGGGCGAGTTGGTCCGAGGAGGGGTGGTGATGCCAGTGTCGCTGGTGAAGCCGGCCGTGGATGCCATGCTCGTGTTGCTGGTGATGGACCGTCTGCGGCGGGGGTACAGGCCAGAGGCTGTGATGTGGTCGGCCGCCTCATCCTCCGACTGGCTCTGGAGAGCACGCGTCAGAAGAGACTCGGTCCGCTCTCTTGGGCGGTAGACGACGGTCTTCTCGAACGTGTGAACAGCCGCAGCAGCCTGTCGTGCCTGGTCTGGCGGTTCGTCGGCGTCGGCGGCGGCGTCTTCCTCAACGGCGTTGGCCGCGTGGGCGGTCCATGCCAGGACGTTGGACGTTGCCGTGTCGTTTCTTGTGTAATTCGGCATATTGAAAGTGTGATGTGGGTGTGAGGTTTCAAGAATAAAGGGGAAAAGAAGAGAAGAGAAATAGAAGGAGGTGGAGAGAGTAAAGAGATCAGTGAAATATAAGGAGGTGAACAATAGGGTTCAAGATCGTGAGTAATAGGATGTGATATAAAGTTCGCGTTGCCCAACAGGCAAGCAAGGGGAGGCGCCTTCAAACAAGTCAATAGTCAATTGACGAACTTGCTCAAAGGCTTTCCGAAAAAAGTCAATAGAACACACAAAGACGATTGTGCGTTCCCTAGACAAAGCAGGAAGAGGTTTGAAGTGGTCGTCCCTAGGGACCGTATTGTTATAAGCGGACGAACATCGTCAAATAAAGCCAAGGGAAGCTGAAGAGGGGAACGGTGAAAGAGAACGAGAGTGGCGGGAGGCGGTATTTAGAGAGCAGACCCTCAAGATGCTTTCTGCGATTGAGTGGGATGTTGCCGAAATAGGTGAGGACCACGGTGAGAGTCGACCGGGGGTGGTGTAGTTGTCGATCCGGGCTCAAAGGTGAGTGTTGAATGCTGCAGTTTCGCTGTTTCGTAATTCGAGGAAAGAAAAAGAAAAGAGGCGAAGAAAAAGAACAAGAAACAATCGACCACAACAAAGAAATCCGTGTCAGACAGCTGATCCTGATCGAAGGGTTCGGTATTCCAGGTTTTTAGTTGCCAGACGGGAATGAAGGGACTTGGTGTGTTGTGCAAGAGAATGAGTCGAGCAGGGGACGTTGGTGCTTTATGGCGGGCGCTGAGGAGAGGCGAAGCGGAACGAGAAGATGCGTTGCCGGCCTGGAGGCTTTTCCAAGCCGTGTGACTGTAGATCAGGACGCGCAAATGAGTTGTAAAGGAGGGAAGAGAGACCGAGAGAGGAGGAGGGCGAAAGGTAGGAAAAAGCAAAAAAAGGTTCGTATGGAAACGGAAGTGATGTGTAGATATGTGTTGTGCGTGGGCGTTGGAGGGGGGGAGCGGCTCCTCTAGGGGGAATAAAAGAATAAAAGAACAAAAGATCAGGTTTTTTTAAGGTTGACCCTGTCGTATTTTTCTGGGGCCCTGGGACGGAAGGAAAGAGCGAGGTAACGGGGGGGCGTCGAGGTAGAGGGAGGAAGGAGCGAAGGTACGGAGAATGAAGGAACCAGTCGGTATTTGCTCGGACGGTGGGACGGGGAGGCTGATCAGTCGTCGAAAAAAGTTGTGGGGGGATGACCACCCACAGCGCACAACAAACAAGAGCCAAACAAAGAGGCAAGCACCAGAAAGGGCAACAGAAAGGCAGAAAACGGAGGGATGGGAGCTAAAACAATGGGATGAAAGGGGTAAAACGCAGCGCCGTTCGCGCCTGTACAGAAGGGTACAAAAGGACCAAGTCGAGCAAATACGGGCTCGTAGTGTGTCTCGCATTGGGAAGGGGCGAATGAGAAGGGCGCTGCAGAGGCAGTAGCGCGGAAGGAACGGGGGGTGCTAGTTCTCGTACAGGCCGATTCGCTCCTGCCAGAACGTTTCGCGGAAATATTTTCATGCTCCGTAATAATTTGAAGGCCTGCGCCTGCTCTGTAATACACGGTACAATACAGACTGCATTACGCGTGCAGCCCACCAGGTCTCCATGTATTTCTCCCTCGTTCTCGAAACAACGCCAGGTCAAATGCAAAACGGCGACGAAAGTAGCGCGGTTCCCACCAAAAATGCTTTCTCATCTATTTCCTCTTTTTCTTCCTTTTTTCTCCTCATATAAAATGGCATTTTGTGTGGGTGGACCGTTCGCATGCGCATACGGGTGACCCTTCCACAAATGCTCCGTATGATTAGCACGGTGAGAGACGTCATTTGTGTGTAGAATACAGTGCTAGCGGCGCGAATCAGCCAATCGCGCACGGTGATATTCAGGCGTTGCGACATTTTCTTATTGTATTATTCCCATTTTCTTTCCAGCAGCGGATTTTTGGCCCCGAAGACGCTGGCTCGCTGGCGGTGCCACTAGCCTTGTTGCATGTGGCTCCCTCCCGGCCGTCGAGCACGCCTGCGTCGCGCTTGCCTTGTTTCCCGCCCAGCATGGCGGAACAAGACACCACTAGGTCTCCGTTTTCGCTGGATTGGCCGTTTCGAGAAACGACCGCGCTGTCATCCGGCCGGCAGCCAATAGCGCTGGTCTGTTGGGGGTTTTAGGGGCCTTTTCTTGTATTCGTCACGCGTTTCCAGCGGAGTGGTTGGCCTTGTTGTTGGTTTACAGCGCCTGGTGCGCCTTGTTGCGCCCGATCTAGGCCTGGTCTGGCCCTTTTTTTTTTCGCGATTTTCTTGGGCCAAAAAGTTTCTTCACTGCAATTTTTTACCCCTTCGAAACGCTTGCCTCTTTGCGACCATCGCCACCACAAAAAACCTCGCCTACACCAAAAGGCCAACAAAGGCGTGGTTCTTGGGAAGAGAATGATTAGGGAGAGGAAAAGAGAGAAGAGAAAATATTTTCCTCCTCACCAATGAGGCCCATTTCATTAGACGGGTCCAGACCGGGCGAAAAACCATGGCGACAGCAGAAGAGGAGACGAGTCGACTCAACCAGCCAAAAGGGACAATCGCATGCGTCAAGCTGCCAACGAGCGAATCAAACGGATGCCGTATATAAACGATGGAGAAGAAAAACGCGATCGTGGCTTGCCGTAAGAGGATCCTTGTGTCATTTGCTTTTTTCGTCTCTATTTTTCTGACCGTTATTCGCCTTTTCCCCTCTGGTTTCTCATTTCTTCCTTTTTTTTTATTTCTTTCTTTTTCGTTTTCTTTTCTTTTTCATCGCATTTCAGATCTTGGCTTCCTGTCGCCTTGCCTCTTCCTGGCAGCGATCTCCACAGACCATCGCTTAAAAAAGAAAGAAAATGGAGAGCCAGAGGGCCGCAGAGGGTCAGAGGGTCCCTTGTCGTTCTCGCAGTCCACTTCAACCGCAACTGTGTCGTGGTCCGTGTTGCATGCATATTGGAAGAAAAGCTGTCTCGCTGTCTGCTCTGACTGGTCCTAGGGCTGCATTTCCCTCCATTTTCGGCTCCATTTGTGGGCATTTGCACTCGCTCTCGGCTTTCTAGCTTTCGGTTACGTTTCTGCCCAGCCCTCCAGCAGGGCCCCCGTTGATATCCGCCAACCCTCTTCGTGTGTCTGTCATTTCAGCGGTGGCTCGTTTTCGGTTTCTTGCCCGTTTTGTTTTCTTGGATCCTCTTTCTGCTCCAGTGGACGTGGCGCGTAATATCTCGTAATTCGACGTGCAATAAAGAGCGGTGGCATTGGCCTCATTGGCTTGGCACGCTTCTCCCCAAAAAGCAAAAGCAGGAAATACAGCGAAAACAGAGACGAGATGAGCGCCGAGGGATCTGCATGCCCCTGCGGCCTCTGAGGCCGCGCCTGCCTGCCACCCTACCGAGCCTTGGGGCCTTGGGGCCTTGGAGCGGCGTGTGCGGGCGCCGTCTACGGCAAGAGCGTGTAGCGCGTCGTAGCGGCCCCTCTTCTGCCCTTGTGCCCTGAGCGCTGGGTCTGCGAAATACCTCCAGGGTACGGCGCCCCCATGTAGCTCGTATTGCGCAGTATTTCGCAGCCTCTTTAGCGGTCTTGGCCCATAAAAAGGGTGAGAAGAGGCGCAATATCGACAATCACAGCCCGTAATAAAGCGTAAAACGAACAAAGAAAGCAGCCGTACGGCGCATTTCTGACCCCGTTTTCTGACCGCCTGAATGCGAACTGCGCTGTGCCCTGTTTTGATTGTATTTTCCATTTATTTTTGCATTTATTTTTTGAATTTATTTTCGTGTTGGTCTCCTCCCCTCGAGCCCCTGCCCTCTTTTTTGTGTGTGCCTCGTCTGTTTAAATTACGGGATACAGATATGCTCCGTAGCTTGTCGGGCTTGTCCCAACTAACAAAAAAACCCTGTTTCTCAGAGAGAGAGAGGAGAGGGGCCTGAAACGAAACAGCCGAACAAAATAATCAACACAAAATCCGAAAATGAAGGGACGCATCTTCATTCATTTCGACGTGCATGTGCATTTGCTAGCCCGCTCTGCAACATGCTAGAAGGAAGCAGGGAATGAAAATAGAAATTGAGAAGAGAGCTGAACGCCCAGCAAAGTGGCCGGGCATGGAATGCGAAATGGCCTTGATTTTGCTCCGTTTTGTGCTGGGTACCGTTTCGGAAAACATCGTGCAAAGTTGCTGCTCCGTATTCCAGACGTCGTATATTTCATACGAGATATCAACAAATCGTATCTTACTACGCACAGGTCGTGTTCAACGACATAATAAGGCCGTATTCTTCTTTCTTCGTCTTTATTTTCGGCCTTGTCTCAAAAGGATCGTCGCTTTGCCGCCGCTCTCACCTGCATTCTTTCCGACGCCACTTTTCACTTTCTTGATGCTTGATGTCGTGGCACTGGACATCAACGAGCCTTTTTTGGCTTGCTCGCAAAAAAAGAACGGTGAAGATCCCTTGGCTTGCAGAACAAACAAGTAGGCACCCGTACAATCAAGCTTTTAGGCCAGGGTAGAGAACCATAAGAGATCCTGCAGCAAAGATGCTTCTTACTTGAAAGATGCTTCCCTGTCTCATTGTCCCGGATATCTAACTCCTCTTTTTGGCATGGTACATGAAGCTGCAGAACGACCCTCCAATGATCGTCCACCGTCTTTTGCTTCCTTTTTCTGTGCTTTTTCGGTCGTTTGATCTCTTGATCCCTCTCGATCCTGCTGTATGAGTATATTTTATATACTTTCCCATTTGCCCTTCTTAGTCGTCTTGGTCGTCTTGGTCTCATTGGACTGCTCACGGCTTCCATTGCTTCTATATTTTGTCCACATGCCCTGCAGCCATGCGAGCCTACTGCACGTTGACAAGCTACTTACATGCGATAGCGCCCATCCATATTGTGTAGTTCTCCGGTGTTTTTTTTTTACTTTTTTTGCGATGCGACCGCTGCAAGCGCAAAGAAAGCCGAGTGCGACGTGTGCAACGTATCCTACTTGTATATTTCCATATAAAAACGTAAAAAGAGGAGAAACGCACGAGCAAGATGGCCAGCCTCCCGGTTTCCTCGTGTGTCCATCGTCTGTCGTCCACTCGAGCCACTGTTTCTGCTCAATGTCTATCATGTAAAATCTTCCGACACCTCCACGACCTTGAAAAAGAAGAACCAAACAAAGCGGGCTCGCTGGCCAACAGAGAAGACGAGGCAGACCAATGCAGTCCAAGATCGACTAGCACGGGATTTGGGGTGTCTTGCTGCAACAACATGGCAGCCAAGCCGCAACGCCTCGTCGCCTCCCCCTCAAACCTCCTGGATCATCAGCAGAGACCGCAAAAGCAAGGTGTGTAGACCCTGTCTCCTGTTTGCATCGTTGCTTTCAGTGTCGATCTCCAGAGGAAAAGGGTTGCCTCGCTGTGCGTAGTGTAGAAATGAAATGAAACAGGAGGAGCAGGGTAGCCGAGGATATTCAAATGCCACACATATTTACACTGTAAATTATACTTCTCAGGAGTATCTTGTTCACCGCAATTCCCAAACGACAGATCGATTCACTGGAAGCAAAAGAGGAGAAGGTGCAGCCGAAACAGCACCGCTCATCAACACGTAGGGGCAACTTGAAATCACTGAAAATCAATGGGCAATGTGACCCTCGCCGTTGCATCATGTCGACGTATGCCCCTGCCAATGTATTTCCTACATCGCCCATCCTGCATGCCAGCAGGGACGAAAGGGAAGAAAGGGACCGAGGTGCATCTCACGAGAGTTGAGAAGGAATAAAAGGGTAAAGAACGCCAGCATATCAGCCGTGGCCACTCCGTGTGGCAGCTTACGGCCCGCATGAAGGCGTCGTCACTTTTCCCCGAGAATGTGTACGAGGTATGCGAGTCAGATCAATCAGACGCCCTACTCGTACTCCGCACGCGTCGTACCGTTACCGTTTCCACGTTGTGATTACGATGAATTATGCCTTTTCAGCGTGCTGCCGTGAGCCAGGATGTGTCCGGTCCAGGTTGCAGTCTGTCTGTCTTTTGGTCTTGTGCTGAATCGAACAGGACCCCCACGACACCCTCCCTCTCCCCCTCTCACTCATCAAAGCCGCTCGTAAAACAATCGCGTCGTCGTTATTGCAACCCCGCAGTTGCAATGCACAATGCAAACAGCTGTTTTTCTCCTTCTCTCTTTTCATCGTGTTCGGCTTCCCCTTTTGGACCCTTTGGCGCTCATGCCGCGTGTGGACGAGAAGGAGGGGAAGAGACAAAGGCACAAAGCAGCGGCAGTGCGAGATCGTGTCGAACTTCCCTTTTCTTTCAGAAACCACGGGTCTCCTCCTCCCTTCAACCCGTCAACCCTACGATCGTAAACCCACCACCCACTAGCAAAAAGGATTTCCAGATCCCCCTCCCCCTCCTTCCCTACGACGGTAAGATACAAGGGCTGAAAGGAAATGACCAGTCTGCGAACAGTGCGCGCAGCGGGAAACAACTGAAGCTCCTTTCTTTGGGTCTTTCCCTGCGAGGCCTGTTGTTTCCTAATTTGGAATGTGAAATCGAAACACACGAAAAGCAAAAGAAGGAGCCAGGGAGCCACCCTCCACACAAGGGAAAGTGAGTAAGAGAGACACAGCGGAGGGAAAGAGCGGTCCAGTCTCCTCCGTTTTGCCTCAACAGCGGTGAACGAAAGCAACTAAAATCGCTCCCCCGTTTCGCTGGTGTGGTCCCCTCCGTTTTGATGGCACCCGCTATTAGTGGCCCTTGTCCTCTGTACTTGCCTGTACTCCGTACAAGCATTCCATAGTCCCGAGTCTAAGCTGGTTCTGCAAAAGCTTGTCCCACTTGGCACAGGAGTAGAGCACCAGAAGGAGGGACAAGGGAAGAACATAGGACGACAGCATCGCGAAAACGGGAGAAGAGGAAAAGAGGGCCCCACGACGACAGAGAAAAAAAGGGAAAAGGGAAAAGGAAAAAGGGCACCTCCAAATTGTCGGTGTGGCCCTCCACTCGCACAAGCACAGAGCAAGAGAAAAATAAAATAGGAAAATTAGCGGACGAAAAGCAACGAGTGTGTTTGTTCGTTTCGTTTGTTCCCGTATGTCTGGAAGCAGAACAGGCGAATCGCACAATGGCCGCGACAAGCCGTGCAGCGTGGAACGCATGCCTTTTTTTTTTGGCTGTTTTTGCTTTTTTGTGCTCCGGCGACCACATGGCATGGCTCTGCCAGATGCCATGACAAAGCGCCGCCTTTTGCTCCGGGTGCTGCCATTTTCGCGAGCTCAAAGAAAGGGCCTTCCTGGGACCCTCCGTTTTCGTTCTTCACCTCTTTGTTTTTCTCCTTCTTTAAGCCTTTTTTGAATCTTTTGAGGAACCCCTTTTCTCCAATTGATAATAAAAATCAAAACGATGGACCCTTGTCACTTACAAACTACAGCTCTGAGCATATGTTTCTCTACCTGGAGGAGACCTTTGTAGTGAGTGAGTCGAGCTACAAAAGTAGCACGCACGCTTCCCCTTTTTGCTAGCTGTCTAGCGGGTTTCATGCCCCCTAGAGAAAAAACCAACAGGCGCTAGAATCGCCTGCGCTTTATCTTCTTTGGTCCCTTTTTTCCAGTGTCTTTTTTTCGCTCTCTGCCCTTTTTGCCCTGCTCCACAAACGCGCTCGCCCTCGCTGCGAGGTTGGTGATGTTGGTTTGAGGGATTTTCGGCAGCGCGCAGCAAAGGTCCAAAAAGAACAAAAGAGCCGCCAACAAGACTGCCAGCGCAGTGGTGTAAAAAGAGCGCGGTAGAAAACGCGTGAGAAAACGGGTCTAGCAATCGATAACCTGAATGTTGGCAGGTCTGTTGGAGAGAACCGAAAAGGGTGCAGCCAAAAACGCCATTGTTGGTGCGGCTTATGGCATGAACATACGAGTTGAACAAAGTTGAGCAAGTGTCAAACAATCAGCGCCGCCCTTCGCCCGGCATGCGTGTGCGTACGAGTGCATGGGAAGTGCAAAGAGAGGCTGACGCAGTGCGCCGCAACGCATCTCGTGCGAACAAACAGTGACATATCGAGCATGTACAAGCGATTCCATACGACGTTCGACGTACTCTCTCCGTGCATTCACTGCCCCAACACCGAGAAAAAGCCTGTTGCCTGATCTCAAGGGAATGGCCGTTTGTAATTCGGTCTTCGTCATCCTCCCGTCATGAGCTGCAAATTCGTTTTTTTCCTCTTGATTCTTGATGTTTGTCATGACATGAGACACCCGAAAACGGAGGGAGGCGCAGGCATGTGCGATGCCCAGCTTTGTTTCCATCGCTGTCCATTGTCATGATGAGGTCATGCGCCAGACGCTGCGAAGCCGGCCAGTTTTCGCCCCTGTCTCGGAAGTGGACGGAGGCAAACCGCATGCGCCTAAACAAGTTTTCGACTACCCCGGTATAGGAGTATTCATATATGAGGCTATCGTATTATCCGTTCCACAAAGTCATGTGAAGATTCATGTGATATCTAATGTGCTAGTGTCATGTGACCCCTGTTTTGCCGGTTAAGCAGGGTGCGGGTAGAACGGTGGATCCCCCCTTGGGGGGCTCGAAGGAAAATCGGAATCCATTTTCATTTTCTGGCGATGTTTTTTTGCTCCCGTCCTCCGAAAGCTCCAACCGACACGCATCCACGCCACCCGCAGAAACCCCAATTGACCGGTTTCTCTCTCCCTCCCACACCCGTCTCCATCGCCGAATCCTCCATTCTCTCGCCATCCGTCACAATGAACTCGATGCGCATTGCCCGTGCTGCGCTGCGCGCGCGCCCGACCATGGTTTCGCGGGTCGCTTTCCAGCGGAGAACCTATGCCGATACTGTCCCCGACAAGGCAAGCACCACCCCCGCCGCCCCCGCCGCGCCCTCCGGTGGACGCGGCCCTTTGTGTGTTGAAGCTTGAGCGAACTGTTGTGCTAACCTTGCTGTTACGGTATAGATCAAGCTGAGCTTGTCTCTGCCTCACCAGGTACGGATTTAAACCGCGCAAACTGCCGAGACGGACCACGTTGTCCCAACATGAACCTCCGCCGTTGCCCCCCCCCCCGTGCACCAACAAACTCGATCTGAACCCATTTCGCGACCACGGCCGAACATTCCGACGACAGCGACATCAAACCCATGCTAACATGTGCTTTTTTTTCTTTGTCCCGAACAGACCATCTACAAGTCCCAGGATGTCGTGCAGGTCAACATCCCGGCCGAGTCCGGTGAGATGGGTGTCCTGGCCAACCACGTGCCGTCCATCGAGCAGCTGAAGCCTGGCCTGATCGAGGTCATTGAGGAGAGCGGTGGCACCAAGCAGTTCTTCCGTGAGTCACTCCGAGTTGCGGCCGGCCACTACCATCCAACATCCCGCCGGTAGCCGGCCGGACATTCGCGTATATCAACATATAGCTAACCTCCCCCCTTCCCCCCCCCTCCTCAGTGTCCGGCGGCTTCGCCATCGTCCAGCCCAACTCCGTCCTGAGCATCAACGCCGTCGAGGGCTACGCCGTTGAGGACTTCAGCGCCGAGGCCGTCAAGTCCCAGCTGGCCGAGGCCCAGAAGATTGTCAACGGCGCCGGCAGCGAGCAGGACATTGCCGAGGCCAAGATCGAGGTTGAGGTTCTCGAGTCGATCCAGGCTGCCCTGAAATAGATGACCCCCTAATCCTTCTCTCATCCTCCATCCACCCATCCTCTTCTACCCTTCGACCTCCATTGCCTCCTCCTTATCTATGTCACCTTCTTTTTTTACCTTTTCTCTTTGCCAGGCATCTTGAATTCAAAGCTGAAAAGAGAAAAAGAAAAAGAAAAAGGGACATCTAGTGTAGAAATATTCGTGCATCATGTTTTGATTCTTCCCACCCTGCATACATGCACAGCCCATTTTCAAAAATACAAAATTTCATCAAGCAACCGCATTTTTTCATATTGTGACCAACGAGAGCTACACGGCCCTATGTTGCCGCTGATCAATGTACTCTTCAACTGTGCTCACATCGCATGCTCCTTGAATTAACGTTCATATATCAGACAGATACACCGTATCCCATGCATGTATGACGGGAATGATACTCCAAATCCCTCTGTTTGTGTCAGGCTGCACGAGGCTACGGTATGCGGGAACACAACGTTACCGGTGTGCCCGATTCATATCACGTTTGTGTACCGGGAAGGAACAGCCCGAGATCATCGGGTTGGCAATATGAGTGAGCTCAGATCGACATACTTCGTCCCTTGTATCTATCGCGATGCCCGGGACAGGTCAACAACCTCGAAGGATTTTTCGGCGTGATACCGACATGTGAAGATTGTTGGTAAATAAGGTGTGCGTTATGTGGTTGTTCGAATCATATTTTGTGTTTGTGATCCAGCATTCTGTTTTTAAGACTTTGTTTTGATATAAATATTTCATTTATTCCAATCTCGATATGTATTTTTAAAAAAAAAAAAAAAAAAGAAAACAACAACTATTATTATACCAAAAGAAACAAAAAAAAAATCATATATATTACTGCTCCCAGAAGGGGAAGTATTGCCAAAACGAGAAAATAGAAACGAAACCGAAGCTCAGCTAGAGTTGAAGAAATGCAAGCTTCGGGACTCCTAAAGGGGCTGCCGCCGAAGCTACGGCTCTGGAATGGGGGAGAGGGGGCGCCTTCCTGTACCTAGGTTACCCCACACAAAATCGCCTCCCCGCAACACCGACGCACCTCCAATTGGTAACGGCCGACGACGTATTATCCGGACACATGGAAAGCGGCCGACCAAGAAAACCACAACCGCGATATCGCATACAACCTTTGACTGTGTCTTATCGTAGCTTTTTATCTTTAATAGTAACCTTCTTCCTCCTCCACCACGTCAATGCTTCTGTCACCTGCCTCTGCCACCCTTACGAAACGAGTTGCTGTCGCCGCCGGCCCTGTCTTCCTTCGCCGTCCTCTTCTGTCCACCCAAACCTGCAGCCGTACCCAGTTCCGGCCTCACCCGCCGTCCCTCCCTCGTCAGACCTACCGCTTCACCAGCAGCACTCCTGCCACCATGGCGCCCGCCGCGACTCTCCGCGTGCCGAACTCGGCCATCTTCGTCTGCGACATCCAGGAGAAGTTCCGCAATGCCATTCACGAGTTTGACAAAGTGTATATGCCCTCTCTCCCTTCTCGTTGACCGATGGATTTCCGCCTCCTAACCTCTGCAGAGTCCTCACCTCCCGCAAGGTACTCCGCGCCGCCGCCATTCTCGACATCCCCGTCGTCGTCACCACCCAGAACCGCGCCCGCCTCGGCGACACCGTGCCCGAGCTGTCGTCGCTCTACTCGGCCTCATCGGCCGACGCGGCTGCCGACACCAACCCCAAAAAGGCCAAGCTGCTCGTCGATGCCGACAAGACGCTCTTTAGCATGTGGACGCCCGAGGTCCAGGCCGCCTTTGCAGCCGGCCTCTCTCCGGCGTCCGTCGTCATTGTCGGCATCGAGTCCCACATTTGCGTCACACAGACCGCCCTGGACCTGCTGGCTGCCGGCCACCGCGTGTACGTGCTCGCCGACGGCGTGTCGTCGTGCAACCGCGAGGAGGTGCCGATTGCGCTGGCGCGGCTGCGGGCGGCGGGCGCGACGGTGACGACGTCGGAGAGCTGGATGTACGAGACCATGGGCGACGCCAGCATCCCGGCGTTCCGCAACATTGTCGGCCTCGTCAAGGACACGAGCGCCGACACCAAGCTGGCCCTGTCGTCTTTGCTGTCGTCCAAGATCTAGGTCGAGGTCTACCGAGGCCGAGTAGAGCGACTGCCGGCGATGCTTCTGCCGAATAAGGATGGAGCATCTTGTAAATATGCGATATTTTGAGATTTATTGACAAAAACACCACTGCACCAGTGTAATTTTTTTTTTTTTAGAAAAGACTTGTATTTTTATGGTGTTTTTGGCCTGCATTCATTGATAGAGAAGCGGCATTAAAAGTTTTCTAAACGTCCTGGGCATCCTCAAGCTCCTGCCCTTCTCTGATTTACTGGCCTGCAATCATGCGTTGCCAATGGCTCTATCCATATAGTCGGAAGCGACGTCTGTTTCCGCCGCTATGGATACAACCCCGAGACCTTTCTCCATTAGCACCCTATTAATATTCTGACAGCTCGCATAAAACCCGCGCCGGAGCTGGGCAAAAAAGACCCGAAGAAAATAAACGCCAAAGGCGCACTTGATAGCTGCCCAATAGTTATACGAGAATGAATGCTCAGGTCTCGACATCGCGAAGTTGTTGTGTCGTCGAACTGTGCCTCCGCCATAGCTCATTCGGCCGCGGAAGGAGTTTTCGACTTGGACGATTTCATCCATGCGAATGCAGAGGCTCCGCCAACCGGGTTCGAGGTCCGAGGGGCCGAGGATGTGTTGTTGCGGAGCTCCAGCGCGCCAAGGCCTTGTTGACCTTTGTTCTCTTTGCCATGGCCAGCGTTGTGCGCGGCCGCATTGCTACTGCTGATGCTGCGCTTGGATTCCCATCGAATGACATTGGAGGGCGTTGTGCCGCCTCCAGTCGCGCCGCCGCCGCCGCCGCCGCCGCTGGTCGCAGCATTACCACCGCCACCTCCACTGCCGCCCTCATTTCCAGAGACGGCCGTGCCGGAAGGCCCTTGACTCTTCCGGCGATGCTCACCGCTCGTGCGAGGGGGTGGGGGAGGCTCATACGAGGATCCGGTGCGAGCGGACGTTGAACCGTTGCCGACCTTTGGCTTGAGAACTTTCATTGCCCGAGGACGCCCAGCCGGCTGGTACCCGCTCAGGGGACCGTTCTCCCGGTGCCCGCCGTCGCTGCCCGTAGTGGACCCACCCTGACGCCAGGAGCCCCAGATGGCGCTCGCATCACGGCGACCGCCGTCCACGTTTGGTCCGGCTTCTTTGCCCGAGTAGTCTGAGCTCGTCGAGTTTCGGGGTAACTTTTCGCCGTCCGCCCCATTCTCAGAGGGAGCGCCAGAAGCTGCCCCGTGCCACTTCGCAGGTGGAATGGGATGGGCCGACGTTGGAGAGACACCACCGGGGCTGAGCATGCTGGAGTCCCCAACGGCAGTTGAAAGGCTTTGGAGACCAGGTGGCCCCCGGCGTAGGCGTAGCCCTTCGTGGTCACCATTCTGGTCTTGGTGGCCCTGAAAGTGCCGTGGTTCGTCGTCGGGTAGGCTGTCCAAGTCGTCGTCGTCGTATTCGTCAAGGTGGCCTTGCTGGTGCTCGTCATCTGCTCCATTGATGCTGTCACGAGACTTGACATCGCTGGAAACAAATTCTGCAGCTGCGGCGTTGAGCTTGGGCCGGCCCGGAATGCCGCTCACCGTGCAGAGGTTCTTAAACAGAGCATCGTTCTCAGGGCGCACGAAAGGAACGCTCAGCTTCTCTCGCTCACTGCTGTACACGGATAGGAGATTCCGGGAGAACAAGATGTCCGCGCTGTGAATTCGGAGGGCATCACTGCCAATGAAAATGCGGATGCCCTTGCCACTGTCGCCTTCGGCAACGTGCTCCGCACCAACAACTTCGAAGTTGATAGCTAGGAAGGGAATTTGTGGAACGGGGTCGGCTGATTTTGTTGCGGGAATGGCTTCTGCAAGATAAGTTTGCAGGTGGATCTTGAAAGAGTTGTCGACCTCGCGATAGATAAGGTCGTCCAAGCCAAGCTCCTTGACGAGTGAGAAGTCAATGGTCGACTTTTGCGCACCTGTGCACACGGCCGCGTATAGGAGGGTGTTGTTGGCAAAGTCTTTTGTGAGCCAGCACCGGATGATGGCTGGTACGGAGCCCAGCACAAAGAAAACCGGTGGCGGCTCTGGCATATCGATGGGCGAGTCATCCTCGTGGCCGCCGGTCATGAAGTTGGTGTCAAGCGCAATACTGCTGCCCCGCCCAGATGCCACGGAATGCACAGAGTGCACAGAATGACCAGCGGAGCTGTGCCTGCCGTCTGACTTGTGTGAAAGCGACCGTTCCATCATCAGGCTGCTGCCCGGGCGAAAGGGACCGATGTCACCAAAGCTCCGACCGCTCTGGGCCAAGTTGGCGCTTTCATCGAAACGGACGCTGTTGGCCCGCGAGGCGGCAGCTGCTCTTCGAATCGGCTCGTCATCAGGCTCGAGGTGTAAAGACCCTAACGTTTGACTTTGTTCATCGAGATCAAAGTTTTCCGTTGATGGTATCCGGATGGGTCCTAGGAAGGAAGGTTGTTAGTAAAGCAGTTCTGAAATGGATATAAAGAATATGGACGTAAAGAAATACATACCGTGCTGAGGTGTGCCCACCAATGCGCTCGGGAACGGCGAGTTCGACCAAGCCGAACGCATTGCCGCATCATCCTGGTGGCGCTTTTCTAGGCGCTGTATCCGCTCAATCTGGGTCGACTGGACGGCTTGTAGCTGCCTGACGTCCATCTGGACATTGTGGAACTCTTCGCGACTCACAAAAAAGCGAGTATCCATGCCCTCAGTAGGCTGTGCAGACGGGGGAAGAGATAGCCGTCGGTAGTGGAGAGAAAGGGCCGTGGAAATCGGAAAGACGACCGGCGTCGTTGCCCAGAGCCGAAGTCACAAGTAGGTGGTGCGAGCTGAGGAAGTTCGAGCTGCTTATGTATGACTAGGTGCGTTTGGCAAGAAGCTGGCTCGATCTTCGTGAGAATCGCGTGTCCTTTGTCTTCTCGTCGTGTTTGGCTTTCGTTCGTCTTTTGTTTCTTTTTGTTTCGTCGTTTCTCGTCTTCTCACTCTTCCAACAATGCACTGGAGAATTCCTCTGCCTCAGATGTCTTCACGTCGCAGTGTTCTCCTCCACACCACACACACCGAGGCCGCAAGGTCTTGTTTGCAGCACGCCACAAACCAGCCCAAAGCCCTTCTCTCGCTCCTTGTCTGCTGCCCACACACGCACCGGGCGTGTCGCTATGGCCGAACCGGAGACGTTCAGATCGAAATTTGAGATGGGAGGGACTCTGCTGTTGGGAATCGGCACGGACGCTGTCGAGGAGAGGAGCAGGCGTTCGTGATTGCGCACCGAAGAGGCTTGTTCGTAGCGCTGTGTTTATCGATATATGTGATATCGCGGTTTGTCGAAGGGCACGCTTGCAGTTCGAATTGCCTGGGGCACAACGTGTAGTTGCAAAGTTGAAGAGCCTGGCGGAAGCAGAGCTCGTCGCTCGACACCAAAGGCTTCTCCTCAAGGTAAAGGCCGCGATGGCAATTGGATGGACGGATTGTAGAGATGAACTGGGTTGCTGGCGCAGAGTCAGAATGAGAGGGCCTCGAGGGGCGGAGGCAAGAAAGCAGATCGGATTGTATTGGTCGTGGATGTTCTTTTGTTGTTGTATCGCAGAGAGACGGGGGATGTGAGATATCGGACTCCGAAGCTTCAGAGGAAGGCAGGGCCGACGGGAGGCTTTGTAAAGCTGAAGAAAGAGCGGACTTGCTTGAAAGGTGATTCAAAGCGAGGGCGACGGCGCTGATCGGTCGGCTGGATGGAGAGGGAAGGAGCGATCGAGACCTAGACAGGAGAGAGGGAGGAATGGAATTCGTTCGAGAATTCGAGAGTAGAATCGGGAAAGAACGAGGAGGAGAAAAAGGGGGGCGAGGCAGGTACGGTGGATATCGAAAGGGGTGGACGTCGTTCTGTCTTGTAGGAGTGAGGAAAAACTGGCGAGTCGAGTGCACAGAAATGGATCTCGAAAGGGATCGCTTCAGGTTCGAGTGCGGAAAGGGAGAGGCGACAGGAGAAAGGATGCGTGTTTGGAGTTGATACCGTCGACGTTGCGATGGCGGAACTTTTTTCAGGTTTCAGCGATTTTCCTAGTAAAATAATTGGGCGGCGAACGGGATTACGACTCGTAAGGCAACTACAGCGCACAGTGGATGGCCGCTACTGCTAAACGTCCGCGTGTTACGAGCGCCTTCTGTTTGTGGAAAGCGCGTGTTGCTAGGCGCGTTGCCAGGTAATTGGCTGGGATAGAGTGTAAGTGTAAGTGGACGCAGCAGCCGTATCTCAGAATTCCGTCTAAAGCGGAAGGCGCCTTTGGCTGGCCGTACGGGGTAATATTACCTACTGCCACCAAAGTGGTGTCTCTCTTTTCAGGGGCAAGTAGTAAACATTTGGTAACTTTGAGGTCTAGATTTGAACTGTTCTATATGGCTGTATGTCGTAAGATCACATTTAAAAGTACTTTGCAAATCCTGACTCTTGTCTAGTTCAACACACCGCCTTCTACTTCTCCAACCAGGGAGCCACCCGCCACTCGGGATAAGTCCAGCCCTCCATGGTCTCGCGTGGGTTTGGTGGATCGATGTGTGGCCGCAGCTCCTCAAAGAAGACCCGGTATCCCTCGCCACTGAGGTGCAGTCCGTCCGTCAGCAGGTTCGCCAGGTAGCCGCGCTGGCCGCCCGCCTCGTCGCCGAGCACGACGCCGCTCTTGGTATCAAAGCCCGCCGTGCGCGCAATGGCGAGGTCCATCAGAGCCTTGTGCAGGTCCACGACAGCGGCATTGGGCACAGACTGAGCCACGCGGCGCGCCGCATCAGAGTATTGCGCAGAGACGAGTGCCTGGCGCGATGTCGTTGTCTGGCTGTAATTGATGCGCTCAAACTCGGCCAGCCGGATGCCGTCGAGCGGCGGGGGCGTCACGACCAGGATCTTGCCGGGGTTATGGGCCTGAATATGTGGGTGAGTGAGGATGGCCTTGAGGTTCGTCTCGTACTCGGCCAGGTCGACGTGCTGGTTGTCCTTGGTCGCTTGTAGGGCCGCGTCGTTGGCGCCGAGCAAGACGACGAGATAAGCGATCTTGGGCGTGTACGGCGAAGGCTCGGATGGTGGCAGGGGGAAGACGCTGGGCAGAGCTCGCAGGGCCTGGGAGGTGTTGTATCCGGAGAGGCCGCGGTTAACGACATCGTAGCGACGGATGCAGTGCGCTTCGAGGGCGGCCTGGAGGGAGAAGCCGTCAAGAGTATCGGGTGCGCCCTGGAAGAGAGAGTCGCCAAAGAGGACGACCTGGGGGTAAGGGGCGGCCATGTCGAGGTCGAGAGACAGAGGTGGGGTGACAAAGGGGTTGAGAGCTGCGCTGAAGCTGATCAACGAGGAAAAATCAAGAGACAAAAGCTCGCTCTATGAAGACCAAAAGAAAATAGCAAAGAAGACGACGTTTGTTGGATGGGGGGAAGACCAGGGGAACATCGGGAGGGCCCTGCCGCAGAATGCCCCGCGTGTGCTTGACAGAGCTTCGCTTCGCTAGCGTGGGGCATACCTTCCCGCGGGTGCCAGTGAGTGCAGCTGTTAGCTTGGTTAGACCAGGCAAAACGGGCAGCCGACCCGGCTGAATACCGACCCGCAAAAATAAACGTGCGAGGGAAAGAACGATGGGACGAAAGGAGGTGACATCCTCAAGAAAGACATTCGAGGTAGCAATTTTTGCTTCAAATCTGCTGTATTTTTTTTTGAAGGTTTGATAAAAGGGGAAGGAACGATGGCCAAATGTTTAAGCTAGTCGGGCTGACCTGCACGTGGCTGGATTGCTCTGCCCACACCGAGGCTGAGCTTGCCCGTGTCGAGAGGATTTCGGGAAACCGACTGGTAGTGGAACGCACAGTTTATTCTCTCCGAACGCAACCCCTTTCAGCATCAATCAATTGAACACCGACAACGCATACTACAACAACTATCGGTGCTTCTGTGCAAGAGCATACCGACAACACGATGTCTCTGGGTTTCCGTGTCCTCTCTGGCAGCCTCGCCCCGATCGGTTCCGCCGCCACCTCGGTGTCTCCCGCCAATATCTGTCAGGCGTCCTTTGTCGTGCTCGGCGCCGCCATCATGGCACTTACTCTGCTCCCGGCGGCCACGCAGAAGCACTTGCTCGATTACGGCGCGCGGGACAGCAAGAGTACCGTCGCAGATGCTACGGCTAAGGACAGCGACAAAAAGGACAGCAAGCCTGTACCGGTGCCGGAGCCAAGCGCCCTGGAACGGACGGTCGCTGCCGTTGTATCTCGGCTGCAGGTACCGCACTCATGGTTCGTCAGCTTTTATGCATTTTACCTAGTCTGCACCTCCTACTGGGCCGCCCAGTGGTGGTCTTGGAGGCAGGCGGATGTGGATGGTCAGACGCCCGACAACCTTTTTGGTCGCATCCTGGCAAGCCAGCAGACGTCTGACTTGGTATGGTCCTCGACTCCAGCCACGTCCATGGCCCTCGCCCAGGTGGGCGTCGCTTTTGTGCTCGAGGCGCTGCAGACTGGCCGCCGGCTCTACGAGTACCTCTACGTCTTCAAGCCGTCCAAGGCCAAGATGAACGCCGCGCATTTCTTGTTGGGTTTCGCATACTATGCGATCATGAGCGTCGCCGTGTGGGTTGAGGGTTCACGTATGTACTATGCCCACCTCCCCTTTCTTTTGTGCTTGCTCTCTTTTGTCCTGCATTGTGCTAACTGGATTGCTCGAACCGACAGAGGCCATACTGGCTACGAAGTACCTTGACGCGACGCCCCCCACGGCATCTGTTTTAGCCATCCATAACGAGGCGTTGGTGAAGATTGCTGTTGGCACACCTCTTTTCCTCTTGGCGTGGGTGGGCCAGTACCGCTGCCACGTTCACCTTGCCAGCCTCAAGAAATACTCCTTGCCCGACGAGGGTCTTTTCCACTACTTCGTCAGCCCGCACTACACGTGCGAGTTCTTTTTGTACGTCGCGTTGTCTATCGTGACTGCGCCGGAGGGCAGGCTTGTGAACCGGACGGTGCTGTCGTCTCTTTTGTTCGTTCTCGCGGGCCTCGGCGTGACGGCGGACCGTACCAAGAAGTGGTACAGCGACAAGTTTGGTGCAGAGCGGGTGGCCAAGAAATGGAGGATGATCCCGTTTGTCTTTTGAAGTGGTGGCAGCGGCTCTGAACGCATGTGGTGGCGCAACCCTCTGTACACAGATATTGGCTCATATGCTGGGCTTTCCTCCCCTCTTCTCATCCTTGACCAAGTTGCTTGCTGCATTGCGACTCCCTGCCGAATCACGGCCGCTTGAACATTCCGAATTTGTTGCCTAATTTCGATACTTTCAATACATCTCGGTATGTCAAGCTGACGCGTGTTTGTCGTGTGCTTTGCCCGGAGGCAAACGGCTCTTTGGATCGCAGCAGGTCCCAGTTGGCGACGGTGGATTCTGACAAGTCGACGTCTTTCTCGATGTCGGCTATGCCGTGCAGATAATCGGTGTAGAGGCTGTCGGTGGTGATCAGGAGACTACGCGGCTCTTGGAGGATGCGGGCCACCGGTTCGGTGTGTAGAGTGCCGTCCTCGTTGTTCTTGTAGATATTCAGACAGAGGCTCGCGCCCAGACTTACGGTGCAGACTACGGGGTGGTATGCCGAACCGTCCTAGAGACACAGCACGATTGACTGTGAGCTCATGTGCCAGACCGTACTCCCACTTTTTCAACGATTTGTATCCAACCCACCTTGTGCGGCATGATTCCCACCCCAGGTGGATATTCGTTGATGAGGACATGGTTTGGACGCTGGTGTGGGCTGTCGGAGAATATGTTGTCACGTCCGCCATTCTCGTCGTCGTCGTCATTCCTGCCGGTCCGCACAGGAATGGTGAGGAGTCGCGTGATGACGGGGTCGACAAGCCACGCCGGGAGTGGCGCATCGAGAAGCTTATCGTGAAGGAGATCGGACGGCCATGTTTGCAGACGGCGGTGGGAAAGCTGTTTCCATCTCGGTTTCGGCGCAGCCTCGACCTGGAAGAAAACCACGGTTGTCAGCGCAAGGCTGTGGCTATCGCAGCATCACAAACCGCCGCTTACCCTTTGGAGGATTTGCCGCTCTTCCTCTTCTGTGATAAAGTCGGCAATGTAGAACGCTGTTGCAGGCAGGCTCTGGATCTGCACGCTGTCCAGGGTTGCTGGTAGCGGCAGCTGTGGTGGTAGTGGTGGTGCAGCCATGGTAGCGATAAGAATGTTTCGTTGTTCTTGTCAGGTTTGTCGTTGACGAAGGGCTTGTTGGAAATCAAGACCAAGCCAACGGCCGAGAGATACGACGTATGGTGTCATGTGGTCACGAGATAGCTGCACGTCGGAATACTTTGTGCTTCGAGGCGCCTTGTTCTGAGTGGCCCAAGTTGTGTACCGGCAGCTGATCGGGCCCCAAAGCGTGAAGCGAAAAAGCGAGTAGCCGCGCGGAATCTCACCTTTGTCTTGATCTTCTGCAACAGCACAGGACGTGGATGTTGCAAGGTGAAGGTGCCAACGTGTTCTTCTTCCAGTTCTACTGGCACGAAGAAAGCACAGAAGCAGAGGTGAAAAATAGCGTGCTAATTGTTCGCGCGATCGTCACGGCCGCGCAGGAGCTAACAGGTCGAGGAGCAGGGGGGCGCAGTTCTTTAATCTTGTCTGATGGCGGGTCCAAACAAAAGATGCCACCTTTTGTGGCCCTGGGTGAAGATGCAAATGATGAGAACCATGAAAACCGGTACGAATGGAGGGCTTTCTTTTGCGCGCTGTATTTTTAATTTCTTGCGATGCGAGCCGAAATCCTAGCTGCCGGGAAAGAGCGAGGCAAGAATGCTCACAGCAAAAATAGACAAGGAGCTATGCAAAGTACCGAGCCTACAGTCTGAAGTATGGCAAAGTAGTCAAAGATACACTGTGTACCTGAGAGGTTCTCTGATCTCCGCGAAAATGGTGAACGTATCGGTACTCCTGCATAAATTCACGCTAGTCACTAGCGTTATTTTACTGTGCCATTCAGACACGAACCAAGAAGCAGATACCAGGCCAATCACGCGCGCCACTGCGACCCACTTTTATTTCCAAATAGAAAGAGGAGAATAACGAAGGATGGGGGGCTCGGGGGCAAGAGGCAGGAGACAGGAGGTAGACGCGTTTATTAGGGTCATTGTCGCCCCGCCGTAATTGGGCCGCAAAGCCCAATCAGCGTAGGCGGCGATCAGACTGTAGTGCGCAGACAGATGTGTTCAGCGAGCGCGAGAAAGGTGAGTCGATTCTCGAGACAAGCAAAAGTGAGCACCACGAAACCAGTGCGAGAGTAATCGCCCCTCGCCCTCCAAGCAAGGCCTGCACACGGCAAGGAGCGCCCTTCCCCCCTAAAATGCCCGCTAAGTCTCGTAACTTGGATTGAGCGCACCACGAATTATCCACTCTGTCCTGAACCCAGCCGTCGCTGTTGCCTTGCGAAACGAAAGGCTCTCAGGTTTTCTCGACCTCTCGTTTCGTAGCTGTGCTACGCCCCCAGTGTCTTCCTTGTTGGGTGTGTTGACCATCGAGTTGACGGTCGAGCCTTCCTCATTTGTCGTCTTTTCTGTACTCTGTAATTATCGTCCGTTGCCTTGGTCTGCTGGTGCGCGCCGCTTAGCTTTGTTTTGGCATGCCCGTTCCCTCATCGCTCTTTCCCTCGTGCTGCCCATTTCTTGTTTACAATCTTCGCGTTGTTTTGGAGGAAAGAGCGAACGGCAGATTTTGGATTCGGCAGGGCCTCGCCCATTTTGGCTTAATACGGGCACTGAGATTGCCTGGGGCACTGGCTTGCATGGGTGCTCTCAGCTGCTGGGCGCTGCTGTGTGATCTTACTGTTGCTCCTGCCCTCCTGCAGCCCTCCTTCTTTGATCAGCCACTGTCGCCCCTCCCCTTCTCTCCTTTCCCGCCTTCCCACCACCCTAGTCGACGGCAGCCAGGGAGCCCTACTCTCTAGACACGACCAGCCAAACCAGCCAAAACGCCAGCCAAATTTGCAACTGGGGTGGATTTCCTGGTCTGTGTGGCGGTTTCCTCGAATCTTCCCTCGTCTCCCTCTCTCTCACTCTTCTTTTCTTTCTTTCGCTCCCCATTTTGCATATCGACAAAAATCTCTATTTCGCCCTCCATTCTTTCGCCATCCTTTCGCCATCACGGCGGCCTATCCTCCGCGACTTCCCATCTTTCCTTTCTATCCCATCCTTAGTCCGATCGCGAACATTTGTTTTTCGGGGCGCATTGTTTTGGTCGCGCGCCCCTTTGCCTCTCCTTCGTCCTCCGTCCTCTTTTCGCTATTGCCGGTCCAACTTCGACATCGACACCGACACGAACAAGACGTTGAGACTTTTTGGATCTGGCATCTTCATCCCTCTTTGATATCCTCTAGACGCGCGACTTCGGCCTGGCGAGGTCGCTTTCGATTGAACCCCCCTCGAGTCCGTCCTTTCTCACGACCACCTGTTGCCTCCTTGCACTCGTCGCCCACGTGTCGCCCAACCCTGCGCAGGTTCGAAGCGCTCTCATGATGGTGCACACCAGACGGCCCTCTTCAAATTAAATGTCATGGATGCGCAGAATGCCGCCGAGGCCACGTCCACGAAGCCTAATGCTTCTTCAACCGCCTCCGCCTCGCGTGTCCCTGATTCGCAGCGACAGAAATCGACCCAAGCTTCTTCTGCCGCCTCAGTGAACAGGTCACCTACTTTGTCTCGAGCTGCGCTGGCATCCTCGAGAGAATCAAAATCCTCATCCAAACTTGCCGCCGCTTCAGCAACAGCACCCTCTTCAACCAAAGAACGCTCCAGAGGCTCGAGTACAAGAACCGCGTCTCCCACATCGACTCGAGACGCAAAGGCGTCTGCATCTTCGTCCCGCGACAAACAAGACGACGATGGGGGCACAGATGGCAACTCGGAAGCAGAGACGATCGTCTTGTCAAAGGATGGGTCGCCGTCAAAGCCCCGAAGCCGCAAGGTGATCAAGCACGAGGATAAAGATAAGCCAAACGGTACAGCCGCATCCTCTGCTGCACCTTCTGACCTGGCACCGCCCTCTCGGAGGCATGCCGCAGACAAAAAAGATGGCCCGGTCGAGAAGAGAGACAAGGGAGACAAAACCGCCGGGGATGCTGCTGAGGGTGCTTCATTACCACAACAGAAAAAGAGGCGACTGCACGAGAGGCTTCAGCCGAATAGCCACCTACAGGGCAGTGCGCGACCGAAAGACACGTCAAGCAGCCTTAGTTCAGCACCGGCGTCACCCCCCAGGAGCCGAAATCCCTCGTCACGCCCACACTCGGGCTCAGACTCTGACCGTGGGCAGCGCACCAAATCACCGAAACGCTCGTCATCGACGGCTTCAAAAGACCGACTAAGGCCTCCTGAGAAACTCGTTCCCCACAAGCGGAAAGCGCCCAAGCTGGAATCAGACGATGACACAGAAGGGCACAGCGCTCGTCGTTTACGGTTGGCAAGCGCTGGAGCCGGTGGCGATGGAACCTCTCATTCTTCGAGCCGGGCCGCTGGAAAGGACTCGTCCCGGAACAGCCTCGGCAACAATGGCAACACGAATGGAAACGGTTCTAGTGGCAAGGCGTCGGTATCGCGAAGCCACAGAGACGCATCGCAAAACAGATCCCTTTCCCCTCAACCTCGTTCACACCGACGAAGCCTCTCCACGCAACTCCAATCTCAATCCAGCGGACTGGGTCTCAAGAAAAAGAGAGTGCCTGCCCCGCTGCAGTCAACGGACTACAACTCAGATGATTCTTCTGCAAGTGGGAGCCCCCACATTCGAAGTGCGAAGCTTCGCAGCCTCGCGACCCCAGCGACTGCGGAGTCTGCGACATCTCCCGCCAAAATTGTCCCTCACAAGAAGCACCTTGACGCGCACGGGCAGACATTCCTCGCCAGGGCATGTGCGCGCGGTGAATTCGACCTTGCCAAGCAACGATTGCAAGAACGACCAGATGACCTCAATGTTGCCGATTTTGCCGGAAACACCCCTCTTCAGATCGCTGCTCTGAACGGTTACGGGAATATTGTGAAGTTTTTGATCGATGCTGGTTGCAACTTGGATTGTGTCAACTATGACAAAGACACACCACTCTTGGATGCTGTTGATAATGGCCACCTTGACGTCGTCAAGCTTTTACTCGATGCTGGGGTCAATCCGCGGAAAGCCAACGTCAATGGAGAGGAGCCTCTCGACCGCGTTACGGAGGATATACATAATAGCGACGACATCCGCGCAGCATTGATCGAGGCTAAGAAGAAGATAGGGGAACGACGATTGACCTCCGAAGAACACCGCCACGAAACCGACGATCTTCGCTCTCACAACTCCCACAACCCTGACAGCCCTCAGAGATCCCCGGCACCTTCGTCTCGCAGAGCAGGGACCGTCCGAGCAACAAAGACGAGCAACCATTTGCTGTATATGCCCATGGATGACAAAACATTACGACTGGCTGCAGGCCGTGGTGACGAAGAAAATGTTATCCGCATTTTACAGGTTCGCGAGACTTTTGATGATCCCGAGTCAATGGTTGCAGCATCGCGAGGTGGCCATGATATCATCCTTCAGATGCTGCTCGCTCTCGGTAAAGCCAACCCTGACCCCGCGCCTATCTCATCTGTCCCACCCGAGCATGCAACTCCTATTCTCGCTGCCATCGGCCAGGAAAATATCAAGATCATTAGCCTGCTGCTCGAGCAAAGCAGCTTTGATCCTACAAAACGATTCAACGGCAGCACATACTACGAAATCGCCAGACAACGCCAGGGGCCAAACTGGAAAGAAGAAGAGGACATCTTGAAGAAGGCTTACGACAGTTACAAGAAGTCACATGGCGGCAGGACGAAAGACGTCGAATCCCGAAGATCGTCCCGTGCTATCGAAGTTTCTGATGACACACCGTCTGCACGAGCACACAAGCGGAAACTTTCCAGCCCGTCCCAAGAGCGTCTCAAGAAACCAGCGACTGGCACGAAGGCCGCGACACCCACCGCCAGCGGAGCAGCGGTGGTTGCCCGCGAAGAGAAAAGCTCACAAAAGCGTTCATCTGATCACGCCGGATCCCGCGGAGATAGCAAAGCCTCAACTGCAACGATGGTTAAATCGAGGCAGCGCAGCGATCGTAGTCCTAGTGCAAGCAACGCCAATCGCGACACACCACCGCCATCCAAGCAGTCCACGAAATCCAAGAAACTGGAATCCGACAGCATCGCCGTTTCGTCAGAAGGTGAGGCGGTGAAGCCTCGAAGAAAGAAGCTTATCTCCGCTAGAGAACTGAAAGACGAAAAGGTTCGCGAAAAGGAACGGGAGCGGGAGAAGCAGCGACGAACCAGCATAGCCTCGACAAAAGCACCCACGCCGCCCAAAGACTCATCAAGTCCCCGCGATCCTCGTTCTGATGATGTGGCTGCCGACAAGGATAAGGCCCGGGTTGAGAAGCACCGCGATCGTGACCGCGACCGGGCGCGGCAACTGAAGAAGGAGGGACTCAAAGAACCTGCCTCAGGCGCCGCTAGCGAGGTTGCTGGAAAGCGAAACAGACTCAGCGAAACTCCACCCAACGCGAGCTTCTCGGACAAGGACACCAGCGAAGCCCCTATTAAGAGAAGGAAGCTGGAAGTCGACAACGGGACCAGCAAAGAGAGGCGGCCATCCAAAGGGAGCGCTCCACCCGATGACGCGCCTGCTAAGACTTCCGCAGCTTCCAAGTTGTCCCAAAAGCGACGCGACGACGATGACCGGAAGACACCTTCCGGCTCCAAGACGAAAAAGCGCGAGCCATCCTCCGACCGTGGCCGACAGGATTCTTCGAAGCCGCCGGTGTCACCGGTTGAAAAGAGTATCCATGTTAAGTCCGAGGATGTCGATGTCGAGATGGCGGATGTGAGCTCCGAGCGGCGGTCCTCGAGCGGCGCATCCGCAGCGGCAAGCGCTGAGGCGGAAGCGGCGCGGCAAAAGGAAGAGGACAAGAAAAAGAAGGCCGAGGCGAAAGCACAGACCCAGGCGGCCGAGGCAAAGAAGAAGGAAGAGGAGGTGCAGCGCCGTCGTCGCCAAGACGAAGAGGATGAGAAACGACAGAAGGAAGAGAAGCGGAAGAAGGAGGAGGAGAAACGCAAGCGCGAGGAGGCGGAGGAAGAGGCGAGGCTGAAGGAAGAAGCGGACAAGAAGAAAAAGGAACTCGAGGAAAAGAAGAAGAAAGAGGAAGAAGAGAAGCAGAAGCAGCGCAAGAAGCTCGAGGAGGAGGAACGCCGGCGCAAGGAGGAGGAGCGGAAGCGGAAAGAAGAGGAAGAAAAGAAGAGATTGGAGGAAGAGGAGAAGGAGAAGAAGCGCCGGCAGGAGGTGGAGGAGCGGAAGCGCCAGCTAGAGGAGGAGGAGCGCAAGAAGCGAGAGGAGGAGGAACGCCTGCGCCAAGAACAGCTCGAAAAGGAAGCCGCCGAAGAAGCCCGTCGAAAGCTCGAAGAGGAGGAGCGCAAGAAACGAGAACGCGAAGAACAAGAACGCATCCTTGCCGAGAAGAAGGCGGCCGAAGAACTCCGCCGTCGCCAACTCGAAGAGGAGGAGCGCGTCAGAGTCTCCAAACTCCCGCCTGCCTTGCAATGGCTAAGTCTCTGCGCCAACCCGAAGCTGCCCACTACAGCGCAGTTGTTCAAGACCATGCAGGGCGTCCGATACGACTGCATCAACGCTGATGCTACAGGTTCTGCCGAGGGTCGTGAGCAATGGCTGATCAACACGCAAGTGGCCTTGATCCTTGGCGAGAAAGACCTATCGCTGCCGCAATTCCCGTCGTGGCCGCGCCTGCCTGCTAGCATGATCGCAAAGCGAGTCATCTGGCGTCTCGAAGGTGACCGGTATTCCTTGACAGACCCCGACTTTTACGACCTGGGGAGACAACTTCCGGGCTACTACGACGGACAAGATCCAACGAAGATGGGCACTCCAGCCATAGAGAAGCTCCGTCGCGAGGCCTGGGAGAAGTTCGCGTCAACGGACATGTTTTTCGTCAAGGTAAGCCGCGCGCCCCCTACTTTCATATGCCATCTAGTTTTCTCGCGAACCCAAACTAATTTTCTTTTTTTTTGCAATAGGTCTCTGATGTGATGGGCATTATCTCTAGTGCCCCTCATCTTCACAACGTGCGGCTTGCATTGGTGTACCGCGAGCTGCCAGAGAAGGAATCGCAGCTTTTGACATTTGCACCGACCCACAAATGGAAGAACGACCCCAACGCGGACGAGCTCCTCGGTTTTGCGCCAGGAACGAAGTACTTCATCAATGGCATATTGGTGGGCCAACATCGGCCGGGTATGGCCGCGCCTTGCAAAACGCCCCCTCCGGAGGTGCGCGTGCCACGGCGCGGCCTTGTCGCGGTGACAGTGGACGATCCCGAATTCGCGTCCATTTCCAGGGGCATGGGCATCGATCCCTTCAGCTTTGCGGGCTACGCCGCATTTGTGGCACGCCAACAAAATGGGGTGCCCCCATCAACGAGAACGACGTCGGGCCACGTTAACGGCACGGCCCGCGTGAACGGAAGTCACGGCACGGGCCCGGCGCACGCGACAACTCTGCACAGCCATCGGCCATCTCAACAGGTCGTTAACGGCATCAATGGCACTAAGAGCGGCTGAATGCACATTGAAGACAACCGCACATACTTTTTCGGCGCATGTACACTATTCTCTTCTTCCTCCCAACCATCCTCTCGTGGGCGCGCAAGAGGTGCGAGGATGCCGAGAAGGGCCCTACTGTCTCTGTTTTTCTTTTATTTTTCTTTTCTTCCTCTCTGGGATCGGTGTCTGGGCGTTCTGTCTCGGGGAAACCGGAATCTTGGTTTTTCATTTGCTTTTGGCCCCCTTGTTTTGTTAGCATTATGACTGTGTTCGGTAACGGACGTTTGGCTGGAAACGATCAAGCACATTTTCTTTTGTTACTTCTTATATACTATGGGTGAACGGGCAGCGCTTTGGTCGGGGGCTTGCAAGCTGGCTTTCTCTCTGTGAAGCAGCTGCTGCGTCACTATATATATGTTTTGTAGTTTAGCAGTGTCGTGTATGGCTTGTTATTCAACAGACGCGGCAGCCCGCTGAGACCCCCAGTCGGGGCAGATGCGATCAGCGGATAGATGGTCTTTCTTTTTTGTTTTTCGTTGAATAAAATACCCAATATTTATGTCTTTACAATACGTCGTACGGAGTAGATGCTGCCGATTTGTGACGCTTCTCTTTTTCTCGTTGCTTGACCAGTAATGTGTGGCAGAACATGAGGTAGGAAAAAGTGGGCCCATAGCCTTACCTGAGGCAATCGAGTGGCCAATGAAAAGTGGGGGCTCAAAAACAGGTAAGTAGGGCCGCTGGCCCCTCGCTCGCTGGAAACTTTCCCCACGAATTTTCTCGCCCCGCCAAAATCTTTTTTTGCAGCGTGCAAATTCGACATCATCGACTCTCGCCTGCGCGCCTCACGCACGACCTGCCTACACGGACTCGACCATCACTACGTTGCTGCATTGCCTGTTCTCGCGGACGCATCCGGGAACAGTTTGCCCTTCGACCTGTTGCAATTCTTGCATCCTAAAGAGCCTTACTACCCAGAGAGTGCGCGCTCCCCGCGACACAAACCGCCATCATGTCGACGACCGTGGAAAAGGTTCGTCCCTCTGCCCACACCCCAGAGCGACCCGATGCAGGCTCCCTTGTCGCCCTATTCTGCTTGTGACTGTGTTGCTGACCTGCCGTTTGCGCGTGAATAGATCAAGGAGGTGGAGAATGAGATGGCCCGGACACAGAAGAACAAGGCCACTTCCTACCATCTCGGCCAGCTCAAAGCCAAGCTCGCCAAGCTGAAGCGTGAACTGCTGATGCCGACCTCGGGCGGCGGAGGTGGTGGCGCGGGTTTCGACGTTGCCCGCACGGGTGTCGCCAGTATCGGTTTCATCGGCTTCCCCTCCGTCGGCAAGAGTACGCTCATGAGTCGCCTGACCGGTCAGCACTCCGAGGCCGCCGCCTACGAATTCACCACCCTGACGAGTGTGCCCGGCCAGGTCACGTACAACGGGGCGCCGCTGCAGATGATCGACTTGCCCGGTATCATTGAGGGTGCCAAGGACGGCCGTGGTCGTGGTCGTCAGGTCATTGCCGTGGCCAAGACGTGCCATCTGATCTTCATCGTGCTCGACGTCAACAAGCCGCTGACGGACAAGCGCGTCATCGAGCAGGAGCTCGAGGGTTTCGGCGTCCGCATCAACAAGTCGCCGCCCAACATCACGTTCAAGAAGAAGGACAAGGGCGGTCTCAACATCACCAACACCGTGCCGCTGTCGCACATTGACAACGACGAGATCCGCGCCGTCATGAGCGAGTACCGCATCAACTCGGCCGACATCACCATCCGCTGCGACGCGACCGTAGACGACCTGATCGACGTGCTCGAGGCGCGCAGCCGCAGTTATATTCCTGTCATCTACGTGCTCAACAAGATCGACGCCATCACGATCGAGGAGCTGGACCTGCTGTACCGGATCCCCAACGCGGTGCCAATCAGCTCCGAGCACGGCTGGAACGTCGACGAGCTGATGGAGGCGATGTGGGAGAAGCTCAGCCTGGTGCGGGTGTACACGAAGCCCAAGGGCAAGCTGCCGGACTACTCGGCGCCGGTTGTGCTGCGCGCCAACAAGTGCACGATCGAAGACTTTGTATGTTGTCCCGAGCCTGGTCTTTGTTGAAGTCCTCACCTGATACGTATGCTAACTTCCCTAGTGTAACGCCATCCACAGAAGCATTCTCGAACAATTCAAGACGGCCGTTGTGTACGGCAAGTCGGTCAAGCACCAGCCGCAACGCGTCGGTCTGTCGCACGAGCTGGCTGACGAGGATATTGGTATGTTTCCAGATCCTCCAACAACATTCATACATGCCGCACCTTACTAACAGTCTTTTTCAAGTGACGATTGTCAAGCGCTGATTGTCCCGCCCAACTGTTTGGGGTCACAAGCTACAAACTCGACGAGAAAAACGATGCAGCATGCCAAGTTGTGCTGTACGCTGGGGAAGAATTGCGGCAAGGGGCTGGAGACAGCTCCAGACCGGCTGCTGGTGATCGAATGGCGAGCCATGAGGGATGGGAGAGAAGCAAGATACAGAGACAGAGGGGCAGGCAAAGGGGAAGATGGCTGGCCTCCTTCTATCAGGCCGGCCGTCAGCCCTCTCTCCCTCGCCTTCTTTGGTTTTCTCGTACCATACGAGCTAAGACAAAGCTGGACATCTCTGGGTTTGCAGAGGGTACGGTTTGCAGGAGGGGGCCAAGGCAGACGCGTGTCGAATATTGACACGACAAAACGGCAATATTGACGCGGCCGAGTCTTTGATGGCCCAGAAGGGGCTTCATTCTGCCATTGCTCTGGCCAAGCCGACCACCCTCTCTGCCTCTCTCCAATCGAGGCTCCTTGTCTCCCGCTTTCTGTGCCTTGATGGCCATTGATCAATCACAATATGGCGGGGACCACAAAAAATTACGATACCCGGAGGAAAAGAGAAACCAGGGAAACGGGGTATAGGGCATAGAGAATATTGCATATTGGCTCTCTCGTGCCAAATAGGAAATGAATGACGGTTTGCTTCCAACAGACTGAACTTGAACTACGGAGGAAGATACGAAGTACGATGCGAAACCAACAGACGAGATCAAAACAGCAAATGCGCCGGAGCCGTAGACAGAAGGAAGGATGGAAAATAAAGGGGGGAAATAAAGGGAAAAGGCTAACACTCCTGTGCGCCAGAACACTCTGTACCTGCATCTGTGTACGTCGTGGCAGCGGCGGACCATCCGCGCCAGGAACCCAACATGGCCAGGCCAGGCCAGCCTCGAACGATATTTGTCACTGGTCCTGTGAGGATACTTCTGGACAAGTACTTCGGGTACAAGTACTTTGTCCCTTTGCTGGAGCCATCTGCCGTCCCCGACGCGTGCATCCGTAGCATTGCTCCATAAACGGGAGTGCGAGGTAATACCCCATGGCCATGCACTCCAGATAGACGCGGCCAGGCTCGGGCCCATTTGCGGCCTTTGCAGAGGGCGTGAGGATTAGGAAACCAGAGACGATCCTTTAGGGAAAGATCCGTTGGCAAAAAAACGAGGCAACGAGACAAACGAGGCGGATTTGGGCGAGAAAAAAAGAAAAAAAGGAAAAGGAAAAGCCCCCTTGGCAATCTCGTCTTTTTTCGGAGGGTCCTTTCCTCGAGTTCAGCTGCACCCCTGCTCGTTTTCCCTTGTCATTTTTTACAGTTTTGATTTTTTTTATTGTCTCTCTTTTCTTTTAGGAGAAAACAGCCGCACCTCGCGCGCCGAGCACGCGTGCGCGCGCGACAACGTCGCATGGCTTTCCGCGCCCTACCCCGTCGTCTAGACCATTAGCGAAATTCCCTTTCTGACGGCTAGCAGCCCCGTTGGCACGATATTTTGTCAGTTAGAAACGAAGCAGGATAAGGTCTTCCAACGCGCCGATGGACAAAAGACATGCCCATATGTCGGATACAGAGCATATATCTTTGCTCGTAAAGGTACTTGTACCTGAGGAAATCAAAAGGGTGTGTGGAGAGTGTGTCAGGGGTAAAAGGAGGAAAGGGGCGTATCCGAAGAAGACGAAATATAAAAATAACAAGGCGAGAAGCAGACGACGGGAGAAGGCAGAGAGACAACGGCCTGATAAGGCAGTGCAACTCCACGCGGCCAGGCTGCCGCCAGATTTTTTTTTTTTGAAAACAAAGACGGTAGGCGGCAAGGCTGTAGGGGGAGACAAGCGTGTCGTGTGTGTTGCAATTGCCAAATGGAGCAGCCATACGGAGCACAGGTAAGTTACATATCGCATAGTCGGATTTTGCGCGGATGGTAAAGTGTCTTTTTAAGGGGTTGATCCTGTTAGAGGCCACATACGCGTGCGCATATGTAGCAGCTGCCGAGGCGGAGACGAGGAGGGACGAAAAGGGAGAGAATGGACAAAATACCCCGACAGAAACGGAACGAGAAGGCAATAAAAAAAGAAAGCAACGAGAAGGCACCTGTCAATCCGAAGCCCTTCCACACAGTTGCACACACCGACCCTTGTGTGCTTCTTTGGGCCACATTGTCCCTGGCGCCGCCGCATGTTGTGCGCCCACCCCCGAGCTTTGACACCCAGGAGGGAACAAAAGAGGGTTGTAATGCTCCGTAATTTTTTTTTCGAAAAGGCGGTCTCTGTCATTGTACAAAAAATACCGGGAAGACAGAAAAAGCAAGGACGAAAAGAAAAGACGAGTGCATTTTTGTGACCCCACATATCAGAGCCTTACGACGCACAGAAAAAAAAAAAAGCAATTCGTCGACAAGACAAGGCGAGAAACAGGCAGACCGAGCCTGCATTACCGGGATGCGGTCGGAAGCAAGAAAGTCGGTGCGGCCCAACCTGCCGGCCCCATCAGCCCGCAACGCCTGGGCTTCGTTTTCTTTCCCTTTCTTTTCTGGCCCGTCCTGTTTTTGATTTTCCCTCCTTTCCTTTTCGTGTTCCGAATATTTGAAATTTTCGCCCCCCTCCCTTTGCATTTTCCTTGTCCAGAATCTATCCGTCTCGCTCGCTCTCGCCAACGTTGCTTCATGCCCCTGCCGGCCGTGTTCCCTTATTTTCATCCCAATTTCTCACTGATACCCAGCAGCAGCAAAGCAGTTTAGCGTGGGATGCAGATGGGGTGGTCGGCACACGGCGAACGGAAAAGGGGCGTGCGAGCGCTTAGTAGCGCCTGTTTGGTCTCCATCTTTGCCCTGTTCAAGCTGCGCTCCCCCCGTTCCCCTAGCCTTTCCGCCTTTCCTTGCTTGCTCAAATCGAAAGTGGCTCTGTTTTTTGCTCTTCCTCTCGCTTGACTTGCCCCATACTCCTGCTGTTGGTTGGACTCGCTGCGCGCGCTCCGTACTCGGGACGGAATCAACCTTCTGCAAGTAGCGCACGGAACACGCCGCGCGGACATGGGGGGCATGGGCAACCCTCCCCTGGTTCAGCTTCAAGATGGGCGATGGGGCGAGATGCGGATTGCCCTTTCTTGACCTTCTCTTGAAACTTTTTCGTTGGACCAGGGCCGCTTTCTTATTTCTGAATCTCCGCAGTCCCCGAGGGCTGCCGCTTGCAAGCATTGCAACACGAGAGAGGAAAGGATCCAAAAACAAAAACCCAAAATGGGCAAGGGGGCAAGCAAACGGTCAGACGTTGGAGCGCGAGTTTGCGAGGAGTTGTGCATGATACACTGGCGTTCGGAGACTTGCTGGAAACCGTTAGCTCCATGGACATATGTTCCTCCTTGTGCTTTGTGCTTGCCCGTTATGCACGCACAACGTCCTCGAGAGCAAGCCCCATCCATACTACGTACCTGTTGACCTTTCACGAGGCTTCTCTTGCCGCCGACGCCTTCTTTGGGGCTTCTCCCCCCTGGTCGCCTGCAGGCCTGCCACCACCCCTGTCTGCGGCCCACCATAAACAATCAGTATGCAGGACGGGAGTCCGGAGGGTAGCGGAGGGACAAGCGATCGTGCGCAGTGCGACGGCTTTGAATTTGCACCAAGAACACTGGTAGACCGCGGAGAACCTAGTTATCTTGTACACAGATAAGTGAATAAGAGAAGGTTGTCAGACAGGAGGAATCAATGCTCTGTGCGGAAGAACGAGTCGCGATCATGAGGTTTGCTCGTAAAAAAAACAGGGGATAGAGTGAGGCGAGAGATTGTGAACAACGGTGGACAAGAGACGGAAAAGGTTGTAAAGGCTCAAGGCCGCCGAGACCGCAACTCTACCTGCCCTCTTGTCTCTCGCCTTCTGCAACCTCTTTGTCTTTTGCCCTTGACTGCTCTCGGCTGCAAACCGTGTGAGTAGGAAATGCAACCATCCTGAAGCTGCAGCCACACCAACAGCCTGGTGGAAAGCATACATCTGCGTCGTGGAGGCGTTTGTTTGGAACGGTCTGGCTTTCTTTTCTTTTTCCTCGTTTCGTGTCGTAGACTGCGCAAATGCTTCTGCACTTGTAAATTGTCTGTTCGTCGATGATGTTTCCTTTCGTCGGCCATTGGCATTCCTAGACATCTTGGGGCGCGCGTTTGAGGTTCAGCCTGGATCCTGGGGCCTGGGACCTGGCAGATGGAACAGACGCGGCACACTGCCGTTTTCCTGCGAGTCTGTGAGGGGAGGGGTGTGTTGTTTCTGCCGCGAGGTGGTTTGCAGATCGTGAGAAGCCCAGTCAATCAATGCCGGGTTTTTTTTCTTGCAATGTTTCGTCTTTCTTAGGTGGGGGTTTCTTGCTCAAACATTCGGAGCAGATATTGTGTGCAAAGGGCTCGAGAAGGGAAGGATGCACGCAGGTATGCCATATGCAGTATGCACCTTCCCCGTACAACCCGCAGGTACCATTTTAGCAGCATATTACACATCAGGCAAGTCCTGCTTATTGTATGCACAGTCGCAGTTACGATGTGATGCGATGGGGGGAAGGAGCGCCCCGTTTACCTATTTGCACGTATCTTACGACGCACAACGCACGATGCACCGCGTGCGACATCAGTGGTATTAGTTGCTCCATGGAAGGTGCTCCTTGACCGGTCCTTCTTCAGATCAGCGGACGGCCTTGCGGATCCCGCACCTTGTGAGCCTACCAGGGCAAGTGCGGAAGCTGCTCCTGCACTTTTTGACGTTGAGTCCTGCATTGCTAGTTGAAGGGCACACGTCCAGACAAAGGAAAGCGCGACCCCGGGCGCTTCCTTCGCGGGCACTACGGTAGCGCCCATGAAAGGGAAGGGACGGCCATAGATCTCCAACGCTCTTGCCACCCGGGGCCGACCGTAGCTATCTATGGTCACAGTGGGTAGGGCAGTCAGTAAAATGATATCTTATAAAGTACTAGATGAGAGGCGTCCAGTTCGCCGTCGGCGAGTTGGCCAGACCAGTTTGTCGGGCTGCGCTCCTGCCTTGTACGGGCTGTTGTCCAGGGAGCCAGGCTAAAGAATGTTGGTAGAATACTGTGTGTTCCTGCCCGATTTATTGCTCCTTCCTTAGAGCATTTTGTATGTTGGTACTGTGCGGGAAGGTACGAAGTACTTTGTACGGAGTCGAGGTAGCGCATTTTTCTTCCCTCCTATCTTGGTGAAAGGCTATTATTTTTCTGCCCAAAGGCTTCATTTCGATACTTGAGCACAGACGTTTCCCTGGTTGTCGACCCCTGTCCCTGCTTCATGCACGCTGTCTACGGAGCTCGGAGTACGGTCGATGTACAAGACACCTCGAACTCTTCAACGGCCGGCTGTACATGGTAGCCTTCGCGGCTGTGGTGATGACCTCCAAGGTACCTCTCCCTCTTCGTGCTTTTCTTCTGCCTTTTTCTTCCATCTCCCACGGACGACATGTCTGTTCGAACAATCCTTCCACGCAGCAGTTGTTCTTTGAACCCCCCTCTTCCCCTCTTCTGTCTCCCGCCGTCTAACTGTTCCTGCTTTTCGTTGACACGGACTCCCCGATTCGACAGGCCTAGCCGTCGACACACACCTCCATCCCATACAGACTACGACACTACAAAGTTGCGTGGGGAAGCAGACAGCCAAAGAGCCAAATGACTGACAAAAATAACGAGGAGGAGGAGACAAAAACCAAACGAGCCATTCGCTTCCGATACCTGCCTTCTTACCTCCGGTCCACCCTTGGCTGCCGACCCTTAATCTCCTCCTCTTTTGGAGGTGGCACACTTCCCTCGCCTTCTTTGGGGGTCAACTTGCGATCCTCCGCAGTGTACTGCTGCTCGCCGTTGTCGCCCTTGCCCCGGCTGGCTTCTATCGTGCATGCGGCGCACAATACGACTACGACCTCGAACGAAATAGAGATGGACACTCCTGGGACCGGTCAAACCATCCCGCTGCTTCCTGGGTGGCGGTCGACGCGGCACAGCAAGCCATGCTGAGAAGAATAAATAAAGCGAAAATAAAGCGACGCGGCCAACGAACAGCAACGACAAAAAGCAAAAAAAAAAAAAAAAAAAAGAGGATCATGCTGCTCCCATGCGACTTGCTACACCCCCTTTCTCCCCTCCCCTCCTCTTTCCAAGAGCCGGCACAAGAATCTGCTCTGCAAAGTTTGGTTTCGTGGTTGGCCGGGGCCAACTGTTGGCCCTTCCGCCCCCCGCCCTCGATTCTCGTTCAGCTGGTTGTGTCCTAGAACACCCACGTCAAGGCTATGCCTCGATCCCGTACTGGCTCCAGAATAGAGTGCTGTTTTATGTGGTCAAGACTGGCCCTGCTTCTCCGCAAAGCGCCATGTTGCGAGATCGCGTCTGCTGCTCCCCATTCGCTTCCAGTCAGCAAATCGGACACCGGACGCTGATATACGTACGGTATGAAGTACGATGCACGTGTGTGGGCGTGCAGCTGGAAGGGGTGACGCAAAGGAGCAAAAGAGAAGATGCAAGAAAGAGGACATGCGGGCGTGCTTATGGGGCCGACCACTCGCTGCACGCAGACGCTGTTTGGCAAGATGAGCACCTGCATCCATGGCCCGCACCTATGTCGTTCGTGCACGGAATTGGGCCATTGACGACTGGCCTGTGTGCTTTGCCTACGGCAGCAACGAACGAGAGCTTTAAGATGGGATCTCTCACCCTGGCTGCTTGCTATCATGTGGACAAAAAACATGGGGTGACTGATCCCCAGGTCGGCCATCGTGACAGATCGTGCAGACCCGTTGCAGACCCGTGCCCGGCGTGGACGCCATGAGTGACGGGGCATGCAACCGCAGCCCTTGCTTGACAAACGTCCACTAATACGGCGTACGGAGTACTGTAGCTAACTTACGAAGTACATCTCTTCTCATTTAACAGACTGCGGGAGGTGGGGCATAGCTTGCCATTCATGGAGGCTTTCTGCGCGTCTCATTGTCCGTTTCAATGGTCACTAGCTCTATCCGGAAGACTTGACCTTCAAGGATCAACAATCATCATCGCACCCCGGTCGCGTGGTAGTGACGAAGGTCAAGCAAGCAAAAAGATCCCCGAGCAGACAAGAAACGACTGGCCTGGCATGGCAGTATCGAGGGATACGAACTTGAACTGAAGGAGGACCACGCGGCGCGTCAGAGGTAGGTGAGGCGTCCTGTAAGTGGTAGCCAGCAAGACCGTTCGCGACGCCATATCTGCTTCCATTTATCTTTTCTTGCTCTTCCCTCTCGTTTGGACCTCTGCTATCGGCTGGGGCCACTCTCGTCCACTACGGAGAATTCCCAACAATAGCCATGTCGACTATCCTGATTGTTTTATTCCTGCCCAATCAGTGCCGGGATCACTTTCGTGTCTAAGACAAAAATTATGCCCAATGGCAGCACTCAGCATGCGTTTGTGGCTTTCTGTTGGCTGCAGGTGCCTGTGGGCCGCTCCTCTCCAAATATATTCTTGCCATTTTCTCCCCCTTGGATTGGCTGCTTGTATTTCTTCTCTTCATTTCATGTCCTTTATAAGTGGATTAACTGCACCGTACTGACTCTTTTGTATCTTAGGATCTTGTTCTGTTACTGGACGGCCAGGGCAGCTAATACGAAAACTCCATGCTCTTGTATGCTGCATCTTTCATCGTATCTTACTTGAAAATGCGCCCTCTCTCGATTGCTTCCTCCATTGATCGGCTTTGGCTCGTGGGGCTGTCAAAATCCACTGCCAGCAAGGGGGCTCAGACCAGCCAGCCATCGTTGAGAGCACCAGGGGAGGCCCGTTCCTTTGGCCTCGCCATGGGGGCCTGCTTCTCTCAGCTTACTCCGTGCGATGCTCGTTTCTCGATGCGGACAACGGCCCAAGTCACGCTGGGGAGAAAATGCGGGACTCCTGTCGCAACACTGCGCTCTCAGAGGCCTGCGAGCCCAGCCAGGCTTCCGCCATATCGCCCTATCGCAACAAATGCACTCTTCCGCTCCCCGCAACTCTTGCACTCCCCCCTCTCTCTCTTTCTCTCTCTACCTCGATTGTTTCAAGCCTTTAACCGTCGCACTGTTCCTTCGCGCAGAGCTTCATTGCAGAACAAAAGAGGCTCAAAAGCTTAACCGTGCCCGGCATGCAGTGTTACGTACGCGTGTTCTTCGTATGAAGGCAGGTAGTAAGATACTTGTACTCGATAGGGGAGGCCACAGGGGTTCAGGGGTTTTAAGCTCTGACCAAGATCTCAAGCGAACCACTATGTTGCTGTTGCTACCCCTTTTGCACTAATATCAAAGTGAGCAAAAGCATTTCCTCACATTCCTCTCCACCCGCCCTTTGTTCGTTCAGGCACCTCCAAGTAAGTCCGGGCGAGTACGTTGTGAGGACAGGGCGCTTGCACTGGCCCTCACTGCCCTGTAAGATACTGACATCACCATCGAATAGGATAGCATCGGCGAGGTCTTTTAGCCCTTGTTAGTTGACAACCACCCTGTCAAAGCCTAACCCGACCACGCAACACAGGGCTGCCTCTTACGTTTGCTGCTAGCATTGCAACAAGGAATGCACTTGAAACTATGGCTAGCCTCATGGTTGCTGTGCCCGTTCCTTGCTCGTATGTCTTCCTCTTCGCCTGTGATTTCTAACGGCTTCAACACGTTACAGCAAGCATCCCTCCGCGTCTCGATTTCTTTTGATTTTCTTCCCTAGCCAACACAAGCTACGAAGGGTGCGTCGTATCGTCTCTTCACTATGGAGCAGCCCTCCACAGACAAAGCCAAGGGAGCCAAAAAGAAAAATGCAAAAATTTCGGCTCCTCAGCCTCTGCATGATCTTCGTCCAGGTTTGCCCGCCATCCTTGTCAGCTTAGCCCTCAACTGACCATCTACCCCGGCAGTCGCCCGGAAATGCTGCAAGTTTATCCAAGGGCAGCGGGTAGGACAGCCCAAGGATTCAGCGAATTTTATCTCGAGCGACGAGGGAGGGGGGCTGTTATTTTTGTCAAGTTCCTCCGCCCGCCTGTGCCCCCGTTCGTTTCTCTCCGCACGTGTGTGTGCAGACGGCTAGAGAAGGGCGCCATCACCCTTTTGCCGCTGTAGAAGCAACGGCCGTCGAGCGGATATTCAAAAGACGCAACGGCTGCTGCCCCTAGGGGCACACGAGATGAACCCAACGGCGCCCATCTCTTCCAGTCTAGGCCACCATATGGAGTACTTACAGTAGAGGAATGAGCGCTAAACGGCGCCGGGAGGAAGAAAGGGGTCAAAGCTGCTCGGACTAGAAGCGCTCGCCATTTTGACAGTTGCTTTGCACTTATCAGAATCTTTTCTTCTAGGGTTGCAGTACTCCAAGATCTTGTGTATGCACTGAGTGTGTGATCAACCCGCTCCTTCAAGACTGGACGCCATTGTTTGAGTTGAATACGATAGAGCACCGGCCTGCCCAAACGAAACCAACCAGAGCAAGGAACTTCAAATCTTATTACAGACAATAAAGACCAGCCGGCCAGACAAGGAATCATACTCTACTCCATACTCGACCTCGAGACCCACACAGGCGGCCACACCTTCTTTCCAGTCCCCCATCCCTCCCTCTTGGCCGACACGCACAGTCCACTAGCCAGGTTCGGGAAACAAGGAGCAATTCACGAGGATGCTACGAGTATTACTGCTCAAAATCGGACTTGCAGGAGGGGAGGGGGGCCCTGGCCGCTTGCCTCACGGCCTACCTTTGGGTGTTGATTCGCAGAGCAGGCCAGGCCACATCTGGGCCGAGTCTGTCCGCTTCACCATGGACTGGACAAACCCACTATCGATAGATTGCTCTTGAGAGAATTATCTTTTACGGCATTCTCTTTGTCGCCCAGTTGTGAACGAGCTTGAGCCACTCGCCGTCCGTTCCCGAACCCGTCTCCAATCTCCCTTTATCGAGTCAACATCCAAATAGAGTATCTGACGAAAAACGGAGCTCACACGGGCAGCAGCCCGCTGAACCCACCAGAACGGCCTGGCCAGTTCTGGCCAAGACTCTCAGAGCGAGGTAAGATAATTTACTCCATACCCTCTCAAAAACACAGTGCACATGCTGCAGGTGTAGTGCCGCGTGTCGTTTGCGATCTACACATCAAGAGCAGCAGCAAGCTAGGCCGTTAGATGGTCTCTTTTTTCAAACATTTCCTTGTGCCCCGCGATAGGACAAACAATGTTTTGGCGCATCTGAGCCTGTCCCTGTCATCGCCATGAAGCCTTTTGCCGCCGCACGATCTCGTGCTTGTCTGTACCGCCAAAATCGGAGAGTATGCTTACGGGGTGTGCCCAATAGCCTGATCGTTCAAGTGAGCGTACGGCGGAGACCAAAAGTCTTTGGTGTGTTGCCTCATTTTTTTTTTCACCGCTACATGACATCTTGCCCTCTATTTATAGGAATTATCCTGTCGTAGTCGTTCGTTTTTTCCGGCCAATATTTCTACAAAGAAGACGATGCTTTTTCACAGCATCCGAGGCTGGGCCAGCTGGGCAGTAACGCAAAACGTCAATGTCGATGGATGGATAGGAAAACGAGGCGCTGTTTCTGCACTCATGGTCTCACCCAGAGCAGGAATGGTTTGCATCTAACTGTCGACACCCGTTATTACAACCGGCATCACAGCTAGCCTCGATCATCCTCGCCCCCTCCTCGCGGCAAACCCCTTCCCCTCCAAAGGCCATCCATCCCATCTGCCCCTAGTCCACAATAGAGTGTTTCTCAACTTTCTGTCTCGACTGGACTATTTTTTATTTATCTTTTACCTCGTTACGACTGTGATTTTCGGTAGAAAATCAATACCCTATTGCTATGTACTCCGTACTGTCGGTCAGTTTTTCTCCTTGCGGCTTCGACCCCTGTTCAAGTAAGATACTGGATACCTTTTTGTCATATTCGTACACCATCTTTTGTCCACCCCCCCTCTTCCTCTTGACAAGCACACTCCCCTCCTCCCCAGTCGTTTATTCTCTGGTTACCCTCTGCCCCCCATTGTTGTTTTTCTCTCCACCCCCCTTCAGCACGTATCAGTGAAAAAGCTAGGCTCTTTAGTCTTCCTGGTGTCTGCTTGTTTTCATATATGGATACATATATCGTGCATGTCTGTTCACATCTCCTATTCTCGCCGATACAAAGTATGTTTCTCGCTTGGGCTCTGCACCTCCTCCACCCGGGTCTTGCATCTATATTCATATTGGCGTTTGAAACTCCACGCCGCATACAAAGAGCTTCAACTTCACAAGACCGGCCGTCTTCCGTTGATGATAGGCTCGACCTGTCTCTTCGGTCGATATTAACGCATTGAGTGTCTCTCATCCCCCGCCCGCCGTTTGCCGACGCCGCTCGACATTCGCTTTGCGCTACCGGTGCGGATGACGGCTCTCTCTCTCTCTTCCTCGACATTCGACGTTCTGATTTTCACACACTTGCCCCATTTTCTAGTCATTGTGTTCTTTAAGCGACACTGTGTGCCCGTTTTCTGGGCAAATCTGAGAGAAATAAAATAAGAAGAAGCGCCAGAAGCACAGCAAAATAGAAGAATCAACTGATGAGCGTGAGGGAGAGAGAGCTGCTCCACGCAAACGACTAAACGACAAGACACACAAAATCACAACGGCGGTCAAAAATCAACGACGAGGGTAGTAAAAAGCAAACGGCGGCTTTCCTAGGAAGGAATAAAAGACTGACACCAGCGGAATCGAACGGGGATTCTCAGGATTCGACGAGGAGGTGAAGACCGACGAAGGCCGACGTTCAAGGACCATTCATCGTCCTCGATTCT
The DNA here is from genome assembly GCA_021396225.1 of Sporothrix inflata. NCBI lineage: Eukaryota > Fungi > Ascomycota > Sordariomycetes > Ophiostomatales > Ophiostomataceae > Sporothrix > Sporothrix inflata. Next base: position 387,784 of record WNYF01000022.1, read on the forward strand.
CCCCCTTCCCCTTGTCCCTTTTCCCTTTTCCCTTGTCTCTCACAGTGTTATCCTCCCCCCCCCCGTCCACCTCTCACTCCACTTCCCTCTTGCAGAAGTGACGACTTCCGAGCCCGCATTTCACTTCACTCTTTTAGGGGGGATCTTCCACCAGAATAGAAAAGAGACCGTCTACCCACACCCTACATCGTCTATTCCTACACGGGACAAAAATCCATCTCGCCTTTTCCCTGTTAATCTTCGGCTCTCTTTTTTCGGATTTTATTCTCTCTCTTAGAGCATATCTCGCAGCGTTCGACTTCGACATCACACTGGACGGCTGTGCTGGTGACCCCTCCCTCGAGGACAAGGACGACAACGGTTTGTGAACATCTGAACCATGCATGCCGTCCATCCGTTCATGAAAAATACACCGGTTCCAGTCGGTCAACCACGCACCTCGTCTTTCAGGTCTTCCCGTGTGCAGTACCTCCTACTGGCACACAGGGAACCGACATCGCAAAACCAGCTCTCAAGGCTCTGAGAATCAAGAAAACAATCACTAAAAATCAAAAGAAAGTCTACTGGATCTCGCGTCGTCCCCCAAAACCCACTTGGTCTCTTTTTTCATCGAAACTGGCAGTTTGTGATCGATCTTCTTGTTTTCAACCGTCATTACCATCAAGATTCTTGCCTTGTCTATTACGGATCGGTTCTTCTCGCATACGCCAACCTGTTTAACTGAAAGCGCAACTCGGGTTTCTCGTTCCAACTTTGCGAAAGTTGCACGCCTAGGATTACTGGACCGTCAAAAATCAAAAGAGAGTATGCATAGCGCCTTCATGGCCTCGACAGGCGTGGACTCGGAAGCCCAACTCGCCCCGGAGACCACCCAGTACGACAACAACAGCTGGGTCAACATGAACGGGTACCCGCAGGCGACGATGGCCGGCTTCGCCAACTCGGATTTCGTCTACATGCCACCCATCGCGTCTCTTGACTTGCCGCAAGATCCTTTGCACAGGATGCCGCCACCGTTGCAACCACGTCAGTCACCGCAGATGAAGCACGAACACGACCAAATGCAGCAGCCCCAGCAACCGAAACTCCAGCAACAGCATCCACCGCTGTCGATGGGGCAGGCCACATCGCATCACCACCACCAGCTGCCTCACCTGCCCATGCTGACGGTGCCGTCCAACCCGACATGGCCGAGTATGCTGACAAACCCCGGCAGCTACAATGCACCGCCGATGAACAATGTTGTTCCTCGCAACGGGCCGTCCCGGCCGGCGCCGCCTCCGCTCAAGACAAAGTTGAACGAGACAAGCGGCCGGTCCGGTCCCCGGAAGATGCTGACGGACGACGACCGCCGGCGAATGTGCGAGTACGCGGAAGCCAACCCGGGCGTGAAACAGTCTGAGATTGGCAACATCTTTGGCGTCGAGCGCAGGTGAGTGCATTTCATTTGAATTTTAGCTTGTTTTGATTTATTTTGTCGTCTCTTCCTGGTGATGGTAACTTACAAAATTCCCTATAGCACGGTTTCCAAGGTCTTGCGGAACAAGGAAAAGTACCTTGTCAAGGACAAGTCACCTGGTACAAAGAAGGCCAAGAACAAGTTCCCGGACATTGAGCGGGCGCTGTCAAACTGGGTCCGCAACGCACAGAAGACCGGCGTGCCGGTCACAGATGCCGAAATCAAGGAGAAATTCCGGTTCTTCGCAACCAGCACAGGCAACCCGGACACGGTTCTCAAGTCCACCAGCAACACCTGGCTAGAGAAATTCAAACAGAAGAACGGCATCGGCGCCGGAAGACTGGTGCGCCGCGCTTCCGAGACCAACATTCCCGACAAGCGCAGAGGCTCCAAGTCCACCATTATGACCGGATCGCCGTCGCTCGTCCCGATGGAACCGTCAAACGTCGACTCGCCCCTGTCGCCTGTAACCCGCCATCCCTCGGCATCCCCACTGTCGGGTAATCGAAGTGACGAAGAGCGGAATGCCGATAGTGCTGGGCCGTCCGGCGTTGGGCACTTTATCAACTTTGGCTCGAGTCACAGCAACGGCATCAACAACGGTCAGACTGGCCACCTCAGCCATTCTGGAAGCCTGGGAAACAACATGAGCATGGGCCTCGGTATGGGCGGCATGGCGTCCTACAAGCACGGCAACAACCAAAGCACGACCTCGCTCTCAAGTGTCTTTACGGAGACGCCTGTGTCGTCCTTTTCGGGTAGTGCCATGAGCCCCACGGTGCCGTTCACGTTCTCACCGGATTCAAATGTGGGTTCTTTCCTGACAAGTGATCCTATGGCACCGCCCGGAAGTGCCAACTTCCAGCGCCCACGCAGCCAGACACTTCCCGCCTTGAACTTGGAGTACATGAACCACGCGCAGGGCCAACACCAACAGCATCCCGGCAACAGCAATGATACGATGGTGTCCGAGACCACTGGCGAATCGATGACGCCCAAGTACCAGCATCACCACCACCTGTCTTCGACCGCGCCTTCGTCGGCTGTCGACTCGCCCATGACCGACATTTCAGCACCCTCTTACGGCATCGACAGCACGGTTGTGTCCCCCCAGCTTCGGCGGAGCAACAGCAGCAACAGCCTCTTCCAGAGCGGCTCACGATCGGCTGGCGGGCTCGGCGGCTCGACCGTCCTGGGCGTGCCCATGGCCACGGGTGGCAGCAGCGGTGGTGGCGGCGGCGGCATGTCTGGTAGTGGAGGCGGCGGATCGTCGCCCAACTCGCCCACGCAAGATGATGCACGCCGCGCTGCCGACACGCTCATGAATTTTATCCAGCACGTGCCTGGTGCATTCGACCAGACCGACTACGTGGCCGTGTCGCGCCTCATTGAAAAGCTGCGCCTGCAAGCCTCGAACAAAGGCCATGGAGGTGGCGGCATGGGCGGCCTGTCCCGGATTCCCGAGGGCGAGGGCGAGATGGCCAGCGACGCACACCATGCGAAGCTGGAATCCGCCCTTGCCGCATAAACTGACTCAGCAAACCTGGTTTTTGGGGGCCGCATTGCCCCCGTTTTCTTTTTCTTTTTCTTCTTTTTTTTCTTGCCTTCTCATATTATTTTCATTTCCATTTTTGGAGCTCCATAATCCGCCCTCAACTGTGTCAGCCAGAAGCAGCGCCCGCCAGCCAGTCGTTTACAATATGCAAGCTCTCCACCTACAACACAGCCCCCTTTTTGGATTGTTGTTTGTTCTCACTGGCTAGGTCCTTCACCCAACGGCATCACAGCACTCTCATTCTCCTCGTCTTTTTTACAACGATCCGTTACGGAAACGAAACGATCAAAACGCACACGCTTTTTTCTTATACCCCTCTTCTCTCTCTTCATCTCTTACACACACACACATACCACATTCTTGGGGATAGCCATCCACTTATTTACCAAGGAAGATCTCTCCCCGCTCACGCGACCACGCTTTTATTTCCTACCTTTTGGAGTTTCTACTTTTTCCCCTTCTTTTTCTTATTTTTCACTTTGTCTCATTTTAATGTACTTGGGGGCCTTGTTTGGCTGGGACAAATGGAACAGGAGGGTCCCGCCACTCGGCGTGGCGTGTGGAAGGAAACAGCATATATGGAACTGTGGCATTTGGAGTTAGTGCTTCAAAGGAACGGTTGACGGTACATATCACATTGGAACGAAGGGAAGCAGCATGCATGTTTTCTACGGCACCTCATGAGCACTGATGGCTTCACTCCACCACATGGCTTGGACGCATGCATCTTGGTGTTTCCTTTCATTCTTTTTGCCTTTTTTCTTATTTTTTTCTTTTCATTATTGTTTGTTTGCTGAGCTATCATTTTGTTTTGCCTGTTTGTTATTTCCTTTTTTCTTCTTCAATTTTTGTCTTGTTTCTGGCTGGTTGGTTTTTTACAGGGATTCTCTCGCCGAGCTGAGGACGCAAGTCCGGTGGCTAGAGAAAGAGGAAACATTTCTTTTTTGGACACGCGTCCGACTCAACACACAAACTCATATTTTTTTGGATGGGAACGGGCAAAAGCGGGAAGAACGGTGATTGGATTTTGAGGGATGACGAGAGGTCGAGGGAGCGGAGGACCAAGGGGGGCGCAGAGACTTTTGGAAGTTTTTGTTTGGTTAATAATGGTTTTTCTTTTTGTTTGTGGGATTTCCCCCCTTCCCACCCCCATCCTTCTTGTTTTTCTCCCCTGCTTTGTTATTTTTTTTCTTACTGTTCTGGGACGGCCATTGTCATTCATTTTTCTCTTCTTTTTTCTTCTTTTTTATTGGGAGGCCAAAGGAGAGTGAGAGACAGGCTGCAGCTGCAGCTTTTGGAACAAATGGGAGGCGGAGGAATATCAGAAAAAAAGGAAGATAGGGGGATGTTGTTGACGGAGCAGATTGGAGCTTTGTTGTCCCGACCCCTGTTGTTTCTTTTCCACTCCCCCCATTTGTTACTGACTGTCTCTTTCACTCCCCATCGTTTTATTTGGTTGGCTCACTTTCGTCTTCCCTCTATCACAACACAAGGAGCGGACGACTGAGACGATCGTGACCAACACCGCACGCAAGCAATTACAACAAAAAACCACCAACCAACACACAAAAAAAGATAAGCAAAGCACAGAAAAACCAGAATAATAACAAAAAAAGCTCCTGGGCGGCTATTTGCAAAAAAACCTCTCCCTCTGTAAAAGGCCGAAGAAAACAGCGCACTGGACTTATCGTGATTCTCTACACATAGGCAACGAAATACGGTGGGATATGGCTGGCGGTAAAGCAAAAGAAAAAAGGGTATCATAGTATATTGAAGCTCGATCGTTGGGGGTTAAAAACAGGGGGAGCGTTTAGGGGTTACAGGCTGCCACTAAAGCAAAAAGAAAACAGGAAGCAGGAAATCCCCTAGCTCAGCCGCTCTTCCCATAGGCCCAGGACCCCGGTGTCCGCCAGCTCAGGCACCAGCCGCACGAAAATGGCCTCGAGCACGCCGTATAGCAGGTGCTTGTTGCAGTAGGCGTCGTCAAAGACATCGAGCAGCCCGCCCTCGATCTCGGCCAGGACAGCCTCGCTAGGCTTCTTCTTGTCGCTCCAGACGGCGTACACCGTCTCCGCGGTGCGCCGCTTCAGGGCGGCGAGTTCTTCGTCGTTGGCGGGCGCGACGAGCGTGGGCGGCGTGGCGCCAAACTTATTGCCCGGGAAGACGGCGCCGCGGATGGAGCGCAGCAGGTTGGGGAGCAGCGCGGGCTCGAGCGCGTACTTGTGGATGTAATGGGAGAAGAGGCTGTAGGGAATTAGTAACGTGGTTGTCAAACGAAAACAAAGATAGAGCAATTAGTTCGCGAATGGGCTATTGTAATAAACAAGTGAAAGTGGTTGAGAACATGACATTTGGATGTGTACTTCATCCAGATGTACTTTTTTCTTTGTGTGCTGCGTGGGGGTCACAGGTATTGTGCTTTTGGGAACAGTGTTTTGATATTAAAGGGAGGGGTGTGTGTAAGAGAAGGAGAATGGGCTCGGAGACAGTGTCTGATTTTCCTCCAGGATGTCGCGGCAAACAGTTTAAAAAGTCAGGAGACGAAAAAAAGGAAAGAAAGCTCGTTCTGTCCCGCTGTAAGCCGTGGTGGAGCAGCTTTTTTTTTTTGGGAATAGAACTATCGCTTCTCGTTTGATGCACAAAAAGGGCAAGGGAGAATAAAAAATGATAGCACTTGCAAGTGAAGCCAGAAAAAAGAAACCAAAAATATGACAGAAAAATACGAAACAAAAAAGGATGGGATGGGAGTAAAAAAACTTGGTAGGCATGGGAAACCCGCGCTATTGCGTCTTGGGGTGTGTGCGTGTGTGCGTGCCTGCGCATGCGCGTGCATTTTGTGTGCCTAGGAGCTCCCTTTTTGTAGTGCGTGAAGAAAGTGATAGAGTGCTTGCATGTGTGCCAGAGGTGTGCGGCCGGGCTTGCGTTTGTATGGTCTTTCCCCGACAAGCCTCGGGCCTATAGGGGGCCGGTCCGGTTTAGAGGACGACAGGGCCGTTGGGAACACAACATAAAATGTGACAAGAGGAGCCTCTGGAGGTGGTGATGGCAAACAGGCAGATGGAAAAGGCCCATGTCATGGGTTCCTATTTTGTTTGCCTGCTTTGACCGCTTCAACACTTGCACTGGCAATACTTGCACCATCGCCCTGGTCTCCCCGGGGCAAAATCTCAACCCCGGCCACCGGCACGCCTGCTGTAGCCCACCCCGACCTTTTGTTCTGGAGGGGACATGGAAAGCCGAATGGGAGGGTGGCGGAGAAGAGGGGAAAGCAGAAGCAGAGGCAGAGCAGGCAAGCACAAAGCAACCAGGAACTAGACCCGGAAAGGAAAGCAGGTAAGGGAGAGAAGGGTGTGAACAAACGATGGGGGGGAACAAGCGATGAAGAGGGGAGAAGGAGGAGAGAGCAACGAAAAGAGCACGTGGGCTCAACGTCGTTCGTCCTGCTCCTCGAAACGGGTGACGAGAGAAAAAGGCAAAAAAGGGAGCTAGGAGAAGGGAACGAAAAGAAAGTGCAGGATCTGCCTTCTGACCTGGACGGCCGCGAGGAGGGAACGGAACGAAGCGGTGTCTTTTCGCCCCTAGCGCTGGCACGAGAGGAAAAAAGGACAGGCAGGATGGGAGAGGCCGAATGGACACGGAGGGAGGCGAAGGAACGGGAGAAGGAGAACGAAAGAGGGGAGCTAGGCCAGAGGCATGGCGATCTGCTGCGAACAGATTGGGGGCCAAAAAATCAAAGACAACGACGAGCACAAACAGACCGAAGGAGCTGGGGAGGGAGGGGGAGCTATGATTATCGGGCGCGTATTTAAGGTGCATTGGTGGACGTTGGCGCGGTTGAATTCTGTGCAATAGGAGGCCAGAAAGGCACTTTTGCCATTCTATTGGACGGGACCCAAAAGACCCAAACCACCCAAAAAGGGGGGGTGAGATGGTGACCATTCAACGGCACCGGAGAATTCAAAGCGCAGGGGAGGAATGCAGCGAACGACGGATCAGAGAAAAGATAAAGTGACAGAAGAGGGGAGAAAATCAAATAGAAATAGAAAGGAAAAAGAAAGCAGACTGGTTGAGCCAAGAAAGGATGTCAAATATCAAACACTTTTTTTGTGCTCGGCCACTTTCCTCATTGTCTCGTGTCCCGAGCTCACCTTCACTGAAAGAGGAAGAACCAGACGAGAAAAACGACGAGGCAGGGGGGGAACGAAAGAAAAAGGGTGGTCCGGAAACGGGCCTGGACGGGCTCGGTCTCGATTTTGAACGGGCGTCAAGTGTGTGTGGGGATATATACGACGACGTATGTGAAGGGTATCGGGGAGCTTTTTTTTTGCTTTCTTTTTTTGTCTGTTTTGTCTGCAGAGACAAAGAGGGCCAGAACCACTGGCCAGGGGCCCTTGACAAGCAATACCCAGCCGCAAAGCAGGTCTGCAACTCTGCAACTCTGCAACAATGTCTGCCTTTTTGATCATCCCGGGCTTTCTTTGTCATTTGCACGGCTCGTATCCCTGAGGTGCAATATTGAAGCCAAGCGAGACGAACCAGAAGAAAATCAGAGGAAAGGGAAACGAAAAGGGGGAGGCGTGAACGCAACAAAGACATTCATATGCAAAGGGCCAGAAGCAGCCAGGAAAGGAAGCCACAACATGCAAACGAGGACGGCATGAACATCGAGCTGACCAAAGAGACGCAGAGACAATAAAAGTCCAGTGACCTGCAGTGCATGCGGAATGGACGGGGAAGCACGGCCAGGGAAGCAGGGGTATTGCACAGGAGGGAGACAAGACGGATTAGAGGGAGGGGGTGAGCAAGATGCGACGCTGGCCGTCTGTGGATACGCCCGGAAGGAGAAGTGTGCAAAGGAGGCAGGCAGCCAGGAGGAGGCACAGAGAGTGGCATAGACGGAGGTGATGAGAAGAGGGCAATGACGAGAGATGAGAGGATGCGTAATGCAGGACCTTTTTCGAGTCCGGAAAAGCAAAGAAAGTAAATGGAAAGAGAGTGACGGAAAGGGGGTATCGATGAAGAAAAACAATGAGGAAAAACGAAAAAAAGGGGGGAGCTCACCGGTCAAGAGGCCCGTTGAGGGCGGCAATGCGTCCAGGCCCGGCCATGGCCAGCCACTGCAGCATGGACAGCCCGCCGTAGAGCCAGGGCATACGCACGTCGAGCTGTACAATGTTGGAGATGGTGGCCCAGAGGCTAAAGGCCAGCACGGGCACGACGGGCTCGTCGGTGCCGGCGACGGACGTGGCGACGGAGTAGATCGATGCCGACGACGGCGCGACCTTGACGTCGAGAAAGTTGTTGTCTTTGCTGTCCTTGCTGTCTCTGGTGTCCTTCTCGGCGATCGGGTCTCTTGCTTTCGTCACGACTATGCCGCGCAGGGGTAGCGAGCGCGACAGCGTGATGCTCGTCACCAGGAAGCGCAGCGACGCAAACAGCGCAAAGCCGATCTTGAGGACGGACCAAAAGACGGGCGCGGCCGTCGTCGTGATCCAGTTGCCAGAGGGTCGACCCTGGCTTTGCCGCTGCAGCAGTTTGGCCGCCGCCCGCCGCTTCTTGGCGAGCTGCTTGGGGTCCTTGGGGTCGTCGCCGTCCATCTTTTCGCGCACAATCTTGGCCACCAGCCCGACAATCTCGTACATCATCCACGGCTCGGCCACACGGCGCGCCAGCACGTTGCCTACGAGCAGCTCCGCAAAGATCTGGCTGACGAGTGACGTCAGGCACTCGTTCTCGAGATCCTCGGTCGGTAGGAGGACGGCCAGCAGGCCGCGCACGAGTAGCTGCCGGTACGCTGCCTCGTTGGTTGCCTGCTCGAGGGCGATGTCGTTGTCGTCCTCCCCCGACTTGTGGAGGTCGGCCGCGCCGAGTTTGATGCCGGGTGTTGGGGCCGTCGTCAGCTGCGCCCCCGACGGCGGCGGTGGCACGGGCGACAGTGCCGGCAGCGGCCACAACGCATGGTACACCGCACGCGGGTCCGTCTCCACGGGTGGACGCACCAGCGGCCGCCGCGACGCGCGGTACGCCCGCACGTGGTTGTCGAGCAGCGCCGGCAGCTCGTCAAACAGCAGGCTCTCCAGGTCCACTTTCCGCATCCGCTGCTCCAGCGCGCGCGTGCAGTGCGCCACGATCTGCACGATCTCCGTCACGAACTGGTCGTCGTCTGGCGTGATCTTGCTGTACCACGTCAGGACGAACTCGCGCACGATGACGGCCAGCAGCGCGTACAGCTGCAGGTCGACGTCGTTGCGGCTGGTTAGGGGCGGCAGTAGATCTTCGATAGGCGTTGCATCTCCGTTCGCGTTTGCTCCATTTGGCCCTTGTGCCGTCGTTGTTGTCCCGTCTTTCGGGCAGAGTGTTCGCCGGATCAACAGGATGGTCGCCTTGTCGGACAGGGGGTCGATGCCAGCCGCGCGGGGCAGTGGCGGCGGTGCGCGGCGCGTGGCCGGTGGAGAGGGCACGGGTGCCTGGGGTATGGGAGATTTTTCTGTCATCGCGGCGGTTGTTGTTGTTGTTGTGGCTGTCGTCGTCGTCGTCGCTTCGAGGGACACCTTCTCGCGTCCTGCCGCTGGCGCTGCCGCCGGCGACACGCTCGCCTTGGGTTTGTTGGCCGTCGCTGTCGTCATGGATGGCTGCAAGACCGTTCGAAGGTTGGAGGTCGTGGTCGGGACGCGGCCGTGTCGTGACGCTGGACCCCTATTTTTCTCGTGTCGCGTTGCAGATGCACTTTTTGGTGAGACCGTCTGTCTTCCCGAGATCGCCAGATGTCATTCCCGCCCTTATCAGCAGTGCTAAAACGGCAGGCGGTGTGGGGCCGTGCACGATGGGGGGCGCTAAATGACGCCAGCCCGCTACAGCCCGCTATAGCGCGGCTGCTCCCTGCTATAGCCCGCTATAAATATAGGGGATCTTCAATTTTGCATTTAAAGGTTCGAGAACGTCCTTTGGTCTTTGACATCACCACATCGCTTCAACCTTTCAACGAATTTTTGTTTCTGATGTTCTACGTTGCCTTTATAAAGAGATATTCATTTTCATCCAGAAATAGCTAATTATTGTGCTTTTCCAGTCGCAGGTGCTCAGAAAGAAGCTATCTTGAACCGGCCTGCAGCCTTTTGGAATCTTCGGCATCGCCGCTCTCTTATTCCTGAAACGAGCACAGCAATTCCTCTACTTCGATTCACTACACTGCTATCCTCAAGACATGTCGTTGTTGTTGTGGCAACCAAAGGAGCATTTGTCGTGCGTGCGTGCCTGCGCGTCTGCGGCCGAACCTGCGGCCTTCCCGCTGCCCTCGCCGTCGAAAGAGCCGCATGCAGGGCATGGGATTCCATGAAATGGGACGGCCCACGGGCATGGACCTGCAGGACGACTGTGCAGGACGACCGTGCAGGTGCAAGCGCAACGCTTCCTGGTGCGTGGTATGCGGTGCGTATCGCCTGCTGCATAAGCGAGGAGTGTCTGCCAGCTGGCAAGCGGGGATAGGCTGCGGTGGTAGTGTACAACTATCGTAGCAATGCGTGCATATTTTTATGCATGGCCGGGGTCCTTTCCTCTCATGGTAAAGCGGTGATGGCATTCAGACATGTACAGGAGATCGATATATACAGAGGACGTTGGACACATAGACAAGACCAGCCGTTAAAACGCCACACGGCCCCAATGCAATCCTGCCGAGTGAGTAATAAAAGAGACGTCTATATTTTTTAGATGCGGCATAATGCGAGAGCGTAAAAACAAGGAAACGAGAAAAGCTATGAATTTTGTACAGGCGAAAGAAGAGGGGAATGAAAGAGGCGAAAGAGGTAAAAAAGGCAGGGAGGTTGCCTCGGCGTGTCGTGGGAGGATCGTGGAGCGTCGTCTGAGTGTCGTCTACTGGTCCGACTCTTTGCGCGTAGCCTCGTATCTGTTGAAGTTAGTAGATATTCAGTTGGTTACACATTGGGAAGACAAGGAGACTCACCTCTTGCCGCGGAAGGCCCACACCCCCCAGTTGCCGCAGCTGATGTCCTGCGGGTCCATGTCGTTGAGGTCCCACCGCTGGCTGCGGAAGAGGTTCTCGCCCGGCTCCATCAGCAGGTCAAACTCGCCGCGCGCCGTCTTGCTCACCCACTCAATGTCGCGTTCCATGTCGTATTGCGTGTAGCCCGTCACCAAGATCGGCGCCTTGGTTTCGAGGAGTAGCGGTATTGTCTCCGTCCACTCGTGCGAGCTCGCCGGGTGGCCCAGCCCCGGGTGGAACAGCATAAAGCAGTCAAAGTACGGGTCGTACGGGTAAAAGTACCCCGTCTTGTGCACCGTGTGGTAGTAGTCGACAATCGTGCTGATCTTCATCGACGGCCACACGCGGTCCTCGACAATGGCGCCGAACGGGTTCTCGGGCGTACGCGGCGGCAGCGGGAACTCGTCGTCGCGGTTTGTCATGCTCTCCGGACCAATAAAGATCAGGTGGATGCGCGCGCTGGGGAACAGGTGCGCCAGCTGCACCCACACGTCGCGCGGCAGCGACGACTCGGCGCGCGCGCCCAGGATGAACAGACGCACCGCCGGCGCCTGCGGCCGCAGGCCCTTGATGCTGTCGCTTTCGCCGGCCTTGGGCGGGTGCAGCGTGTAGCGCAGCGCACTGAAGCTCTTGAGGCCCTCCGTCGTCAGCTGCCCGCCCTTGCGGATGCTGTACGGGCTCAGCTCGTGCAGCACGCTCGCAATCGTCACCGGGTACGTCAGCAGCCGCGTCACCTGCCGCATGCTGCGGTCGTCGCTGACCGCGTTGAACCCGCGCGTGTACATGAGCGTGTCCCAGTTGGTCAAGTTGACCAGCGCCTCCTCCATCTGCGGGCCCGGGTAGTCAAACTCGGGGAACACCCGTCCGGACCGCAGGTCGTGGTCGTCCTCGTTGATCTGCCGCAGCGTGTCGCAGATCTGCAGGTGCGCCTCGTAGTCGTCCATCCAGTGCTCCTCACTGCAGTACACCGGCACGCCGCAGTCCGGGCACTCAAAGTCCACATGCGCCGGCGGCAGCTCGCTGCCGCCCTCGAACCGTGCCAGCGTCGTCTTGAGCCGTGGCTCGGCCGCCGGCAGGTGTGTGCTCTGGTGGTGCGGGTGCGGGCAGTGCGCGTGCATCTTGATAAACGCCGCGCGCTTGCGCATGTCGGCGATAGGCGAGTCTGTGTACGAGTGGAACAAGTCGTCCTCGCCCAGCACGCGCGTCTCCTTCTCGTGAGCCGCGAGGGCAGCAGCGCTGGGCTGCGGGGCGTTGTCGGTCTTGGCCGCAAACACGGATGTTGAGCTCCTCCGCTTCTGGGTCTCGGATGTGGGCTTGAGGGGGGCGGTTGTGGTAGAGGTAGCGTCTGACCGCCACCGTGGCCGTAGGTCGGACGCAGAGGATGTGGAAACCGTCTTGGCCGCGGGAGCCGGGGGCGTGGCCAGCGAAGACCGGGCGCGGGCGGCCGAGGTGGGCAGACGGCGGGCGGCGTTCACGGACGACAGCGGTCGTGGCCGGGCCGGCGCCCGTGCGCATTGCCGGCACAAGTTGGACAGCATGGCTCGTACGGCGGGTTCGGAGGATGCCATTCTGGTGCGGAGAGCCGGTGGTGTCGGAATTGGGACACACAATGGAAATGTGCAGCCGTCGGTCGTCGTCGAACAAACAGAGGGAAGGATATCGACTGTTTCTTCGTGTGGCCTGAGAGCCCCAGTTTAAAAAAAATGTTAGCACCAAAACACGCCTGGACTGCGCTCTCTTTCCCCTCCATAGGCGCGGCAGAATAGCGAGAAATTCTCGTTACCGCCCGCCTTTCCTAGGTACACTGGGGGGCAGCTCTCGGAGCTCTGTGATTGGCCACAACGGAAATAGTATGTTCCGTGGCCCGAGGACCCGCCCAGCTTCGACGGCAAGGACCCGCCAGAGCTTTTTTGTGTTGATTTTTTCCGCTTCAATTTCCTTTTTCAGTTTTCAGGCTTCTCCCTCTCCAAGCTCTTCTCTCCTTTTTTTTTCTTTCCCTTTCTCTTTTCTTTTCTCGTGGCCTCTCTTTTCCCACGCGGCCCCAAACCTATTATCCCATGCCCTGATCGGCTTCATCCCTCCCTGCGCGGCGATAGACTGGGCTTGCGCCCGCATTCGCAAACATGGCGACCGCCACGTCGAACATGTTTCTCTACTCGCTGACGCTGCAGCCGCCGATGACGATCAGCCATGCCATCCTGGGCCAGTTCTCTGGCACCAAGGAGCAGCAGATCCTCGTCGCGTCCGGCTCGCGTCTGGCCCTCCTGCGTCCGGAGCCCGCCCAGGGCAAGGTCGTCACGCTGCTGGCCCACGACGTGTTTGGCATTATTCGTGCCCTCGCGTCCTTCCGGCTGGCTGGAAGCACCAAAGGTATGTTTGTCTCTTTCTCTTCCTGCAGTTGATTCTGTTGCTTCCCCATACCTCGTCCGCACGTCACGTAGTGACCATCCACCAGGCTAGACGCGTCCGATTGCACACCGCCGGGCGTGTCCTCTTCCAGAAGCCTCTGTTTTACCGCTGGCTAACAAGTGTCTTTTTTTCTTCTATTCCACAGACTACATCATCTTGGCTACAGACTCGGGACGCATCACAATTGTGGAGTACATCCCGGCCGAGAACCGCTTTTCACGCGTCCATCTCGAGACCTTTGGCAAGTCGGGCGTGCGGCGTGTCGTGCCCGGCCAGTATCTTGCTGCCGATCCCAAGGGCCGCGCATGCCTGATCGCTGCCGTCGAAAAAAGCAAGTTGGTCTATGTCCTGAACCGCAATGCACAGGCGGAGCTCACCATCTCGTCGCCACTCGAGGCTCACAAGCCGGGCGTCATTGTCATCGCCATGGTGGCACTTGACGTTGGCTACGCGAACCCCGTGTTTGCCGCGCTCGAGATGGACTACAGCGAGTCGGACCAGGACCCCACGGGCGAGGCGTACCGCGAGTCCGAGACCCTGCTAGTCTACTACGAGTTGGATCTTGGCCTCAACCACGTCGTGCGGCGCTGGTCCGACCCCGTGGATGCTACTGCGTCGATCCTCTTTCAAGTCCCCGGCGGCAACGATGGCCCGAGCGGCGTCCTCGTCTGCAGTGAAGAGAATGTCACGTACCGCCACTCCAACCAAGAGGCCTTTCGCGTGCCCATCCCAAGGCGGCGTGGTGCCACGGAAGACCCCAACCGCAAGCGCACCATTGTGTCTGGCGTCATGCACAAGCTCAAGGGCAATGCCGGTGCCTTTTTCTTTCTCCTGCAGACCGAGGATGGCGACCTGTTCAAGGTGACCCTCGATATGGTCGAGGACGAGGATGGCAACCCGACGGGTGAGGTGCTGCGCCTGAAGATCAAGTACTTTGACACCGTCCCCGTGGCATCGAGTCTCTGCATTCTCAAGAGCGGCTTCCTGTTTGTCGCCTGCGAGTTTGGCAACCACCATTTCTACCAGTTTGAGAAGCTCGGCGACGACGACGACGAGCTCGAGTTCTCCAGTGACAACTTCCCTGCGGACCCCAAGGCACCCTATGAGCCCGTGTACTTTTACCCGCGATTGGCGGAAAACCTCGCCCTGGTCGAGAGCATCGACGCCACCAACCCCATGTTGGACGTCAAGGTGGCCAACCTGACCGACGATGACGCGCCGCAGATCTACTCGGTCTGCGGCAACGGCGCGCGCAGCACCTTCCGGATGCTGAAACACGCCCTGGAGGTGAACGAGATCGTCGCGTCCCAACTGCCCGGCACGCCCACCGCCGTGTGGACGACCAAGGTGCGCCGGGACGACGAGTTCGACTCGTACATTGTGCTGTCGTTCAACAACGGCACGCTCGTGCTGAGCATTGGCGAAACGGTCGAGGAGGTGACGGACACAGGCTTCCTAGCGGGCGTCCCCACGCTGGCCGTCCAGCAGCTGGGCGACGACGGCCTGATCCAGGTGCACCCCAAGGGCATCCGGCACATCCGCGACGGCCGGGTGAATGAGTGGCCAGCGCCACAGCACCGGTCGATTATCATTGCCGCGACCAACGAGCGGCAGGTCTGTGTGGCCCTGAGCTCGGGCGAGATCGTCTACTTTGAGATGGACACAGACGGCTCGCTGGCCGAGTACGACGAGAAGAAGGAGATGTCGGGCACGGTCACGAGCCTGAGTCTGGGCGCCGTGCCCGAGGGTCGTCTCCGCAGCTCGTTCCTGGCCGTGGGCTGCGACGACTGCACGGTGCGTGTTCTGAGTCTCGACCCGGAGACGACGCTCGAGAGCATGTCCGTCCAGGCACTAACGGCAGCCCCCTCATCGCTGCTGATCATGGCTATGGACGACTCGTCGGCCGGCGGCTCTGCCATGTACCTGCACATTGGCCTCAACTCGGGCGTGTACCTGCGCACGGTCCTGGACGAGGTGACGGGCGAGCTCACGGACACGCGGCAGCGGTTCCTGGGACCGAAGCAGGTGCGGTTGTTCCAGGTGTCCGTGGAGAGACGGGTCTGCGTGCTGGCACTCAGCTCCCGTCCCTGGCTGGGCTACGACGACAGCAAGGCCAAGAACTTTGCCATGACCCCGCTTGACTACGGCGAGCTCGAGTTTGGCTGGAACTTTAGCAGCGAGCAGTGCGAAGAGGGCATGGTCGGCATCTACGGCAACTTCTTACGGTAAGCTCCTTTCTCCCTTTCTTTCTCGTTTTGTCTTTTGTTTGCTTTGCTTTCTCCCCTCGGACCATCTGGTCTGGCATAATGATGAGTAATAAGGGAATTAATCCTACGCTATACAATAGCCATGAGGACTCAGTATCATTTGATATCAATTGTTCCTTCTGATATGCCACTTTTCTATCCTTTTTCGTTGCTACTACTTTGTTTACCGTTTTTGTTTCTTGACACAAAGACTAACGATGCAACCGCAACATTTAGGATCTTCTCGATTGAAAAACTCGGCGAACCATTAATTCAGAAATCCTTCCCCTTGACATATACCCCTCGCCGGCTCGCCAAGCATCCCGAGTTCGGCGTCTTCTACACCATCGAATCCGACAACAACACACTCTCCCCCGACCTGCGGCGGCAGCTTCTTGAAGCGTCTGGCGCCACCAACGGCAATGCCCAACCCCTTCCCCCGGCCGACTTTGGCTACCCGCGAGGCAATGGCCGCTGGGCCTCGTGCATCAGCGTCGTCGACCCTGTCGGCGAAGACCCGGGCGTCACGCAGACCATTGAGCTCGAAGGCAACGAGGCGGCCGTCAGCATGGCTGTGGCATCGTTTACGAGCCGCAACGGCGAGAGCTACCTTATTGTGGGCACCGGCAAGGACATGGTCATAAGCCCCCGGCGGTTCTCCGAGGGCTACCTTCATGCGTACCGCTTCAGCGAGGACGGCAAGCAGCTTGAGTTTCTCCACAAGACCAAGGTAGAAGAGCCGCCGACGGCCATGATCCCCTTCCAAGGTCGTTTGTTGGTTGGCATCGGCAAGGTGCTCCGCATTTATGATCTGGGCATCAAGCAGATGCTGCGCAAGGCCCAGGGCGAGGTGGCGGACAAGCTGATCGTGTCCCTGGCCACGCAGGGCAGCCGCATCATTGTGGGCGACCTCGAGGAGGGCGTGACGTACGTGGTGTACAAGCCCGAGGTCAACAAGCTGCTGCCCTTTGTCGACGACACCATCAAGCGCTGGACGACGTGCACGACCATGGTTGACTACCAGACGGTGGCAGGCGGCGACAAGTTTGGCAACCTGTGGATCGTGCGGGCGGCCGACAAGGTCAGCCAGGACGCTGACGAACCGGGTTCGGAGCTGCAGCTCGTGCACGCGCGCAGCTACCTGCACGGCACGCCCAACCGACTGGCGCTCATGGCGCACGTCTACACACAGGACGTGCCGATGAGCATCTGCAAGACGAGCCTGGTGGTGGGTGGGCAAGAGGTGCTCGTGTGGAGCGGCCTGCAGGGCACGATCGGCGCGCTGGTGCCATTTGTCAACCGCGAGGACGCTGACTTCTTCCAGAACCTGGAGACGCACATGCGGCAGGAAGACGCGCCGCTGGCTGGGCGCGACCACCTAATGTACCGGTCGTACTACGTGCCGGTCAAGGGTGTGATCGACGGCGACCTGTGCGAGCGTTTCAACCTGCTGCCGCGCGACAAGAAGCAGCTGATTGCGGGCGAGCTGGACCGGTCGGTGCGCGAGATTGAGCGCAAGATCTCGGACGTGCGCACGCGGTCTGCTTTCTGAGCGGGGAGCATCTCATCCTTTTTTTTCTTCACATGTACATTTCACATTATCTTGCGTTTCATTTTTGCTTTGATCTTTACGAATGATACCGGCGTCCATGGCTTATAGCGGGTTTGGTTGGCGGACAGGGCGAATGACCACTATGAAGAAAATATCCTGGTGGAAAGACCAATTGGCGTTTATTTCTTGTTATATACACCACGATTTAAGAGTGCAGAGCTGTTTTGTACAGCAGATAATCTATCCATAATGGGGACGATACAACATCAAAGATGGCATCATGAGCATGTGAAAGATCTATATTGTAAAAAAATGGTATCTAAGTGATGTTGGTGAGTGAAATGAATATACAATAGAAGTGTTCACTTTCTTTCTAACTCCTCCGCCTCGAGAAGAAACCGCTACCGGCCCTGCTGCTGTTCTTGTTGGCCTTTTTCTGTCGGTCTGCGTTTTGCTTCGCCGCCTCAACCGGGTGCGCCCGCTCCCACTGCTCGTCCGCCTGGAACGCCTCCACGGCTGCCCGTAGGTCGTACTCATATTCGTCGTTCACACCATCTGCCCGCCACGCCGTCTGCTCCAGGTACAGCACCGCCAGATCGTAGTCGGCCACCTTGCACGCCACCATGAACCGCCGGATGGCCGCCTTGCGCCGCCCCTCGGCCTCGCTCTCGACGGGCTGTGGCGAGAGGGACATTGCGACGTGGGCACCACTGGAAGACGGAATCTGGATGACGCGGCGGGCTTGCAACAAGTGGTCGGCGGTGAGGCGGTTGGCCTGGCGCAGCTGGTCGGCCGGCACGTTGTAGCGGAGGGACAGCGAGGCGATGGAGTCGCGGTCGTGGTCGAGGTAATGGAGGACGGGGCCGGAATCTTTTTCGTTGGGGAATTCGGTGGTGGTCGTGGAAGCGGTGGAGGTGTTGGTGCTGGCGCTGCTGTAGGGTGGAGGTGCTTCGTCGGCGGACTGTGCAGATTCAGCTGATGTTGTTGCGCCTGCACCGAAGCGGCGGTAGGGAGGTGGTGCCTTAAGGCCTGGTGGTAGGAGGTCTTTAGATGGGGTTGAGGCAGCAGCGGCTTTGCTTGCTTTGGACGAGAAAGAGGACGGTGGCGGTGCGGTCGCGATCTGGCAGTAGGGGCAGTATGTCGCAAATCGGACATTTTTCTGGGGTGGTCAATATAAAAACCTTGGACAAGGAACCAACGAAGATACAACGCAGGGATACACACGGTCAAACAGCGACTGCAGACGAAGCGGTCGCAGCAGGGCAGCTGGCGGTGCTGAGGCGGGGCTGCCTTGGCATCCATCGGTGTGGCCGGGGCCGCCGGAGAGACCGGAATGCCCGCCAACAGTGGCGCGGCGCATGTGCAGCAGTAGGAAGTCATCGTGGGCGGCGATGTAGACTTTTCTAGGATAGCTCTTGGATGTTGGAAGGAGGAAAGAATGCATCGCCACATGTTTCGCCAGGCTGCGTCTTTACGGGCTTGCGATAAGCGGGGCCGCGCTCTTACAACAAGGACCCACATTTATTTACAGAATTCCGCGTTATGCTGAAACAAGGAACAGCCAGACATATTAGCATGCTATGGATTCTATGACTTTTGTTCATTTCGCTGCTATTTCTACTCCTGCGCAGGTTTCTCGAGCCAAGACATGTCACCCGCCGCGGCCGTCCGTCGGCACTGTGACAGCTCGTCGAGGAACGCCGGTACAAACGTGCCCGGGCCCTTGACCGACGGCAGCCCGGCGGCCCGTGCCGCGGCCCGCTCGTACAGCGCCATGCCGGCCAGCACTGCAGAAAACGTATCGCTGTCCTCGTTGTCAGAGTTGTTGTTCGAAGCACTCCGTAGAGTGGCCGCCGCCGCCACCGTCGCCGAGATCACCGTGCCTAGAGAGCAGCCCGTGCCCGTGACCCGGCCGAGCATCGGGTGCCCGTCATCGACGGCCACGACGCGCGCGCCGTGGCTGTCACTCACGTAGTCCACAGCACCTGTTAGCACGACAACGCACTTTTCGCGTGCGGCCAGGCGGCGCACCAGGCGGATGCGCGCCTCGGCGTCGAGCGTGTTGCTGCCGTCGACGCCGCGCTGCTGTGCCAGGCCGCCGGCCTCGGCTGCAGCTTCTTCGTCACTCAAACCCGACAGGTACACCGTCTGGATCTCGCCCTCGTTGCCCTTGATAACGTCCAGGTAGCCGGCGGCCATAATGGTGCGTACGGCGGCACGGCGCACGGCCGTCGCGCCGGCACCCACAGGGTCAAAGACGACGGGCCGGCCTGCCGCATTGTAGGCGCCAATGGCCTGCACGTAGTTGGCGAGGCTCTCGGGGTTGGAGGTGCCCATGTTGATGACGAGAGCACTACCGGGAAGACGCGCAAGGTCGGCGGCCTCGGCGCCACTGTTGGACATGATGGGCGACGCGCCGACGGCCAGAGCGACGTTGGCGGCAATGTTTTGCACGACGAGGTTGGTCATGTTGTGCGAGAGCGGCGTCGTCTCGTGCAGCGCCTGGAGGATGCGCTGGATGGCAGCGGTGGGGGGCAACGAGGAGGGAGACGTAAACGAGGTGAAGGGTGCTGTCGGCGCATGGTAGAACGCCGTTGGGCCCTGCGTCTTGCCCAGGCGCACCTGCTCAGCAAGCGCCGCAGCCGCAGCGCCCGGGTCCGCCGCGCCCATAATCGCGCTTACCACAGCCACGCCGTCCAGCGCTTTGGCGTTCTCCCCGTCTCTGCCGTCAAAGCCACTCTGAAAGGCGACGCGCCGTGCGTTGCTCGTGTTCACGCCGCCAATGCACACCGTCGGCACGTCCCGGAAGCCCGCTGCCGCCACCGCCTGCAGCATCCGCTGGATCCCCGCCGTACCCACCACGTGCTTCGTGTTCGTCTTGGTCGGCGTCGCAAACACCGTGCCCAGCCCCAAGTAGTCCGCGCCGTCGCGGCACGCCGTCACCGCCTCATCCACCGTGCTTGCCGTCACGCCAATGATTGCATCCGGGCCTAGCATCCGCCGCGCCGTCGCCACGTCAATGTCATCCTGGCCCAGGTGCACGCCCTCGCAGTGACCCCTCGCCAAGGCGGCGACAGCTACGTCGACGCGGTCGTTGACGAGCAGCGGGGCGCCCGCGGGGCCCGTAAATTCGTGGAGGGCCGCGAGCGTTGCCAGCATCGTGCGCGCGTCGGTGTCCTTGTCGCGCAGCTGCACGATGCCAATGTGTGGGGGGGTGGTTCCAGGCGTGGTCCGGTTGCCGAACGCGGCGCCCACGACATCGACGACCGTGCGGCCCGGGCCGAGGATGGCCGGTGTCGGGTCCGTCACCAGGTAGACGGAGTAGTCGACTTTGGGAGGCATTTTGGTGGAGATGGGGTGAACAACGAAAAGAGTTGAGAAGAAAAAAAGAGCGCAAGAAAAAGAGAACGAAATAAAGATTGCGTCAATTGAGCTCCGAACGCGGCTTAAAACGGCCCAGTGGGGGCTGGCTACAGCTACGGCTGTTTTTTTCAGCGGCGGCTTGGACGATCTTTGCTGTATTCTGACTAACGACTTATACGAACCCAACACCCAACACCCTGTTGGCACTTTTTCATCAACACCGTCCACTCTTCCTAAGCCTTAACGGCTGCCGGAATCACAAACGTGCCCATGCCGTGCCCCGGCACCGATCCCGACACCGCACCGTCTGCCGTGACTGTCGCCGCCGCCTTCTCGCAGCTGTGCGTGTTGTCTGTCACCCACAGCCCCACGTCCGTTGCCGTCGTCGGCACCGTCACCCCCGTCACCTTGACCGTCACCGTGTTGGCCGACGCCGCGCTGTTGATCAGCACCACCGCAATCGTGCCGTCCAAATTCTTGAACGCCGCCGCCCGCAGGCCCGTGCCCGCCCCCGTCGCCGCAATGCGCGTCGCGCCCGGACGCACGTAGCGCGAGAACTGCGCAAACGCCCACAGCCGCTTGGCCACCTCGTACGTGCTGGTGCCGTTGTCCACCTTGATCAGCTTCTCGTTCGTGTTGGGGTTCGGCCACTGCACGCCCTCCCAGTACAGGTACCCGCCAATATTCGTGTTGACCACCGCGTTCATAATGTTGCTGGCCCACGTCATGCCCTCGCCCGCGCCGCCGCCGCCCGACCACGCCGTCGACCAGCCGCCGTTCAGGTCGCACTGCTCCGACAGCCACACGGGCGCCTTGACGTTCATCGGGCCCGAGGGCCCGCCCGTGTACGTGTGCGAGCTAATGGCCTTGACCATGGTGTCCGCGCCCGCTGACTTGATCGCGTTGGTCATGCTGACCTGGTTGCCCCACCCCTCGGACTCGCAGCACACGATCCCCAGCGAGTCCGACAGGTTGTGCGCCTGGATCGTTGTGTACAGAAGCTTGATGAAATCCGCGGCTTGTGCGCCTGACGAGCCCATGGACGCATAATTGGCGCTGTACTCGGGCTCATTCAAAAAGCCTAGGTGCGACACCGTCACGCCCGCGTCCTTGTAAAACCCAACGTACGCCAGCAGATAATCGGCGTACGCCTGCTTCCAGTCCGCCGCAATCGACCCGCCGTTGGCCTCGTTGCCGTTGGTCTTCATGTACCCCGGCGCGCTCCACGCGTCCGCATAAATGTTGCGCACGCCGTACGTCTTGTACGCCTCCTGGCTGACAAACAGCTGGCCCGAGTCCTTGCCGTCGAACTGGTAGTTGGGCTTGGCCGTCGGGCTGCCAGGGCTCTTGGGCGCAAACGTGTTCATGTGGTCTGAGCTCGAATCCAGCGACGACCCGATGCCGTTGCGGATGATGGAGAACCCGGCGCCCGTTGTGGTGTTGAACAGCAAATCCAACAGCTGCCGCTGTTTGCCGGCGTCCTTCATGTTGGTGATGAGGTTGGCGCGCTGGAACGCCAAACTAAACCCGAACCCGTCCATCTTCTGGTACGTCGTATCCGGGTTGACCGTCAGCGTCGACACGCCGCCGGCGCCGCCGCCCTGCCGCGGGTACAGCTCGTAGACGACCTCGTTGACGGGGCTGGTCAGGCCGGTCGTCGCCACCGAGGCTGCGAGAGCAGCCGATGTGAACCGCATGGTGAAGACTGAAGCTTGCTGTTGTTTTCTGGCTGTCGTATTCTTGCTTTGAAAGACGTCACCGAACGTGTGGTGAGAGTCCCAATGTCGTAAACTGGACTGACTCGTGCAGCAGAAACGGCGTACCTTCAACTGGTTTGTATATGTATCGGTTCCCCTACTCTCAATATCTCCGTTGCACCGTCCGTCCCTTTCCCCATGTCCGTGTCGATAGTCGTATGGCACATGGCAGTCATATCTCCCGGTCCTGCGTCGAGATTGTTGAGGGAAAGGGGAATGGCTCTTTTGGAACCATCGTATATTGCCGGGTGTTTACCAGCGGTATACCAGCCTTGATTGCCTACCTTGGCGCTGTCTGCAAGTGGTAAAGTGACACAGCAAAAGGAAGAGAAATTTGTATCCAAAATTGAAGTATGAATGTGCTGTGATTGTCTGCAGATAGTAGAACAGCCGTAAACCAATCTATGAACAGAACGTGATTGTACCCAAAAGACAAAAAGAAAACAAATGAAAGTAATGTACAAGCCTCTCTTTCCCAACTATTAGTTCATCCCTCTTCATAGAAGAATTGTCATCCTCAAAGCATGGTATCATAAATCAGAAGAAAGTCAAAAAAAAAAAAAATCCGCTCAAAAATCCATCCGACGACACCAGTATGCGTACCCCCTTTTGTTGTGTCATTGACTTTTGGGAGCGGGTAAATAACCAGGAGGTAAACCCATCTTCCTTTGCGGATAAATCCGGCGAAAGGGAGAAAGCCATAATGGCAGCGCATTTATTTAAACGAGCAGAAATGTGAGAGGGGAATAAATTCTCCGCACACGCGCGGGCTGGTCTTGTAAACAAGAACCGCAACCCATCACCCTGAACTGGCACCCCAGGTGGTTCTATTGAGAAAGGATAAAGGTAGTTCTCGGCGCCTAGAGAAGTCCCTTCCTCTATTGACCGACAAGTGCAAAAACGAGACGAGACTTTCCAGGTCTCGGTCTTGGCACGCTCGCGTGGCTCTGCCGTTTGATCCGAGGCAGTGTATGTCCAAGACATACCTTCTCACAAGTTCATATGTCCCCAGGAATCGTAAAACGACGGTGTGCCCATGTTGGCGTCCATGTACGTCTCCCAACCAGGTGCATTGAATAGGTCGGGGAAACCGGGACCGTCCAGGTTCTGCATGTAGTCGATGGTCGCGTCTGCAAAACTGAGGATGGGCTCGGCGTTGATGGCAATGGTATCAAACGGCGCGTCGGGCGCGGCCGCCGCCATGGC
The DNA here is from genome assembly GCA_021396225.1 of Sporothrix inflata. NCBI lineage: Eukaryota > Fungi > Ascomycota > Sordariomycetes > Ophiostomatales > Ophiostomataceae > Sporothrix > Sporothrix inflata. Next base: position 411,333 of record WNYF01000022.1, read on the forward strand.
ACCCGATGGGGCCAAGTGCGGTGGCTGCTGCTGATGTGGATGTAGTTGGTGTTGCTGATGCTGCTGGTGTTGATCAGCCGCAGTCATGTTGCCCGCGACGCCCGGGATGCCAGGGTCCGCAACGGAAATTGTCGGCGGCGACGATGATGATATCATCTCCGTGTCCATCTCCACGGATTGCTGTACGGGAGCCTGTTCGTGGCCGGGTTGGTCGACACGGTCCGACGGAGCATTGGGCATTGCCGCGTCCATCATGGAGGCAAATGGCAGCGGGCCCATGGTGTTGGCCGGTCCGGCGCCGCGGATGAGCGGATGTAGGGCACCGCTGCTGTCGCCCGGCAGCCTATCTAGCTCCTTGGAGATCATGGACTTGAGCTCGATTAGGCGCTCAGCTAGCCGCGTGAAGGGGTCATGGAGGGGATCCAGCACAGGCCGGCTGTTGTTGCCGGCTTTGCTGTTGCTGGCATCATTGCCACTGTTATTGCTGTTGTCAGCGTTGCCACCAGCATTGTTGCTGTTGTTGGCCGGCGTCGAACCCTTGCCAATGGCATCTGCCTCGTTACTGGCCGGCGACCCGTTGCTGCTGTTGCTGCCACTAGACGTCCCGCTTCTACTGCCCCTCTCACTCGTCGTAGCCGTAGCTGAGGATGGCACTGCCTCTCCTGCCCCAGGCCCATCGGTTGGCTTGAGGTGGAGGGTTTCCTGTGAAATGCGGAAGCGGTTCTGGCTGCGGCGCTCGGCAAGCAGCTGCAGGTCCAGGATCTGGCGGTCGATGAGGTCGTCAAAAGACAGCTCGGCACGCACGCGTCGACCATCCCAGCCGGGAGCTTGCAGCGTCATGAGCTTGAGGGCGGTCAAGAAGGCAAACATAAAGTCAAAGGACGACAGGCACAAGAAGCGCGGCTGGTCGGTGATGTGGTCCTGGAAGCGGTTGCGCATCAGGTCCTTGATGGCGTACGTGCAGGCCCACAGCAACTCCAGGCGGTCACTGGCCGACATGGGCTCCTCCCGCGGCGCCGGGTGGCTGCTGGCCTCCTGCAGGCCGGCTTCGTAGAGGAGAATTTCAGCCGTGTGGAGGTGGCCAACGAGATTGACTAGATGGGGGGTGAAACAAGAAGTATTAGTGAATAGTTCATCATTTTATAATCAGCACCAACCAACGACTCAGCGCCCAGCATCAGGCCCCTATAATAAACAACAGCATTACTCTTGCTGCCACTCGCATTATAAACTGTCGCACGGATCGTTTCCTCGTTCTCTTTCTCTTCCTCTTCATAGTCCCTTCTCTCTTCAACCTCATCTCGAAACTTACCATCGTTGTCATACGCCTCCGGCAGCTGGGCCTTGAAGGCCTCGATCTGCTGGCGCAGGTTTTGCATCATGTGGCGCAGCGACATGCCCATCTGCAAACCGTCGGTGCGCAACGAGTACGCCACGGAAACCGACTGGCTAAGCTGCTGAATGCGCACGAGCTGCAGCAGGTACGCGTCCGACGGGTACTCCATCTGCCGTTCGAGGACCTGGCAGCACGTCTCCAGGTACGCCGTGTTCATCATAATATCAGGCCGCTTGTTGGTCGTCGTCGCCAACGCGACCAGATAGAAGGTGCCGGCAAACGTGCGCATCTGCTCGAGGGCCACGGGCGGGTAGTCGGTGGTCTGACGCAGCGGATTGCAGTCGTTCCCGTCCGCCTCGGTTACGGCCTGTGCACTGTTGCGCCCCACATTGTTGAAGCCTCCACCAAGCGCGGCAGCCGAATCACCACCAGTTGCACCCGCACCCGCACCAGCACCGCCCGTCCCTGCACCGGTTTTCTTGTGCCTCGGCGGCACCACGAGAGGCGGCAGTGGCTCGCTGATGCCGAGTGACACACACATGGCCCGCGCCAGATAAAAGAAGTTGATCAGCTGGAAGCTGTTGATGTTGTAGTGGAACCAGCCGATCAGCACGAGCACGGCCTGCAGCATGTCAAGCGTCCGGCGCGGCTGCAAAAAGGCTGCCGCCGCCAGCTCGCCCAGCAGCTGGTTGCCCATGACGATCTGACGCGCGCCGTCGAGGTGGCACGCGGCCATCATGACCGACTTCCACAGCGTGGGACGACCAATGCGCAGCTGCTCCGAGGTGATGTACTCGGGGATGATGACAAAGGGGAAGAGCGGCATCATGAACTTGCGGAACTCGGACAACATGACCTCAGCCTCGTCGTTCTTAGGCCAGATGTTGTCGGAGGTGAGGTTCACCGAGTTTAGCGAGGGCAAGCTCGCCGGTGTCGGCGCGCCCTCACTACCGGACATGGAAGTTGGCGGGTAGTAGCGTTGCTGCTGCTTCGAGGCTGCGGCCGCGGCGGTGGCAATGTTCGCGGCAGCTTCTCTGTGTTTCTTTGCAGATGCCGACGCCGCTTCTGCTGCGGCCGACGCCTGGTGGAAATACTGTCGCGGTTGCCCGGGCATGATAAAAGATGGGATCAAGTTGCATGGCGGGGTCGGATCGTCCTTCACCCTGTCGCCGCCGTTGGATGCGGGCGCTGTGGAGCCAGACGACGTGCTGCCGTTGTGCGCATTGGATGTGGGTGAGGCTATGACGGTCACAGGGGGCGAGATGCCTGCGTGCTGCTGCGATAAGGAGCTGTGGCGAGACATGAAGGCGCCCTTGGGGTCCTTGCTATCCGCCCGGTCCGGGTTTGGAGACACGCTGTCGCTCGGGAAGATGTGCCGCGCCGGGTACATATAGCCCCAGTGGGCCTTGAGGCGGAATATGTCCAGAGGGTTGGTGCGGTGATTCGGGTCGTTGGACTCGGGCGGGTTGATCTCGCGGTGCAGCTTTTGCTGCTGACTCACCGAGTCAAGCCGGGACGTCAGGTCCTCGAGGCGGCGTTCCAGCTCGGCCACGCGCGTCGGCTTGGCTGCCGCGCGCTGCTGCGCCTTACCGCCCGTCGGGTGGAGGTTTGCGGGGCCATTGGACATATGCCGGTTGCCCGAGCTGTGGTGGCCGATATGGCCGTTGTGGCCGTTGTGGTGCCCCGGCGTACTGCCATTAGACGCGCCGTTACCGCTCTGTGCTACCCCTGTCGGCCGGACGCCTTCCATGCCACCATCTAAACGCCGCTTCCGCGGTGGCGCGGGCGTCTGCATGCCGCATGGCTTATTGAGCCGGTGGCATCTTGTAAGTGTGTTAGAATGACCTGTGCTTCACGCTTGCAACTCGGGCCGCACAAAAAAATCAAAGGTTCAACAATTACAAAAACAAGACCATCTTTGCGTCCAATGCTTACCTTTCGCAGATGTTGTGCACCGGGCCCGGCACGCAACGACTCTTTGCCTTTGCGCACGTCGAGCAGGCGCGGGGGCCTTTGTTTTTGCTAACCGGGAGCATGTCGGTGGGCGTATGTGTATGTGTATGTTGGTTTGAGGAGGTGGTGGTGGGCGTGGTGTGAGTGGGTGTCAACGTGTGGGTTGGGTATAAGTGCAGCATCGGTTCTTTTTCGTGTTCAATATGGACGCGTTGAACGGCGAGCTCCTCACGATGGGACGACGAGGCTGTCACCACTTTATGTCTTGTTTTGTTTGTTTCTCTTGTCTCCAATGTCTCAAATTTCACAACAAAAAACGGTGAAGGTGAAAAGACAGAAACGACGATCACCAAACACGAGAAATTAAAAACGAAACCCGTTTAAAGAAAGGGGGGGCCAAGACAAGAAAAGAAAAAAAAAGAAATAATCGAAAAAGAGACGCGAGACCTGCGCCAGACAGAGTCAAAGGGAGTACTCGATTGGGAAAGGCCGCTCGGGAATGGCGGCATCCAAGCAAAGATGACAGTGCAAGTAGCAAAAGGAGGAGGCGCAGAGTCGAGAATAAGATAATAAGAAAAATAAGAAATAAGGGGGGCCGCCCGAGACGAGGAGACGAGGAGAGGGCGAGCGGCAGAGATACACCGAGAACCGTTGAGACGCCAGTCGGTCTCGGTCGGCAGCGCGAGAGAGGGCTGAAAGATGGTGCGAGAGGCTGAGAACGTCGGGAGAAGGATTGCGAGAGAATGGAAGACTAGGAAAAAGGCTAGGAAAGAGACCGGGACAATTGATAGACGACGGCTACGGAGTTGCTGTTGCCGGTCCGCGGAAATCCAGCATGGCTGTGGCGGCGCGAATTACCCGTGCGGCCTTCTTGCTGCTTCTCGACGATGAGACGACCAGGGGGGTGTGATGGATACGGGACAGAACGGGAGAGGGGTGTGCGGTGTGAGTGCGCGATGCAAGATGTGACAGGTGAGAAGAGATGGGAGTGTTCCAAGATATGCAGAGGAGGGCGTGGGACGATGAAAGGGGAGACCTAGAAGACCCAGAAGGCAAGGACAGAGTGATGAGATCGAGGAAACAGAAAGAGGAAGGAGCAATGGAAGAGTCAGAGGTCACTTCAGGAAAACAAGGAAGGAGCCTGTGTAAGGAGAATCTGCTTTTCCGGGTGACCGCTCCAGCATACCCGACAATAAACGCGTGTATATGTACGGGAGTCGACAGTAGAGAAGGAAGGAAGCAGGCGGCGGGGAACGGTACATCCAAACCAGCATGAGAACATGAGACAAAGAGATGCCAGAAGACAGAAGACAGAAGACAGAAGACAGAAGAAATCGAAATGCCAGAAAAAAGGCGAATCAGATAAATTCCCGAAGCGTAACCTTAACCCGAGCGTCCAGGTAGCAGCATCACGGAGGTAGGGTTATGGTTGTTCCTTTTGCTTCTGAATTCCTTCGTTCATAGGGCGTAGTGTCGTGGCTCGACCGCCTCGTTGGGGTGCAGAAACGTTGGACGTTGAAGGTTGATTGTGTAATAAGGCTCCGACGGAGACGGAGCAAAACTTGTTGGATCCTGGCAGCTCCGTCTCCGCTCCTCATACCTCATTGGGACCTAGCGTAGAAAACTATTCCGTTCGAGCCTTGCTGTGGGGCTAATTTACGGAACATGATTGGCCAAAAGTCACCAAACAGAGCCTGATGCATATCACGTGGCAGCGATCGTTTCCACGGCAGTTGGACCTTTTGCACATCTCGTCACGAATCTCGCGGTTTTCGATGTTTCTTTTTCCACCCCCTTTGCGCATATTTCTTTATTTCCTTCTTTTCTCGTGTCAATGTCAGTTTCTGCATGTCCCGAGTTCGTCTTAGATCGACTTTGGGATCTGACTTTTACTTGCTCGCCTTCCCGGGGGATCCACCAGGCCGGTAGCTCCTTCCAGTTGCAGGTGCAACGGTTGGGTCGCGGCTTCCCCCATGCCGATGCGGCCCATGACTGTTAACCATGCCTCTGACCATTGGTTGTCCCCTCCTTCCCGCACCTCGCTTACCCCTGTCTACTTGTTGACAGCAGTTGGGGAAGGAAGCGCGGCGCCGAGTACGAACACGAGCGCGCATATTTTTTGTTGTGGTTGTGCTTGTTGTGCTTGTGCATGTTCGCATCTGATATAGATCGCGGCCCTGCGGTCGCGCTTCGCGGCTTCGGTGCTTGTTGAATAGATCGTGACAGATGGATCCCGCTGTAGGGCCCGCCCCTCCATTGTCTTGGTCGGTCTCGGTGTCATCGGTGCCATTCGATCAAGGAATACTTGACTGCAGTTTGCACATCTCCCGGGTCATCTTCGTCTTCATAAGGTAGATGGAAAACGAAGTTACTTCACGAAAGCAGAATGTAGGAACAGCAAGTGCAGTAGTATGCGGCGCTCACAACATGTGGCGGCATCTGGTGGAGTTTCTGTATTTGGTCGGTCCGATGGACATCGACACATAAAAAAGAACTACCTCGTAGACTACTTGGACTGCAAAACGACAAACGTCTATGACGTTTCTTTTCTCACGCACCAAAAAAATGATCTTCAAAAAATAGGCGAGCACGAACCCTCTCTGTCTCCATCTCTCTTCCATAAGACACAAAAATAAACCTGCCGAACTGCGCCTACACCTCCCCAAAGAGGGCAGGCCGCCAGCCGGTCCGTGTACTTGTGCGGCATGTGAGAAAGAAAGAAAGAAAGAAAGAAAGAAAAAGAGTGGTGCCCACCCAGCAAAAAGACGAATGATAAAGTAGGTTAAAATCGAGTGTGCAAAACGGGCGGCGCGGATGGAGTCACCCCCGGTGGTTTCAGTAGCGAGAGGGAACTAAGACCGACCCAGGTCTAAGTCTAATCCCAAACCCAATTCAAAGGGTCCGATTGCCCTTTGCCAGGGCGGGACAGGGGGAGAGAAGAACCAAAAAAAAGGAAAGACATGGGACAAGGAAAGGTGGACTGGTGCCAAGAAGCGCGGTAAAACGATAGCAAGGCAAAAGAAACCAACGTCTGGTGTGAGATTGGATCGCTCCTTGCTCCTTGTTATTTTCTCAGCCCCTTTTGGTCTTGTTTTTGGTCCCACAGCCCACAGGCCACAGCCAGTATTCTCGCCCTTCTCTCTCTCGCCCTCCCCTCTCGGCATAATAGAAACCGCGTTAGACCGTCGCAGCGACGGAAGACTGCTTCTCCTGGGCCAGGAGTGCCTCTGTCAGACCGTTGCTGCTGTCGTTGTTCTGCTGCATCTGCTGCTGCTGCAGTTCACGGACGGCCTGGGTGATGCCCAGCTGCTCGTTGGTCCAGAGCGGGTTGTTCTCGGCGGCCGGCGGCGCGCCGACACCCAAAAAGCCACCGGGCACCTGGCGCGCCCAGTCCGAGGTGCGGCGGATGCCCAGCTCGGTCCAGATGGAATCGACGGCGTACACGAGGCGGTCGCGGAACTCCTTGACGTGGCCCGGGGTCGGGGTGATGCGCAGGCGCTCCTGGCCGACGGGGACGGTGGGGTAGTTGATGGATTGCACATAAATCTGGTGGTCGTGCAGCAGCATGTCCGAGGCCTGCTTGGCAACCTCGGCGTCGCCCACGAGGATGGGGACAATGTGCGAGGGGTTGGGAATGACGGGGATGTCGCGCGCGGCCAGGCTCTCCTTGACGGCGCGGGTGTGGAGCTGCTGCAGGCGGCGGTCGCCGCCGTAGTCCATCTGGTACTCAATGGCGGCGCGGGCGCCGGCCATGGTGGCGGGGGGCAGGGACGTCGTGAAAATAAAGCCGGGGGCCAGCGAGCGGATCATATCCACGAGCTGCGAGCTGCCCGCAATGTAGCCGCCGACGCAGCCGTAGGCTTTGCCGAGCGTGCCCGTGATAATGTCGATGCGGTCCATGAGGGTGCCGTTGGGGCGGCCCTGGACGTGGGCGTCAAAGTCGAGGTGCTCGGCGACACCGGCGCCGTTCGGTCCGTACATGCCGACGGCGTGGACCTCATCCAAGAAAGTCAGGGCGCCGTACTTGTCGGCCAGATCACAAATAGCCTCAATGGGGCCAATGGAGCCGCACATGCTGTAGACGGACTCAAAGGCAATGATCTTGGGGACGTTGAGGGGGAGCGCGGCCAGCTTGGCCTCGAGATCCTCGACGTCGTTGTGGCGGAACACAATCTTTTGCGTGCCCGAGTGGCGGATGCCCTGGATCATGGAGGCGTGGTTCAGGCTGTCGGACAGGATCACGCAGCCCGGCATGCGGCTGCCGAGCGTGGCCAGCGTGGCGTCGTTGGCGACGTAGCAGGAGCTGAAGACGAGCGCCGACTCCTTGGCGTGCAGGCGGGCGACGGTTTCTTCCAAGTGCACGGCGTGGCGGTTGTGGCCGGAGATGTTGCGGGTGCCGCCGGCACCGGCGCCGTACTCGTCGAGGGTCTCGTGCATGGTGCGCAGGACCTGGGGGTTGCTGCCCATGCCGAGGTAGTCGTTGGCGCACCAGACGGTGACGCGGTCCTCCTTGTCGGCCATGTGGGCGCGGGGGAAGTCCTTGGCGAGGCGGTTGATGTTGTTGAAGTAGCGGTACGACTTGTCCTTGTGCTTCTTGTCCAGCTCGGTCTCGTAGAAGCCCTCGTAGTCGAACTTGGTCTGCATCATGGCCGGGGCCGCGGCGAAGCCGGGCGTCGTGGTCTTGCTGGCGGCCGCCTTGGCCGCCTTGGGCACCTTGGCCGCGCCGGGGATACCGGATGGCATACCCTTGTCATTAAAAACATGGCCGTCAACGGCTCTGGCCTCCTTGGAGCGGCTGGTATGGAGGCGGGCCGTGCGCGGGGCCGACGAGGCGGTCGCCGAGGCCGCCCGGGGGCA